>RRZL01000082.1:2297520-2341722 GCA_006782975.1 Chlorella sp. Dachan | reverse complement strand
CCCCCCCCCTATTCTCGTTGGGGGAAAGGGTTGAGAGCGCAGTTGTTCAGATGCTGTGCCGATAGATCTCCAGGCGCCCCTGCCCAGCAGGTCAGCGGCCCTGGGCTGGGGGCTGGCGGGTCAATCAGTCAGGCTTTGCAGCTGTCGTTGGCTGTACTCAAGTTTTCTTTCTTTCGCGGTCAACGGTATATATAGGGGAAAGGGAGTGCCTGCGGCTGTGGAAGAGGAGTTTGAGGTGGTGGTTGGTGGTCGGTGAGTTGTGTGGTGGTTGGGGGTTAGGGAGGAGCGGAACCGCTACCTCCCCCTCTCAAAGATGAAAGCCCAGCCGACCCGAAGGCCGACTACCCGGGGGGTCTGGCAGGGTGCAAGGCCTAGACCGCACCCGGATGGCGGAAGGCCTGCTTGAGCGCCCTCACGCCTGGCTCAGGTAAGTATGCTGGGGCTAGCCGCCGCCACGGCAGACTCCCGGCGGCGGGTGGCGGCGACGGGCTGGGGGTTATGGGTGCCTGAGCGAAGGCGGGTTGCACGGGCACAACCGTGGCACCGACATGCTCACGGGGATCAGATCACGCTGCGCTGCTGATCAGTGAACGCGCGCCTGCCGTTCCAGCCGACTCGACTGGCGGGAGCTCCTGCGGCCCTGGCACGGCCGGTGCGGGGTCTCCGAACACTAGCCGACCACGACATCGATGGTTAATGAACAGTTGGAATGACGCCGCCTCCCTCCAGAGATGAAGAGATGTCCTCCCTGCAGCGGCTGAAGTCCACCGGCATGGCGCCATCCCCTCTCCTCCACCTTGCTTCATTTACATGCTCACTTCGTCCTGTGCAGTCCCACAATCGTTTTGCAAGCAGACACGGCTTGCTTCTGCGCCTCTCCCGGCGCGCATCGCCTCCCCGCCCTGCTCACGCAATCACGCACCCCTGCCGCCCCTGCCGCCCCTCCGGCCCCTCCGCCGCCGCCTCCTGCTGCCCCTGCACCTCTCCCTGCCGCTCACGCCGCTGCCCTGCCGCACACTCCTTCAGCGCCGCAACGAAAATGCTGATCTCCTCGGGGGTGTTGTAGATGTAGGCGGAGGCGCGCATCGTCTCGCCGATCTGGCCAGGGTTGTGTGGGGATGGGCAGTTGGGCGGGGTCGAGGATGCGCTTGGTGCCAACCTAGACAGCGCTGGCGGCAACGTGAGTGCGGGGCGGCACGAGCAACACCAGGTTGGGTAGGTCACCAGCGCACCTGTCTGCAAAGCACGCTGCATGAGGCGTGCCACACACAGCGCCTGGCATTCTCAAGGTGGCTGGCGCCTGCTCGAGTATCGCAGGCACGGTGCTCACAGAGCCTCTGCTATCGGACCCGTCCGAAAACAGACGGTCCCAAGCCGCCTCACCTTGAAGTAGTCTGTGTGCAGAGGCTTGGCACGGTGGAAGCCAGCACTGCAAGGTTGGGTGCGGCGGGGCGCGGCCGGTGATGTGCGGACAGCTCTTTGAGCACATCGGCAGCGGAAAGCCAGCGGCACTCCAGGCTGCAATCGGCTGCGGGTGGCGCCTGTCCGAGCCAGCAAGCTGGCCCTGCCGCTACACGGCAACATGGCGCACACCAGCTGCACACCCACCTGATGGCGATGTGGCGCCTGTCCAGCTCCGCCGCCAGCCGCATCATGTCGCAGCCCTCGATCAGAAAGGTGCACAGCGAGGCGCGGCCCTGCATGATGAACAAGTGACAGAGCACAGGTGAAGCAGCCAGCAAAGGGAGGCAAGCCGCATCATGTCGCAGCCCTCGATGAGGAAGGTGCACGGCCTGCAGGCGCGGCCCTGCACGCCAGGTTTGCTTCCAGCAGCGCAGTGAGCTGCTCGAACGGGCAGAAGGCAGCGGCCTGGTGCAGCGACAAAGCCACGCTGCGCACCAAGCTGCAGCCCTGCTGCAAACAGCAGAACTGCAAACAACGTTGTTAACAGAACTGCAACAAACAGAACTGCAGCAAACAGAACAGAAACAGGCGCGGCAGGACAGCCATACTGCCACCGTGCTGGATCCAACCAGCTCCTGCTTCGGAGCCTCACCTCGGGCACATCGGGCGGCGGCCCCAGAATGCGGATGCCCGGCACTTCGCTCAGCTCCTCATACAGCTGGCGGGCCAGCCCCTCCTCGTACTCGTGCACACTGCCCATGCCCAGCTACAGTTTGTTGAATGCAAGAAGTGTGTTTCGTTTGGAGGCGGTTCTGCGTTGCCACTGCGTGCGCCGCGCCCAGCTGGACGAAAATCGGCAACCAATGTGCCCCGCTGGCTCTGCAGCAGCCCCGCCCACCTTGAGCAAGTAGTCGCAGGCGGCTCCCAGACCGATGGCTTCAGCAATCGCGGGTGTGCCCGCCTCAAACCTGCAGACCATGTGCGGGAAGCATGCAGGGGGATGGCTGAGGCAGGCTTGCTTCAGTACACATGATCACTTGACCACCCACAGCAGCAGGGAGCGGCGCCGCCGGCATATGTGCTGTTGCGGCGACAGCGCGGGCGGCGGCAGCGGTGTTCCGGAGACTAAGGAGTGGCTCTGCCTTCCGACGTAACTGCCCGGCAACGTTCCAGTCCAGCTCGAGCTCACCGCAGCGGGGGCTTGGCATCGGAGTGGCGGCCAAAGTGGATCTCCCCCGTGGTGCTGCCGCCCACCATGAGAGGCTCCATCTTCTCCAGCAGCTCGTACCTGCAGGTGCAACACCAGCCGGCCAGGAGCCAGCTGGCGCGTGGGCGCGAGGTTGGAGCGCGGCCCCGCACTGCTGGAGGGCACTGCTGCGCACCGGCGCGAGCAAGCAGCAGGGCCCTGGCCGCCCACCTGCCCCACATGAAGCCGCTGGCTGTCGGCCCCAGCATCTTGTGGCCTGCGCGGGCGGGCGGCACGGGGAGGAGGTGAGCGGGCGGCTGCGCTGCTGGTGTGTACCGCGAGCTGGTCTTGCTGGTAGGCGGGGGATGCATCAACTGAATGCGTTGATCTGCCTGCGCCAAACACCGTTGCCGCCCGTAGGCAGCCCGCTCCCCGCCGGCTGCGCATGATCCTATCGAGGGCCCCCAGCCACTGCAGGCACACACCCACCTGACGCCACCAAAAAGTCGCAGCCCAGCGACTGCACGTCTGTGGGGCGGTGCGGCACGTACTGGCACGAATCCAGCAGCACCAGGGCGCCCGCCTGCGCGGCAGGGTGGGCGGGCGGTGGCTTGCGCCAGACGGTTAGCCAGCGCTGTGGCACATCCCGGCATGCGTCCGGCAGGAGTCCAGCAGCCGCAGGGCACCCGCCAGCACAGGGTCAACTGTGCTTGCTTGCGTGGGTGTGTGGTCGCAGCTGCTGCAGCTGAGCAGCAGCTGGGCCCACTGGACATGAGCATGAGTATGATTGCTGTTGACCTTCGTCCCGCTGCCGTGCCGACCCTCGCCGTTGCACCTCATGTGCAAGCTGGCAAACATGCGCGGTGCACAGCCTGCACTCACACGCAGCTGTTCCATCATGATGAGCAAGTGCAGCATATGCGAGCCTCACTTCGTGAGCCAGCTGGCACACGCGCGCCGCCGGCAGCACCGACCCCAGCACGTTGGATAGGTGCACCATGACCACCAGCTGTGCATGGGAAAGTGGGGGCTGGTGTTCAGCTAGCAGCAGCGACAAGTCAGGTAGGACGCAGCACGTTGGGACAGGTGCAGAATGGTCACCAGCTGCTGAGGAGGGAAGCAGCAATTAGTAGGATGCCCTGCAGCTTGCCAACGTGCTGGGCATTATCGAAGTGCAGGTGCCAGGAGCAGCATGTGGCGGCAGCTGGAAACCCGCAGACACGCGGTCAACACACCTTTGTCTTGCGGCTCAGCTTGCGCTTAAAGTCCTGGGCAGGGTGAGGGAGGGTGGCATGGAGGGCAAGGCGGCAGGTGGCAAGCGGCGGCGAGCAAGCGTGCCTCACCAACGGCTGTGTCTGCCTCGCGCAGGCAGACGCAAACCGGTCTGAACTCACGTGCGGCGCTGGCTCACCTCCCGGTCGATTTTTGACGTCCTCGTTACTCAGTGCCACCCAGCAGCGGGGCTCGCAGCAGCTGAAAGCCACCCACCTCCAGGTCAATTTTGCCAATCAGTACCACCCAGTTACGGGGCTCGCAACAAACAGCAGCCACCTACCTCCAGGTCGATTTCCTCGCTGTCCCGCGTCAGGTTTACATCCACGATGTTGGCTCCACGCTTCTCAGCCACCATCTGGAACGGAGCCAGCACCGAGTGGTGCTCCGCCACGCTCATCAGGATCTGCAGAAGACCAAAGCATGGCACAGTTAAGCACAGCACCTGGCCGTTTCCATTTTCGTGTTTACAGTCCGCGTACCCGCATGCAGCCCGTCTTCCTCCGCACCCACCAGCGCTCTGTCACACCTCACCAGCACCGCCACCAAGCCAGAGCGCACCTCGTCCCCCTCACGCAGGTGGTGCATGCCCCAGCCGTGGGCCACCATGTTCAGCCCTGCAGGCCAAAAGCACAGGCGAGCGGGGTAGGCCATGAGCCGGCGAAGCGCACCACCTGGCTGCGCCACTGCTCGGTGCGGTGTTGGTGTTGCTGGGCTGCAGGCCACAGGCCGCATCCGGAGCCGACGTGCGCCACATTCCACACGAGCCTGCGGGGCGGCGCCCCCGGCTGCACTGCCGCTACCTGCTGCGCTGCCGCTGGGCTAGCGAGCAGCGGCAGCGCTAGCCCGCCTGCTGGCCTGCACTCAGCTGTGCAGCGCACAGGCCAAGTGCACCTGGGGGGTAGGCTGTGGTGCCGGGGGCAAAGGCTGCACACCTAGCATGCCCACCTTCAGTGGCGTTGCGTGTGAACACCACTTCTTCTGGGCGTGGTGCGTTGATGAAAGACGCCACCTTGGCACGGGCGCCCTCGTAGTGATCGGTGGACTCCTTGCTGCCGGGCAGTTCAAGAGAGCGACTGGCGCAGACATGAAGACAGGTACCAAGCAGTGGGTTGCATGGGCTGAACCAGGTGTGGTGGTCTCAAGCGAGCACCACATGCCTGCTGCCCTGGCTGGCTGGCTGGCTGGCTGGCTGGCTTTGCACCCGTCTGTCGAACAACATGTTCTGCGCTCCCCAGCGCACCTCAGCTCATGCTCTGCGCCTCGCACATGCTGGCGCACCATGCACAGCTAAACTAGCAGTGCTTGGCACGGGCAACACGCAATGCCTCCCACTCCATGACCCTTCCCCACCTCAGTGCGTGCTCGACGCCCTTGTGAACGTTGGCGCATCCGTGGTGGTAGTAGCTGTGCATCTCCTGCGTGTTGCCAGGAGGGCAGCAGCACATCGGTGGCCAGAGCAGCCGTGCTTGCTCGGATACGCTGCTAAAGGGCTCAGTCACAAGGCGCCTGCATCTGCAGAACGCGGCGCAGCGGCAAATCATGCAACCTGGGTCGCGGCGACCCGCCAACCCAAACGCGCTGGCCCGCCGCCCCGCCGCACCTGCAGCACTGCATCCGGGTGCTGCGAGGTGGCGGCTGTGTCGAGGTACAGGATCTCTGGCCGCTTGCGGAAGATGTCAAAGTCGCGGCGCACGCGCCCCGCCAGGCCGGAGCCATGCTGGCTCTGGGCGCCGCTCATGTGGGCCGCTAGCTGGCTGGTGGGCGCTCTGCTTAATGGGCCGGTCGCCTGCGGCAGGTGGTCACTGCTGAGATGGGAGGCGGCATCAGATGCGGAGCAGGTGCAAGCAGGCTCAGGCTGCGATGCCCAAATGCAGGCGAGTGCTGCCGTAGCCGGAGAGGGAGTGGTGGCGGCGGCGGCGCCGCTGCTCCTCCCTGCCGCAACCCCTACACCCAGCCCTCTGGGCTGCTACTGCTGAACCCCTACACCCAGCCCTCTGGGCTGCTACTGCTGAACTCGCCCAGCCCCGGGGTGGGTTCGCCCAGCGCCAGCCCACGCACCGCACAAAGTCCAAGGCAGCAGCTAAGCGCACCCTGTCGTCCAGCCTGCTTGCTAGAGCCGCAAGAGTGCACAGGCAGCTGCCACAGCCACAAGCAGAGCGAGACAAACTACTGCGTGCCTGGCCAGCTTCCCCGCTGCTGGGTGCGCTGCCGCCCCCAGGCGCCGGCGACAGCAGTCCTGTGAAACGATTCCAGCAGCTGCATCAGAATGCATGCAAGCGCAGTGCAACTTCCCACTCGCGCGCCCATGGCTGGTGCCACCCAGCACCAACCCGCAGCCCGCGCTTCAGCGCCTACCGCTGCCCACCCGCTTGCTGCCTGCCTCAAGCTCGCCCCGCCTGTCCGACGGCAATAGCAACCAGTTATTTGCAGAGGGCAGCTGGCGCTGCGGCAAGGTGTGGCAAACTTGTAAGAAGTGCATGGGAATGAAAGGGTGCATGTTGAGTCAAGAAAGGTAAGTGGGTAAGGGATGGGTTAGGCACAGGGGCAGTACCTTGGTGGGTTGGCAGTATCAAATGGGGGGATGGGGGATGTATGGGCACGGATGAAAGGGAATGGCAGAGGGGGTGGTGCTTCACTAAGCAGCAGCGGCGGCAGAGGCGCAGAGCTTAATAGGGAGCTGGGCAGTGGATCAGTGATGGCGTGTGGCGGCACGGAGCTAAGCTAGCAGAGGGCTGCGCGGGGCCTGCCCCGCAGCAGCGGCAGCACACAAGCTACCTTGGAATGCAACACAGGCTGGAGATGAAACACTGGTCACGGGTGGGCGGACAGGCAAACCACTGAGCGGGGGCAGATGCACTGGGAGGGACAGGTGGGCGCACGGGTGGAAGCGGGACCGAGCTGGGTGGCGGGCTGGATAGGGGCAGTGAAAACACTTTATTCGCGGGCTCAGCTAAGCTACAGCAGGCTCACGTGTCACGGGCTGAGGTACGGAGCGTTAAGCGCCACTGAAGGTTCACTGGGGGAAGCCCAGCATCTTGCGGTTGCCCTCATCTGGGCACGAGACGACCTGCCACTCGATTTCCTTGCGATCCCAGCTGTAGCCGGTCGCCTCCTGCAGAGCGGCGGCGGACAGGACGCCAGGGCAGTCAGCACACAGCGGCAGCAGGCTGCGTCATGTCTCGGCTCGGCGGCTGACGCACCGCAGCCAGCACGCCACGGCTGGGCCCACCGGAGTGGCATGCGCAGCAGTAGCACTTGACGCGCACCTTGAGGGCCACGGTGCTCATGTCAACGTCGCCATTCCCTTTGCAGGAAGCGCACTCTGCAAGCCGGGATGGTCAGGGAGGGTGTACGGGGGGTTCAGGGACGAGCAGACAGGGTCCAGGTACCGCCTGCCGCCGCCTGCACCTCGACCTCTGCACGCGCTCGCTGCGCCACAGCTCCAACGTGCCCCTCCCCCAGCCCAGCGTCCCTACTGCACCCAGAGTCCCATGGGAGCTGGCCAGCACCCCGCTCACTTACCATCGACAATCTTAACGATGATCCAGTCACCGGGGGCGTCCTCCTCGGTGCCGCGGACCTTCAAGCACTTGCCACAGTCACGCTCGCGATCGTACACGTGGGAGGGGATGGCAGCATAGTCTGCGGCAGATTGGCGGCAGGTGGGGTGGCAGGCCGTTGGAGAACACGATAGCCGCTGCTACACATGGAGGTGGGCGCACAACGCTGCACAGGCATGCTGCGCACCGCCTGTCCGGTCCGACAGTTGAAGGCAGCTGCTGGGCTGTGGGCCCAACCGCCCACTTGCTTGCCGCCTCCCTGTGCCTCAACCCTAACTGTATGCCAGCTTGACGCCGGCTTGCCAGGCGGCCCCACCCACCCGGCAGCCCAACCACCCCGCGTGCTGCCCTGTGCCACAACTCACATTTCTCCCAGCGTGCGGGCAGCTTGCCAAACTGGCAACTGTTCTTGCCGGTGGCATTCTTGTCCCAAGGCCTGAACAGCAGGGAAGGGGTAGCAGAAGAAGAAAACAATGAACGTCCAAAGGTTCACAGTTGAAGATCAGGCACAACGCAGGCATGGGTTGGCGACCCCGCATGGGGCCGGGTAGCGGTGGCAAGGGTGGCGGTTGCAGGTCAGACTGGCGTGCGCGCACGTGCCAGCCAACGGCGGCGGATACCGGCTCTGTTTGGGTGCTTGTGGACCAGCGGCCCCACCAGCTTAAGGCGCCCACGACCCAGCAACCCGCCTCCAGAGACCGCAGCTGACAGGTGCCTGGCCATCCTGCCGCTGGCTCAAACCACCCATTATCAGCAGCGGCAGGCGGCGCCGGCGGCTGGATGCGCTCACCCGCTGTAGGCTGTGCCCTCCCCACGCCCCTTAGACGCGAGTGCATCCGCCATGGGTGCCACAGCAAGGCACAGGGCCAGCAGAGCGAGCAGGAGGCTGGAGCGGGGATGCATGGTCAATCAATGGGGCGGGAGAGCAGGAAGAGGCGGGAGGGCGGCGGCGGCAGCCACGCTCAGGTACAGTGCAAAGCAAGAGAAATGGCGTCGCCATACTGCTGGGGGCGCATTATATAGGCGCGACATGCGCTGTCCGCCCGCAGCGGACTTGAGGGTAGGCGGTCCGACAGCCCATGTATTGCAGGCATCCGCTTGGGCTCCCGGGGCTGTCCATCTGGTCCATCGATCATCACAGACGACAGCTGGCGATCGCCGCGGCGTCACAGTGAGTGCAGCGGCTTCAGCGCCGTCTCGCAGCGCAAAGTGACCCGGCGGCTGCCATCGTTGTGCCATCATGCCGGTGACTGCACAGGCAGCTGACTGTGCAGGCGCCTCCCCTTGGAGGAGAAGCGCGCCAAAGCATCCAGCTTGCTCGCCTCACAAGCCCAGGCAATTGCCTGGGGCCCCCAGGTCTAGCGGTGTGGGACAGCTGCCGACAGGCAGATGGGGCGTGGGCCGCGCATCGCGGCTGCCGCATGCGACTTCGCTTGGCCTGTGTTTCCCAGGCCCGTGGCAACATGAGAGCCCTCCCAATGTAATATCTGAAGATCCAGACACCGCGAGAAGGGTTAAGCGCAGGTTTGCAGCAGCCGGCGCCACCGACGCGGCACATGCTCTGGCTGCCGTCCCCGCCGGTGCTGCTGTGCTGGCATGAAGCTGTACCGCAGGTTCCCGATAAACATGACCCTCCCACCGAACGTGTCACACCGCGGGAAAGCTCGCCAATTGCAGCCCCGAACAAGGAATGCCACCAATCCGCCTGCTGCATGCATGCATGCCCCTCCCAGCACTGCCACCAACCGGCCCCGCAACATTCGAACAGCGACGGGTTCCGCTCAAGCCAGCAGCCCTGCCCATCTGTGGTGTGTGTGCCTCTGGCTGAATTTACACCAATCACATTGTTTTCAGACCGCGCTTCAACGCGGAGAGCAGACTACACTGTGGTCGGGAATGAATGGGAGGGGGGCGGCAGCGGCAAGCATCATGCGCAGGATGAGTGGGTGGGGCTGTGGCGCCGTCAGATGGCCCCCACCTGCTGCAGCCATGCGGTATGCGTGGGGCAGGGGTCTGGCCGCCCCGCCGCCGCTGCCGCCGTGCTGAGGCCGTGGAACCAGCCGTTGCGCCACTGGAACTCCTTGACGGCGGTGGGGAAGTGAGCCACTGCAAGGTGCGGTTTGGGCAGGGGCAAAGGGGCAGGCACGGTGTGTGGTCCTTGCTCGAGAGACCTTGCAGGCATCGCTCGCCAGCAGCCGCGCCTCCCACTCCTGCCCGGGGCCATGCGCATAGCTGGCAAGCACGTGTCCCTTGTGCCCTCACCTGACCGGGCATAGGCCAGCAGCCGCGCCTCGACTCCCGGCTCCAGCTGCACCCCCAGGGCCTGCGATCCTGCCGCCGCCAGCTCCCGAATCAGCTCCGACACCTCCGCCGTGTGCTGTAAAGGGCAGGAGGGTGGGCTGGTGAGAAGGTCAGCGGCGAGGTGATGCCATGGCAGCAGCCGCCGGCAGGCAAGCAGGGCTTTGCCAGCGATTCCACAGCGCCTGCAGTGCAGCCACTGCGCCTCAAACCCGAGTTTGCCAGCCACAGCATGCCTGCCTCCTACCATCCTGCAAACACATGCCCATAACAAGGGTAGTGTGGCTAATCCACCTGCGCCTCCACCTCGCCCACGGTGCAGCCGCCGTGCCGCGCGCCAACCAGCATGAACGCGCAGATCCAGATCAGCTTCTCAAGCATGCTGCACGTGAAGGCAGGCCGTTCCAGCACCTGCGAAGGGGCAGGGCAGGGCAGCAGGCAGAACAGTCTGCGACGGTGGCGAGTTGTGTTGTGCACAAGCATGCTGCACGTGGGCAGCTGCCGGTCATGCACCAGCACCGAGGGAGGCATGGGCAGCGAGCAAGCTCTGTGGGGGACGCTCCTCATACAGCCGGCAGTCAACAGACTAAACAGCCGTAACTTGCAACCCGCCCCGCTTGATGAACAGCACCTTGGCCCAGCCCAGCCACGACCATCCCACCTTGCAGCTCAGGCCGGCGGCATGCAGGCGCGCCGCCACGGCAGCCGCGTGGGGGCCGTAGGCGGCGGTCAGGCCCTCTGGATTGACGTCTGTCTTGCCGTCGGTGGGCGCGTCGCCCTTCTTTGCAACCGCAAAATACACCAGCACCTGTGCGGATCCAGACAACGGGCAGGTTTGCAGACGGAATGGCTGGGATAACATGGGCAGCACCGCAGGTTCCAAGAGCCAGCGGGCTCAAGCCGGGCACACCGGCGGCAGCCAGCCGCAGCTGTGCGTGTCAGGCATCCTCTGCACGGCACAGCAGCTGCCGAAGCGAGCTGCCGAAGCGGCGCTCCACAGCACAGCTGCGGGCCTTACCCAGGGCCCTTGCAAGGTGCATCAGTACAAGCAGCCTCAGGCCCACAGCCAAGCGGCTGCACAGCTGCCCAAATAAGTGGCTGAACAGCTGTCTATGTGCAGCCGCGTAACCTCGCCCAGCCCGACGAACGAAAAGCGGGAGTTGCAAGTAGCCTGGCCGCCTTGCAAGGTGCAAGCTGCTGCCGCAACAGCTGCTGAGGCAAGAATGCACAGCGCACCTGGGTGGCCTCGCCCAGCCCGCGCTCGTCCAGCCACGGCTGCAGCATGCCGTTCTGAATGAACACCAGGTCTGCATGGCACGGCAGAGTGGCGAGGTGACACGCCTGGCACACGAGGCGGCCCACCGGCAGCATGAGGCAGGCAGCCCACGAAATGCCAGGGCATGGCATGCTTGCAGCCAAGTACGACACATCAGGTTGCAGCAGGTGGGGCAGGGACCCCGCAGCACTTCCAACAGTATGGGCAGTCCAGACGCAACCTTCAGCCGCACCTTTCCGGCGCTCGGGCGGTGTAGAGTCCACCACCGCTTGCAAATCGTCGTTGCGTGTGCACACCACAATGGGGCCCGCCGGCGCGTCTGCCGGCACCGCCTCGCCGCGGCGCACAACCAGATCAACGCCAGCACCCATGTCGGCCAGAGCCTGGCCCACACGGCCGCCGCCCACAATCACAAACGGCTGCAGGGGAAGCAGGGTTGGGCATGTGCAGAGGTGCGAAGTGCGGGCTGGGCGGCAGCTGTGCCGCCAACAGCACCGGCTGGCAGTTGATACAGAGATCGTGCACGCACAATTGCTACAACACCACAAACTCTTGCAGTTGATCACAAACCTGGGTCATGGTAGCCTGCGCCGCGCCGGCGGCGGCAGCGACGGTGGCGGCGGTGTGGGTAGGCTTGCGCTGAGCAGTGAGGGCGCTGGGGCTGTGCTGGCGCAATGGAGCGGCTGCGGTCACAATTGCGCGTGCCGAGGCGCAGCGCAGCGCGGCAGCGGCTGTGTTGCGGGTGGCTGGCAGCGCGAGCCGGTTGAGGGTGGCTGCAGCCTGGCTCATTGGTGCTGGGCGGGATCTCCGCGACGATCGCAGGCGCTGCACAGCCCTGCAAGCGCAGCAGAGCCGCCACACAGCTTGGGCTGGCCGCCGACGCCAGCGGTGCACAGCGGGCGGCGGCATTTGTCGCCCCACAGCGCAGCGGCGCTCAAACCGAAAGCCGACACACCATCCCCGAAGCCGCCTTTACCTGCAGAGCACCTCGCATGGCGGGCCCCACGCCTGTGGTGCGCAAGCCCGGCTCGCTCTGGACCAACTTGGCCGTGGCGGGCGGCCTGCTGGCCTTTTGCGTTGGCACCTACTACAAGGTGATTCACAACGTCAGCAGCGACGACCTGGAGCGCGAGCTGGAGCGGGAGATTGCCGAGGAGGAGCGGCGGCAGCGGAAGGCGGCAGCCAAGGCCCAGTGAGCACAGCCGCAGCTGCCTACCTACAGAGCGGCAGCAGGATAGCGACCGGCAGGCACCGAACCTCAGGCTCTAGCAGCAACAGCAGCAGCATGGCCAAGGTTGCAGGCAAGCCGGCGCAGCCAAAGGCACGGCGCACCAGCGGCGGCGTGGCCAAGCCGCCTCGGCGCCCAGCAGCCAAGCAGGCGGCAGGCGCAGCAACGGGTGCAGC
This sequence comes from Chlorella sp. Dachan, assembly GCA_006782975.1. Classification (NCBI taxonomy): domain Eukaryota; kingdom Viridiplantae; phylum Chlorophyta; class Trebouxiophyceae; order Chlorellales; family Chlorellaceae; genus Chlorella; species Chlorella sp. Dachan. The sequence goes on along the minus strand of RRZL01000082.1, from coordinate 2,329,319 downwards.
AGCGTCGGCGGCAGCGCAGCCGCCCAGTGCAGTCTCGGCGGGAGGGGAAGCAGCAGCGGCGCCGCCCGCGCGGACGTCCGCGGCGGGCAAGCCCAACCGTCCGCCCACGGCATTTGAGTCCCGCCTGTATGCCGTGTGCAAGAGCATCCCAGCGGGGCGCGTGGCCACCTATGGAGTAATGGCAGAGGTGCTGGGCAGCGCGCCGCGCGCTTGCGGGCAGGTGGGCCTTGTTGCGTGGGGCTGTCTCCCTGTCATCTGTGCAGAGTTGGTGCTGGTGTGGACCCCTGGCAGCGGTAGCGCAGCGGCAGCCAGCAGTGCAGCCGCCTCGCAGCCTGCCTGCACCAGCAGGAGGCGCATGGTAGCCCCCCCGAGCTGCACCACCATGCACAACTCGCTGACACTGTTGCGTCCCCCTGCCCTGCCCTCACCACCCTCCTGCAGGCGCTGCGCCGCAACCCGTTCGCGCCGACGGTGCCCTGCCACCGCGTGATTGCCGCCTCGCTTGAGCTCGGAGGCTTCAGCGGCGGCTGGGGCCTGGGCTGCGACAGCGTGCACAAGAAGCGCCGGCTGCTACAGGAGGAGGGGGTGCGCTTTGATGAGCGAGGCAGGCTGCTGGCCAGCGATGCGGGGGCGGTCATGACGGCAGCGGAGCTGCGGGCCGCCGCCAAGGCCGTGCTGTGAACGGGCTCGATCGGCTGCAGTGCCCACGTAACCTAGTGATTGTGCGCATTTTGCATGCTTTAGTGCTTTGTATGTATGCCCACCCTGCTGGCGTGGGCGGATGTTACATGTACATATGTTGGATGCTGTGCGTTTCACACAGCGGGCTGTGCAAGATGCAGCGGCGCTAAGAGCAAGGCTCACTGACAAGAGGAGAAGCAGATTGACGAACAAAATGCGCGCAGTGCGGAATCAAAGGCAAATACAGAAAGGAGGGAAAACAAAAAGGGGGGTGCCGGAGCAGCGGAGCATAGCGCTAGGGGAATACAAAATAAAGCGTACAAAAGTGGGGTTGTCAGAGCGCGAGAGGGTTGGGGGAGGGTCCGTTCCGACGGTCAGGTGGCAGCCGGCAAGATGAGCACACAGGCATCCGTGGCATATAAAACAAGCAAGCCGGTCCAAAAGCGCATCAGGAGATGTGCATGCAATAACACAGAAAGAAGGGCGTCGAGCAAGTTGCCGGAAACTTGCGAGTGCTTGATGCGAGGGCTGCTGCAGCGGGCGCATTGCCAGTGACTGGGCAGCGGCAAAACATGCGCGCAGTGCATGGTCAAAAGTGGTAGCCGATTTTGGTTGCATCCACGCCGTAGTCCACCCAGACCTCAGCAGGCCTCCCCTCCTCTGCCCGCACCGGGCTGCGAGCCAGCACCAGCGGCACCCAGTGCAGGCTGGGATCGAAGCCCCCAGCGTGCACAGCGGGCAGAAAGCGTGCGAGGGCGGGCGGCACGGCGGCGGTGGGCAGGGGCACCAGCTCGAAAGTGGCGCCGCCGGGCCGATGGTTGAACAAGTTGCCTGCAGAGCGGGTGGGGAGTGGGCAACTGCACACACTTGCACGAGGAGCGGCGACAGGAGGGCCAGCCAGCATATACCTCCAACCAGCACTGCCATGCACTCTGGTGCAGGTCTGCTCATCTCAGCTCGCCAAGCAGTCTGCACAACAAGAGCAGCGGCTCACCCAGGGCCGCCTGGCTCAGCAGCGCCTGATCCACAGCACTCCCGCTGCGGCCGCACGCCAGCTGCTGCTGGCTGTCATCAGCTGCAACAGGCTGTTGCCCCGCAGCAGCTGCGCCCGGCTGCCGCTCCCTGCGGGATGTGGCTGCCACGGCCGCCGTGGGCAGCCAGGGTGCATCGGACCGCCCCAGCCAGCTGTCGTTGGGGGGAACAGATGCGCCCGCTGCAGCGCGATGCCACAGGTGCGCAGACATGCCAAACGGCCGCCCGTCAATTAGGAAGGACCGGCCCAAGCAGCGCATGGCCAGCAGGTATGAGTTGTCGACTGTCCAAGGCGGCGGCGCGGGCGCAAACGCGTCCTCGGCCAGGGCAGAGGCCGCCTGCTGCTCTTCCACGGCTGCTGAGTCGTACACAAGGCCAGGGTAGAGGGACAGGATGCCACCGGCGGGGCAGCGCCCGCGGGTGATGAACACGCCTCGGCCTGCGGTTGAAGGTGGGTTGGGGTGGGGCAAGAGGGCGGTTTATTTGAGTCGAGAGACGGCGCTTGAACAAGGGGTGTGTGGCAGAGCAGGTGGTGAGCCAGCAGACAGGTTGGCACTTGACCGGCAGTCGCAAGCCTCGCTCGCGGCCGCAGCCTCCCTGGTGGTACTTGCAGCGCCGGCAGCAGCGGCGCAGATGTTGAAACACGTGACAACATGCAAGGTTGTGCTCTACACAGTCCACACCTGCACCAGGGATGGTGGACGGCCCGACCTGCAGCTCAAAGCCGAGCGCCGCCTGCGCCGCTGGCGCGCCGCCGTCGGCGGTGGCGCCGCTGCCGCCCCTGCTGCTGCTGTCGCGCTCTGAGCACTCCGACAGGCGACCCAGGTACTGCAGGAGCTGCTGCTGCAGGCGCAGCAGGCGCTCTGCCTCGCGTTGCAGCTGAGGCTGGGCTAGCCGCGCCAACCCAGGCAGCCACGCGTTCATGGGGGCGATCACATCTCAGAAATAAGCGATCGGAGCCAGCCAAAGCCAGGTTGTGGGGATGCCCCAGATGCCGCCGACGTCGGCGGCGAAGCAGGCGCGACGGCAGCGCAGGACAACGCATGATCGCTCTGCACTCTGCTGTCAATGGGAAGCTGGGTGTCCAGGCACAAACCTTGACACGCTGGCATCAGAGCAAGACAGGCTGCCGATGGCTGCCGAGCATCAGCAGAGTGCCTCTTGTCCACCGCCGTGGCGGGCGAGAGGCGGTGGCTGTGGCTGGTAGGCGTGCTGCGGCCACCTCCTAATTGCTCTAGATCAGACATCGACGCACTGCTAAACCCTTTACAAGGCCACGCAGCCGCCAAGGCGCTCGGCTTTGAAAGCCCTGGGTGGTCCCTGCGCCTGCGCGCTGTGCATGACCCTGCAGCGCGCTCTGCTCGCATCTTGGGACCGTGAAAGCGACGACGGCGCCATGACAGATGCGCCAGCAGCGGGCGGCAGCGAGGGCAGCGGGGCACGGCCGGCGGCGGCAGCGGTGGCGGCAGCCCGCCCCCAGCCCTCCCTCCCTTCCAGCCGCCCCTCGCTGTCAACGCAGTCGCTGGGCATCAGCCGCGCCTCTGGCGCCAGCCTGCTCAAGCGCTCTGTAGCAATGGAGCGGCGGGCCAACATTGTGCAACACACGTCTCTGGCTGACAAGGTGCTGACCGCCGCGTCGTTTTGAGATCTCCGGCACCGCTGTCACACCACCTTGTCTCCCTTTTCGCGCCCAAAACCTCGCCCCACAACTCGCCCTGCACCCCTTGGCTGTGCAGTTTTTTGGCTTCAATGCCATGGCACAGAAGCGGGAGAAGGCGTCGCTGCCACGCGGCATCGTCCACCCCAACAGCCCAGTGTGCGTGCCCTAGCGTGCCCGCCGCGCTGAGCTGCTGCATGTGCGAGTGTGGTGCTTTTGGCAGCAGCCCTGATCCGTAAGTGCTTGCACGAATGTGCCGTCGAGTGGTAGTGGGGCCGGCATCCACCCGCACAGCAAGCCTCTCAGCCTGACCCGCTGCTGCAGCCATTGCTCCTCTCCCGCTGCAGCTACCGCGCCTGGTGGCTGACCACCGTCCTGGTTGCGGCCATCACAGCCTTCCTGCAGCCGTACTACATTGCATTTGCGCCGCCTGGCCTGTAGTGAGTGTTTGCGCCTGCTTGAGGCAGCTTTGCGGGGAACACGCAATGAGTGGACTGGGCAGCGGCATGCCACACGCGGCAGTGCCGCTAATGCGGAGCACTGCTGCGGGACTTGGCAAGTCGTGTGCACATGCCATGTCGAGCCACACTGTCTCATGCACTCCCACGTCCCCGACTCCGCGCAGTCCGTACGCTTCCGCTGGCTCTGTGCTGGTCTACGTCATGATGGTGCGTTATCGGCATGGCTGCTGTCCCTACGCGCGCCCTGTTTGCGGCTGTGCTGCCACAGCAACAGCACAGGTGCTGCCGCTGCCGCCCAAGGTTCAACATGCCACGAGCGTCAGTCCCAACCCCGTCGCGTAACCTGATCTTCCAACCACACAGCTGCTGATTGCGCTGGACATGGCCCTCAACTTTCGGGTGGCGCGCTACAAGCACGGCCAGCTGGTGACTTGCAAGCGCACGCTGGCGCTGGATTACTTGAGGGGCTACTTCACCATTGACCTGCTATCAGGTGGGTTCAGGTGGCGCAGAGAGAGCAGCCGCCCTGTGCTGGGTCAGTATGGCTGCGCTCCTGTCCTGCCAACATGCCGGGGAGAATGGTACATGTGGTGAGCTGGGCCCCGACGCGCCGGCTCATTGCAATGGCACATGTGCAGCGCAATGCAACATGCGCCATGCATTGCAGCCACGCCTTTTGCTGCACGTCCCTCCTGCCCTGCCTGCAGTGCTGCCGCTGGATGAAATCGCGCTGGCCATCGCCGGCCTCAACGGTCCTGCCTGGACATCCAACCCAAACCTGGCCTACTACCTTTCCCTGCTGCGCCTGGTGGCTCTGGTGAGTCAGTGGCTGAATGGCAGCTGCCAAGGAATGGCGGCTGCTGCCGCAGCTGCTGGCGGAATGCGGCTGCAGCCGCAGTTGCTGCCGCAGGCCTGCTGGAGGGGAGTGGAAGGCAGGTAAGCAACACACGATGAAACACATGACCTCGACTCGCTCCCCGGACTGGCACTGCGGGTGCGGTTAGGCGCCGCAGCAGGAGGCTTCACCCCCAACTGCCCCTTCCAATCCCAACCCCACCCTGCCCACTCCCCTCCCCTCTGGCAGCTGCGCTGCTACCGCCTGCTCGACTTTTTCAGCTTCCTCACCTACAGCCTGGCGTACCCGCTGCTGTTTGTCACCCTGCTGCGCAACGTGCTGGTGGGTGGGGCCAGTGTAGTTGCAGGCGCAGCGGAGGTTTGCACCAATGCTGCTGGGCACTGGTTCTTGCTCGACGCCATGTCCTGCCCCGCCCCAATCCCCCAACTGCCCTTCCGTTTCGCCTGCGCCAGATGACGTTCTACATTGCCAACTTCGAGGCCTGCCTGTTCTACTACTTGGCTCGGCAGGTGCGTTTGGCGCTGCTGCCGCCCGCACCGTGCCGGCATGATTGCCATGCCATGCCATGCCCTTGCAGCAGACGGCATACCCTCTTGTCAACCGCTGCCAGCTGGAGCACATTGTGCAGTGCCAATGTACGATGTGCTCCATCGTGCGTGTTTCCGATTCAGGATCCATGCTGCACGAGTGCTCCAAACCTGCCCACCAAGCACCCAACATCCCTGTGCAGGGCGGCTTCACCAGCAGCACCTGGGTGGAGGCCCTGGGCGCAGACTGGTTTGCAGGCGGGCCCATCGCCCAGCAGTACATCTAGTGAGCTGCTTGGGCTGCTGGGGAGCCCGCTGTTGGGCGCCGTGATGCAACCAGGCTATGCACCCTTTCTGCTGTGCAACCTCACACAGGTGTTGTGACTCCATCCCTGCAGCTCGCTGTACTACGCAACCATCACCCTAGCCACAGTTGGGTATGGCGACCTGCATGCCTACAGGTGCACACATGGAGAGGGTCGTGCAGGGCGGGGAGGCGGCAGGGATTGGAAACGGGTGCTGCCTCTGCGCTGCCCGTGTCCGTGCCCACCACCTGTTGACCATCTCCTGGCCGCCGAACACTGCGACACATTGCCGATCGCAGCCCAGTGGAGGCCGGGTTCACAGTGGCCGTCGTCTTCTTCAACCTTTTCCTGTTTGCATGTCAGTTGCTAACCTGGGGGTTGACTACGCTGCTGGAGCGCCGCTTGCTGTTGCTATGTCTGTGCTGATGCCGCCGCCAGCGGTGATGCACAGCCAGCCAGCACTTGCGGCAGTCACCATGTTGCATGCATGGTTCGTCCTGCCACCTACTCCTACCCCTGCAGACATTATCGGTAGTGTCACCCTGCTGGTGGTGAAGGGCGACGAGCGGGTGGGAGCCTACCGGCAGCAGATGCAGCATCTGCAGGCGTATGCTCAGATGAATGCACTGCCGCAGGTGTGCGTGGCTGTTTGATGAGCTTGAACAGGACCCGTGCATGCCGCTGCTGTGCTCGCGTTGCAAGGCTAGTGTGTGTCGCTGTGGATCAGCCGTTGCAACATGCCGGCTGTCCCTGCTTTTCATGAGCACATGGCATGGCATGGCATGGCATGGCATGCCGCATCCCATACCATGCACACCGCTGGCATGCCATGCCACGCCATGCCACGCCATGCCATGCTGTGTGACCCTGCCTTGACATGTCCGACCTCCTACCATGGTGTCCATGCCATGCCATGCCATGCCATACCACACCATGCCATGCCGTGCCTGCTGTGGTCGGGCCATGTCGCAGGACCTCAACGACTCCATGCTGTCGCACCTCAAGCTTCACTTTAACACCAGTCAGCGCAACGATGAGGCGGTGCTGGGCGCTTACCCCTCCACCATCCGGCGGCGCGTGCTTCGGTACATGTACTTGGACGTCCTGCAGGCGCGCAGCTTGCATGGGTTGCACATCATGGCGGCTTGATCAGCCCGCAATGCCAGGTTGTCGGCTCACCCTCTGCCTGCTCGGCTCTTTCGCCCTCCTCCACTTGCCTGCGATCCCGCTTACTTGCCTCCCTCGCGTGCCTCCCCGCAGTCCAGCCAGCTGTTTGACGGCGCCCGCCAGCGCTTCTTGGACGCACTGCTGGCCGCCGCACGCGTGGAGGTCTACCTGCCTAATGTGAGCATTAACAGAGACCCATTTCACTGTGCGTGTGCATGTGCATGCATGCGCATGTGCGCAGCCACAGCATGTTGGAGCACGTCTCCTCACTTGACCACCATGTGAAGTGGGTCGGCAACTGGGAAAGCGCGGACAAGCTGCAGGTGCCAAGGGTGTGCGGCGCAAACCCACCAGCCCATCTCCTGCGCCTGTGCTACAGGTGGAGCTAGTCAGCGAGGGCGACAGCGTGAACGAGCTGTTCATTGTTGTGTCGGGCCAGCTGTCCTCATACCGCACCTCCAACCTGTTCAACCCAGAGGTGAGCCGCTTCTGGAGTAGAAGACTGGAGGCGAGCAGGTGTCTGGAATGAGGCGGTGGCCAAGCATTTGCTGATGGCGAGGCGTTGCTCCCCAGCTACAGCCAGCCCGACTGTCTCTCTCACCTGCCCTGTGCCCTGCTTCCTTGGCAGGACGTCGTGCTGGACATGAACAACGCCAGCGTGCGTGGCGGGCGCACTCGCTTCCTGAAAGAAGGACACGTGTTTGGGGTGGCGTCTTTTTTCACCGGCGCCGAGCAGATGGAGGTGAGCAGTGTTTGGTGGCCCAGGTGCGAGGTTACATGCCCAGCATGCTTTGTCCCTGCTGCAGGTGGGGCCTTCTGCTGCTGCCTTGCGCAGGGCACATCAACATAGCCACAGTGTACCTGTGCCTTGCTCGCAATCTGCTCATTGCCACAGACGGTGTCCAGCCTGGAAGTGGTGCGAGTGCTGGCCATCCACCGAGCTGATTACGAATCCATCGCCGAACGGTTTCAGGCAAGCGCGGATCTGAGGGGAGCAGCAAGGCGCTTGTGCGCGCTCCTGTGGGCGGCGTGTTCCACCTGTGCAGAGCTGCTGCCGCCGCTGGGTCTGGCTGTTCACCCGCCTGAGCGCTTGCTTCTCTGTGCCTCTCAATCCTACCTCCCCCACCCATGCTCAGGACTCTGCTCGGGCGGTGCTGGAAAAATTGTTGCGCTTCACTGAGGGCCGCATGAGTGACGAGTTTCCCGGGACCAGCGGCTCCGCACTGCTCACTGCTGTGCTCGCCTCCGACGGCGCCGCCAAGCTGCAGTTTACGGGCGGCGCTGCGGGCGGTGCCACAGGCGCCAGCGCCCCTCTGCCTTCCGCAGCTGGGCTGGAGGCTAGCGGCGGCGCTGCTGCGAATGCCACCATGCCAGGGACAGCCTCCCCACCGGGTGGCCTGCACGGACGCTTGACAGCACGACAGCAGCAGGCGGTGGGGCAGCTCATGCGCGTGAGGGCGCTGGTGGCTCAGTTTGTGGCTCGGCATGATGAAGAGCGGCTGCAGGTGGGAGGGGTGGCTGTTTCAGGGGTGGTTTGCACTGGTGCTGTTGGCTTCATGTGTGTGGCACGCGATCGCCTTGTGTAGAGTGCCTGTAGAGCAGGCAGTGAGATGGCGCCAGCTCATTGTGCCCTGGTACCGACTGCCAAGCCAGCTTGCTTAGCAAGAAGCCAGAGCTGCGGTCCCACCTGCGGCCCCCGCTTTGCAGACGTTCCTGTATGCGGCCAGCCGGGGCGACAACGGCCGGCTGCGCAGCTTCCTGGAGCAGGGGTTTGACCCGGACAGTGCAGACTATGGTGCGTGAGTGAAGAGGCAGCAGGCAGGGCGGCTATACAAGCTTGGCTGCAATGCTGGCGTGTTGCACAATGATTGAGTCCCTGCATCTGCCCGCAGACGGCCGCACCGGGCTCATGCTGAGCTGTGTGAAGGGCTTTCGAGACTCGGCTCAGCTGCTGCTGGAAGCCGGGGCAAATCCGCAGGCAAAGGACGCTTTTGGCGGCACCGCCATGTGAGTGCGCAAGGTGTGGGGCCAAGGCCACCCAGTGCAGCTGAGGTGCAGTTGCGTGCAGCACCTCGAAGCGTTTGCCAAGAAGCCGGCAGGGAGCTTTACTCGGCTGTGGCTGCCTCGCACCCTGGGCAACTCGTCTGCCCGCGCACCTGAGCAGGTGGGAGGCTTGCAAGAACGGCCATGACGACTGCATCGACCTGCTGCTGCGCCACGGCGGCAGGTGGGCTGCGTCCTGCTGTGCTGGTGCCAAGCAGGCTTTGGCGTGTCTGTCATGCATTCAGGCATACTTGCGTCATGCTGTTGGGCCATGCTGCTTGCACACAACCAGCAGTGCGTGTCAGCACCAACAGTGCGCCCGTCCCTTCCATGGCCCACAGCTTGGGCAAGGAAGGAGTGGACGAAGCCGCTCTGCTGTGCACCTGCGTGTTCAACGGCGAAATGGCGCTGCTGCGCCGGCTGCTGCGCGCAGGGGCGCATCCAGACGCAGGTGGGCGCTGTGCCTTCTGGCATCTCTGCTCTGTGCTGCAACTTTCGAGCACGTGCAGCAGCATTGGGGCTGCCCAGCTGCTGCTGCGGTCAAGGCATGCTGTTTGCCTTGCCCAACAACCTGCGTGCAGGCGACTATGACGGCAGGCGGGCGCTGCACATTGCCGCAGGTAACCATGCTGTGCGCTCCCAGCCCAGCAGGCTGGTGCAGCGTTGTTTTGGATTGCGGGGCTGATTCAGGCAGCCTCCTTAACACGCACCTCAAGACTTGCAAACCTGCAGCTGAGGCCCACCTGCCAGCAGTGGAAGCACTGGTCAGCGGCGGCGCAGACCCGGGTGTGCTGGACAGGTGTGCCAGGGGGAACCTGCCGGCCTGGCTGCTGCCCTGACCAGGGGCACCCTTGCGTGTTGAGGAACGGCATGGCCATGTCACATGACCAGAAGACGGCCTTCAAGCAAGGCTTGCACAGCTGTGGCCGGGAGTGTACTGCACCACCCCATCTGTGCTCTGCTTGACCCTGTCCCCTCCCCTAATCACCGCATGCCCCTAGGTGGGGCAACACACCCTTGGATGAGGCGCAGCGAGTGGGAGCAGCAGCCATCTGCGCTTACCTGCAGCGAGCAGCCGAGGGGCGGCTGCGGGCGGCAGAGCGGGCGGCAGGGCAGGGCCGGCGAAACGCGCTGCGGCCGCTGCCTGGTGACGCCATCTGATGCGAAGAGGGCCACATGCAACGCCAAGTTGCAACTTGACCCTGTTGTCTCAATGCAGCCTGTTCCCCGTTCTAACAATTTGAGCATTCGAATTATCCAATCAGCGCTTGCCATAGAAAAACTGAAAATCAAGAGTCGCATGCAAAGCAGATGATCAGCAGCGTTTGAACAAAAATTACAATTAATTTCAGAAGCGCACACACAAACAAGCTGAAAGGATGAAACTGAGCACAATGCGCCGCACGCGGCGCCGCATCACTCCTGCGCTCCGGGCGCCCAGGCTGACAACGGGTAGGCTGCTTGGCCCACAGTGCACAGCAGCAGGTCATGTGGCAGGGCTGCCAGTCGCTGCGCCAAGCCGCTCCCGCTGCCGCGGTGCTGCCCGGTGTGGTGCACGGCAAGCAGCAGGGCTCGCACCGCACGGTTGAAGCGCGGCATGAAGCTGCGGGGCGTCTCTGGGGACCAGTCCGGGTGCTGAGCCGCCAACCACAGGACCCTGCATGGGAGCCAGAGCAGACTGTGGCCTTGTTCAGAGAGCCAGCTTCAACGCCACCGTGCCGCCAAGGCACTGCTCCCCATGCTCCGATGCTCTGCACTTGCTACTCTACGTATGGTATGTCCTACCTGACCCATCCCGTGCTGCCCTCATGTGCACAGCCCATCTGCCAGCAGCCAGCACTATCCAACATGTAACCGCACTTGCACACCTGTTGATGCCCTGCAGGTCCAGGCCTGGATCCCCAGCGATGGGATCAAAGAGGGGCACCAGCTGCGCCGGCTGCCCCTGGCCATGCTGCACCCACACGTTTTCATACACAGTGGGGCGGTACCCTGCAGCCTGCAACGCCTCCATGATCAGCAGCAGCTTGCCAGCTGAGGTGACGCGACGATCCTGGATAACAGGGGGAGGGGTTGGGGCACGCCACAGTCAGCCAGAGCCAGCTGCCCTTGACTTTGATTCTGACGGTGCAGCCATGCCACCACCCGACACATGCACACCCTTGCTGCTTCGCAAAACAACTCACCGTGCGCACACGCTCCTGCAGCGTGATGTGGATGGGGCACGTGTAGGCGGGCCTTGAGCCGCGTGCGGATGGGAGGATAAGCGTCTTAGTAGGCGGCGGCACCGCCACAGGGCCGTCTGCTGCGGCCAGCAGCAGCCGCACGCAGGCCAGGCTGGGCACCCGGATGGCCGTGGCCAGGTCAGCTGCAGTGGGCACCAGGCCGCCAGCCAGCAGCTGCTGCACCACTGGTAGCTGCTCCTTGGCAACAGCCGCAGCCAGCAGGGGCTGGGCATCAGCCGGCACGCCGCCTCTGGCCAGCAGCTCAAGAGCCACGCCAGGCATGTCGCGGCTGACGGCGGCCATGAGCAGCTGCGCCGTGTCAGCTGGCAGGCTGCAGTGCTGCAGCAGCTGCTGCGCCAGGCCCGGCTCGGTGTGCTGGATGGCTGCCATCAGCAGCGGCTGCGCATCTGCCACAGGGCCAGCCTTGCTAAGCATGGCAGCCACCATACGTGGGTGGCAATGTGCGAGGGCTCTGACCAGCCGCCTGTCGACGTCGGCCGGCAGGCCACCCTGCTCCACAAGAAACTCAGCCGCGTCCAGCTGACCTGCGTCAATGGCAGTGATGAGAAGCCGCCCCACATCTGCCGGCAGCCCGCCGCGTGCTACCAGACGCCGCAGGACCGCTGGCTGCTGGCTCTGGATAGCAGCCTTCAGTGCTGGCTCCGCATCGGCTGGCATGCCACACTCGGCCAGTAGGAGCTGAACAACCGGCAGCTGTTTGGCGCAGATGGCGGCGCACAGCAGCTCGCAGCTGTCGGGCAGCGGGTCTGCCTCCTGCAGCAGCAGTTGCAGTACGTCCAGCTGGCCGCGCTTGGCTGTTGCCTCTGCAAAGCTGCCGATGCCGGTGTGAAGCACCTGCGCTGCTGGGCGTGCCGCATGCCGGGCCGGAGCCGCCGCGAGCCGAAGCACACTGAGGTGGCCGTTGCTGCAGGCGGCATCCAGCGCTGCACACACCACTTGACACGTGTATGTGCGTGCGCGCGCGCGTGCGCGGTACTGCTGCGCCCGATGTTGCCCCCCCTGCTGCTGCTGCTGCTGCTCGAGGGTCCGGAGGCTTGGCACAAAGGCATCGAGCAGGGGCAGGTCTCCCAGCCGCGCTGCCTCGCATACTACCGCCTTGAGTGCACAAGGTGGCCAGCTCTCGAGCGCTGGGCCACTGCTGCCCGCTGCGGCGTGTTGTAGGTGCTGCAGCAGCTGCCGTGCCACGCGCGGGTGCTGCACAGCCGCCCGCAGCTGGGCTGGGCTGCAGGTGGGGCCGGGCAGCTGCTCCAGCACCGCCGCCGCAATCTGCTCAGGCAGCCTGTACAGCGCAGGGGGAAGGTGGCATACAGTTGACCAAGACAGTGCAGCAGCCATGGCTGCATCCAGTGGAAGAGGTGTCAAAGTGGTGGGCAGGCATGCACGAGGTGATGCTCCAGCTGCTACTCAATGCCGGGCAAAGTGTGATCAATACGAATCCAGAGCGGCCCCAGCCACGCCTCACCCTAGCTCCTGCACTGCCCGCCCTGCCTCCAGCTCCGACTGCATCAGGTAGTGGCTCCTGACTCGCTCGTCAAACAGCCGACGCTGGGGCGGCCACGGGCGCCCAAGCCTGGCACTGTCGCCCACATTTGCCTTGGGCGGCGGCTGTGCAGGCAGGCAAGCCTGCACCTCAGGCAGCTGCTGGACAAACGCGAGAATCCACGCTGGGTCCTCTGCTTCGCGGTCGAGCAGGACGCCAAGATGCAGCGCCATCTGGGTTGCAGCGCAAGGGGAGCAGCGGCGGCGCGTCGGTGGCGGCAGCGCCTGAAGGGCGGCTCCAGCGGCGGACCAGCACACCACACGGCGCGATGGCGTCATTTCGTCCAACTCTGGCCCTGCCACGGCTGCAGGCGGCGCCAGCCGGTGCTGCACCGAGGGACTCACCGTGAGCCGCGCTGCCTGCAGGGCCACTTGCGTGTTCAAACCACCCTACAGTGGTCGCAGACGGCTGCAGAAGGTATGCGCCTCCCGCGAGCTCCCCTCCGACCACACTCACCGCGCATCCGCTGCTGTGCGCTGCGCGGCTCCAGCGGCGTCCGCGTTTCATTTGGCACGCAGCTGTGCCAACACGCTCCAAGGGCGTGAAAAAGCTTCAGTTGCTATGTCACAGTGCAAATGATTTCGTTGCACAAGTGGCACCGCGGTTGTGAACCCAGCGTGGTGGCTCGCAGGGCAGTCGGCTTGCTCGCCCTGGAAACTGCGCGGTGCGCCCGCTGCTGCCTCCACCCAGTGATTGCCTTCTGCAACGTGCTGCCGATTTACAAGGCACTCATGAATGTGTAAACAAGATGCTGGTTTTGCAGACAAGGGCGTGCGTCACGTGGGCAGAAGGGGTGGCGCATGCCACGGGTGGAGTTGGCGGCGCAAGCAGGCTGCAACCGTACGCGGCACAGCATCACTCCTGCGCTCCGGGCGCCCAGGCTGACAGCGGGTAGGCGGCATGGCCCACAATGCGCAGCAACAGGTCGGGTGGCAGGGCCGGCAAGTGCTGCGGCTGGGCGCTGCCACTGGTGCTGTCGTCACCATCACCAGCGCTGCCGCCACTGCTCTCTGCGCCCCTGTCGCGATGCGCCGCCAGCAGCAGGGTCTGCACTGCACGCCTGAAGCGCGGCGGGAAGCGGCGGTGCTGCACTGGGGACCAGTCGGGGCGCTCCAGCGCCAGCCACAGATATCTGCACAGGGAGGTTGTTAGCGACTCGAGCACATCAGGCCCGCAGGTGCAAACTGGTTGCAGACCGGCCACATTCCAAGCCCTGCAGACCCTCCACCTGCCCGCCCAAAAGAATGCTTGCCTGTTGGCTCCTTGCAGGTCAAATGCCGGGTCCTCGGCAAGCGGGTCAAAGCGGGCCCCCAACGGCTCTGCGCCGCCGCGCCACATGCGCACGTTTTCATGCACAGTGAGGCGATACCCTGCGGCCTGAAGGGCCTCCATGATGCGCAGCAGCTTGCGGGAGTTTGCCGCTTCGGCCTGCAGAAACAAGGCGATGAGCACAGGCAGCAGCGCAGGCATCGCACTAACGGGATAGCATGATTAATCAATATTGCAGCTTACAAGCTGATAGCACACATGCCAACGCTCTCCACCAATCCAAGCACAGGTTTGTCTGCGCGTCTCACCGGATTCAAGCTCTGCAGCAGCATGGCCAGCACCGGACATTGATAACCGGCGCGCCAGGGCTCAGCAGCTGGTGCCAGGAACAGCCCGCCCTGTGGTGGCGGCGGCAGCTGCATCGGCCCGCCTGCAGCAGCTAGTAGGGCCTACACACAGCCGAGGCTGGCTGCCTCCACAGCTTTCAGCAGCTGGGCGTTGCTGGGTGGCAGCCCGCTTCTCTCCAGCAGCAGCTGCACTGCTTCTGGCGCATCTGCAGAGCATGCCTCCTCCACCAGCCGCCCCATGGTGAAGGGATCGGTGGGCAGCACTGTGTGCTCCAGCAGCATGTGAAACACTGCAGGCTGATAATGCTTCAAGCTGCACTGCAGCAGAAGCCCTACAGGGTCCGGCAGACGCGGGCACCCCGCCAGCAGCAGCTGCGCAGCTGCCGGCTGACGCTGCGCCACGGCCCGTACACGCACATCCACACACTCTGCAGATCGCGGTACACCGGGCGCAGCAGCTCCTGTGCCGGCGAGGCCACTTGCCCAGCAGCGGGTGGAGCAGCCAGCTGTAGAGTTGCAAGGCTGCCGCTCTGCACCGCTGCAAGTATACCCAGCTCAGCAGTCGAGTTGGCATAGTCGCTGTCCTGCCACCGTGCCTGCTGCACTGGCTGCAGTGCCGGCGGGCCCTGCTGCTGGCCCTGCTGCTGGCCCTGCTGCATCGGCTGGCCCAGCTGCTGCAGCAGCTGCTGCTGCACCTCCCACTGTAGGTCCCGCTGCAGCCGCCGCTGCTCGCGCCGCTGCACCCGCAGCGCAAAGTAGTCGAGCAGCGGCACGTCTCCCAGCCGTGCTGCCTCTGCAAAAACCTCCTGAAGCGCATGTATCTCCCACATCCGTGTATCAGTGCTGTTGCCGCCTTCTGCAGACTCGAGCTGCTGCTGGACGTGCTGCAGCAGCAGCCGGGTCACGCTGGGGTGCTGCACCGCCGCCTGTAGCTCTCCAGTGCTGCAGGTAATGCTGGTTAGCTGCTCTGGCACCGCAGCTGCGACATGATCGGGCAGCCTGCATGGAGCAGCAATGGGAGCATCCGCACGTTAAGGTTGGAGGTGTGTGCCAGGCAGAGGGCAAGCACGTGAGCAAGCCGTAACTGCAGCAAACATAGCGACAGGCTGCACTTTGCAGACCAACAGGATCCAAATTGCAGACCACACAGCAGACACCACCACACCCTAGCTCACCCCAACTCCTCCACCGCGCGCTGTGCATCCACTGGAGGATGCAGGGAGTGGGACTCTGCACCATTTGGCAGCGCTTCAGCCAGCCCCTTGAGCCACTGGGTGGCATCTGTGCGCTGCAGGAGGGCGTCCAGCAGCCGTGCTGGGTAGAGGCTGCCCATGCCTGCAAGTACTTAGGGCACGGATTAAGCAGGACAAGCTAACAATTGGTAGGAAGTGATGTCGATACGCCAAGCGCCGCAGACGGCCTTGCCAGGGCCCTTGGCCAATGCGACGGCAGGCGGCGGCAAGGCCCTAAGATGCCGAGATCAACCGCATGCGCTTACGAGCTGCGCTCGGCTCCTGCATACTGCTGTGCAAGCCAGGCGCCAGCGGACAGGCCGACAAGCCGGCTCACGTCGGGTTGGAGCAGTGGTGCTCGCCCTGCAGCCGAGAGGTTGCTGCTGCAGTGTTTCGTGGAGCCGAGAAATGACAGAGACGCGGTTCCAGCTACTGGCGCGGCAAATTGGCTCCCCGCCCAACCCACCCTCTGCTGCCGCCCCGCCGCGTTTCATCGGTGCCAGGCGCCTCCATTTGTCGCCAGCGCCTCTCCATTAGCTGATGCACGCAGGACCAAGTTGTTCAAGGCGCCGCTTTTGGGCGCCAGAACCACTCCTCTGCTCTGCAGGTTGATCCTGCTGCTCCCAGGCCGAGCCGGGGTCGGTCTGGCACGCTGCAGGCACCTGTGGCTGCAGCTGCCCCTGCTGCTGTGCAGGCCACTCGAATGCTGCTGCCCAGCTGGCTGCCTCAATGCCTTGCTACCTGCAACGCATTGGCAGCAGCCTGCTCCTCAGCAGCACCAAGACAGCCTGCTTTTCACAGCAAGGGCGGGTGGGTGGGTGAAAAGCAGCTGCTCACCCAGCCCGAAGGGCTCGGCCGATAGCAGCAGCCTCAAACAGCACTGAGCAGAGCTGCCGAGCTGCACCAGAGGCCAGGCAGGCCCAGCCTGCTGGGCCTGCTGGCCTGATTGCCTCAACCAAGTTGTTCAAGGCGCCGCTTTTGGGCGCCAGAACCACTCCTCTGCTCTGCAGGTTGATCCTGCTGCTCCCAGGCCGAGCCGGGGTCGGTCTGGCACGCTGCAGGCACCTGTGGCTGCAGCTGCCCCTGCTGCTGTGCAGGCCACTCGAATGCTGCTGCCCAGCTGGCTGCCTCAATGCCTTGCTACCTGCAACGCATTGGCAGCAGCCTGCTCCTCAGCAGCACCAAGACAGCCAACCATCCCAGAGGCGAGGCCCCTCGCCTTTAAGCTGCACAGCCCATCCGACCCCGGCAGTGCTGTGTGCCTGTGTGCTTGCAGCTACCCGCACTCAGCCTGCCATCCTGTGCCTTCCCCTGCCGCAGATGTCGCAGGCACCACCACTCGCCCCACCCGTGGGCGCCAGCCAGCCCGCTGGTGTTCCCCAAGCTCTGGCGGTGGTGGCCACCTCCAACATGCTCACGCCCTTCCTTGCCCAGCCGGCCGCCCCGCTGCACGGCCACGTGCTGCACCCTGTGGTTGCCACCTCCAACTACGGCTTTGGCTTGGCAGCCGGCCTGGGGCGCGTGCAGCGTGCCTGGGCGTCCAGCACCCTGGACTCACGTGCCCGGGTGCAGCGTGCCTTCAGCGGGTGGCTGGCCAGCCTGCCTCCCTCCTTTGGGAAGAGCTGGTACACCGTCGACCCCTACGACATCATCTGCTTCTGTGAGACCGGCTGGCTGCCCTACCATGCCGGCACACCCCTGCCAGAAGGCAAGGGCCAGATCGTGGCGCCCTCCTCCCTCAACGGTAGGCCGTGTCCCCTGCGCTCCCGTGCCACATGCGTGCACCCTTGGGCTCAACCCTCCCTCACCCTCTGCCGTCCCATTCCTCAGGTGTTATCTCCCACCTGAGCACCAGCATGCGCCTCATCGGCCGCTCCGCCGACTGGGACAGCTTCGGCCGCATGTGCCCCCTGCTGTCCAACCCAGCCTGCTGCGGGCTGCTGCGCTCCTACAAGCGTGGCTATGCCAAGGACGCCAAGGCCCTGGGCTACGAGCCTTGCTCCGCCTATCCCCTGTCTGAGGCAACCTACCAGCAGTTGCTGGACGGCCTCCGGCAGCGGGCAGCCGAGCAGACGGCTGCCAACGACCCGGTGGGTGCCGCCATCACCTGGCGTGACGGCTGTGGCATCAGCGCCCTGTGGGAGACAGCGCTCCGCGGCCACGATGGCGGCATCCTGCGCTGCAACAGCATCCGCGGGCTGGACGGCCGCCCGGTGCTGCCCTTCCAGGCCCCACCCCTGGTGGGAACCTACCTGGTGTACCCGTGGAGCACCAAGGTGCAACAGGTTGGGCCCTGCCAGCCCATCCAAGTGCAGCACCCCAGGTAGGTCCATCCTGCCTGCCCACCCCAGTGGCAGCCCACCTCCCC
The DNA here is from genome assembly GCA_006782975.1 of Chlorella sp. Dachan. Lineage (NCBI taxonomy): Eukaryota > Viridiplantae > Chlorophyta > Trebouxiophyceae > Chlorellales > Chlorellaceae > Chlorella > Chlorella sp. Dachan. Next base: position 2,311,588 of record RRZL01000082.1, on the reverse strand, counting down.
TTTGACTGTGCTTCCCCTCTGCCCCCTGTGCTGCAGTGACCCCGCACAGCAGCGCTACTCCTTCATCTCCTGGCTGTGGGAGCTGCAGCAAGCCTCCACCCGCCTCCAGCAGCCATTGTACGATTTCCTGCTGCGCCCCACCGACGGCCCCACCTTCCTGGAGCGCCCACTGGGCAGTGCAGCCATCCATGAGCGCTTTGTGTACCACCTGAGGCGGCTGGGCCTCTACGAGGGTGAGTCTCCCCCTTGCTGTGCACTGCACCCTACAAGCGCCCTGCCCCTGTTCCTGCCCTTCCATGCCTCTGTTCAAGGTGCGTGCACCGCCCTGTTTGCAGGCCAATCCACTCATGGCATTAGGCGCGGCACGCTGCAGAACGAGGCGCTGGCAGGTGCGGCCTTTGAATCCATCCAGCAACGGGCCCAGATCAAGACGGACCGCATCGTGCGCCTGTACCTCGACCCCGCCGCGCACCTGCGCGGCGGCAAGGGTCACAAGCGGCTGCGGGAAGCCGGCGCCAGCAGCGGCAGCGATGACAGCGACGCTGAGTGCTGAGCCACCTGCCATGCTGTGCCCCCCTACCTCCCTGCTGGGTCCCCAATCTCCATAGTCTCAGCATGTAGCCGATAGGCCTTACACTGCACCTCATGCAAACAGGAAAATGGCGCAGCGCAGCTTGTACTGCAGGCCCTTCCGGCTGTCCTTCTGTGCTGCCTGCCACTGCTGCTGCAGGTGTAGTGCCACCCTGCTGCTGGGCCTGCTGACTTCCATCACTTTGCCCAGCTCCCAGTCGGCCCGGCGCTGCGGCACCATCATGGTGGCACGCCAGGCACGGGGCCAATCTGGGTAAACCAGCACTGCATCCTGCCGCTCGTGCAGCAGCTTGGCCACCACCGCTGCCATGCTGCCAAAGTCTGGGTAGGCCCACACCAGGGGGCGCTCGCCTGCTGGCCCTCTCACCGCCCAGCTGCGGCCCATGCCGTCCACCCCGTGGCTGCCTGGGCAGCCCACCTTAGTGTAGGCTACCGGCGCCATCATGCTGCTGGAGCTGGCCAGGGGATCCAGCGTGGGCTGCCTGCCCTGCAGCAGTGGGTGCTGCAGCACTGCCGCTGCCACCGTCCCCAGCAGGCACCAGTCACCGTTGTCCTCCAGTTTCGACAGCCGGTCAGCCTCCACCTGGTTGGCTGCCTCCCGCGGTGCCCACTGCGTGCTGACTTCACAGTCATGCTCCGCCAGCCGCCTGCAGCCACATTGCAGCACCCTGGTCAGGCTGGCCCAGGCCAGGCTAAGTGCAGCATCGTCATCTGCCACTGCCCAAACCACCTGCCCGGCCCCGCTCCACCCGCACAGCCGTCCAGCTCACCAGCGAATGCGGGCCACTATGGGGAAAGTACGTGGGCCCCCGCCACCCTTGGCCAGCACCGTCTCCGCCCCCAGGTTGTCCCCTTCAAACTGGATGTGGCCGTGCTGCAGCCGTGGCCCCCACCTGCGCAGGCGCCAGGGCAGCCCAATCAGATCTGCCGCCCTGCATGCACGCTGCCCCTTCGGCTGCTGCAGCAGCTGTAAGGCAACCAACCGGCCCACCTCGGCCACCCTGGGCAACGGCCAACATTGCCCCTGCCTTCCCACCTGTGGTGCCCTAGAAGCCACTCCACCACCAGCTCCTTGGCCAGCAGCTCCCCTGCCGTGCTGGAGAGCTGCCCTCCATCTGCTAGCGCCTGCTGCTGTGGCGTCAATGCCACCACCATGCGGTCCTCCTCGCTGCTGCTGCCACCCACCACAAAGGCACCATAGCCATGCACGCTGGAGTAGTCTGCTGCTACCACCAGTGACACAGGGCGCTTGAAGAAGCGCCGGCCGTTGAAAGCCCGCACATACTCCAGGGCATGCTGCACCTGCTGGCGCGTGAACTCACTGGGCGGGAAGGTCTCGTCCCAAGAAAGCTTGCCCGCCAGTGCCAGGTGGAATGTGCGCACCAGCACCGGGGCCAGGTCCACCGCCTGGTATGCAAACACCAGTAGGCCGCCAAAGCTGGCCACGTCCCGCGGCGTCCACACCGTGCTGCGTAGTAGCTGCACACAGGCAGGGGAAGCGAGCAGGGGGTCTCCTGGCCACGGCGGCCACCCAGCAGGCATGCCTCCCCGCCTCCCAACCGCCTGCGACTGCCCCGCCCAGGTGCACCCACCTGCTGGCCGGCACTCTCCAGCTTCTCCAGCTTCTGCTCCGGCAGCAGGAATCGGCAGTGCGGCGACCCGTCCACATCGAGGTGGCAGGTCTCCACCTGCATGCCCAGGACCACCGCCGTGTGCTGCGGCAGCAGCTGGCACTTTTCCAAGCCCATGTACATTCGCAGGGCGGCCAGCAGCAGCGCTGTGCAGCGTGAGCGTGCCTTGGCCAGCCGCATGTCTGGCCCACAGGCCGTCACCTGATCATCGATCAAGAAGGTCATCCTGGCACCGCCCAAGAGGCGCAGCACCCGGTACACCTCCTGCATGCAACCACAGGCGGGTCCGCAGTCAGCCAGCCATCACTGCCCTCAGTTGCCACCCCGGTGGCTCCCACTCACCGTCATTATGTCGGTGAAGATCTTGCAGGCTGGGCTCCAGCCGAACACCAGCACCTTGAACACAAAGTACTCCCCCAGGATCTCCACACCGAAGTACGTCCAGTAACGGGGGTGCAGCATGAAGTGCTGGTAGCCCCTGCACCGCAGTGGGCAGCAACCCGTTAGCTCCGCCCTAGCCATTACTCCCTCTTGTGCCCCCCTGCCCACCCACCGCCGGAAGTCGGTGGTGATGAGCAGGTCCATGGTCTGCAGGTAGTGCCGCATGTCGCCCAGCCGTTCGTAGCTGCAGGGCAGGGCACTGCCAGCGGTCAGACGGGTTCTGCTGCCAGGCACCACAGCCTTCCCCCACCGGGGCCCCTACCCACCTGAAGGCCTCCACCTTAGAGCGTGTGTTGATGTAGACACTGTCCACACAGAGCCGCAGCTTGGGCTTGCCAAGCTCAGGAGTGAGCCGGTTCACAACCACAGGTATCCTGCCGTTGGTGCGCTCCAGCACCCTGCAGTCACGGCGCCAGGGGCCTATCAACATGCCCTTCCTGCCACGCCTGCCCTCCTGGCCAACCGCCCCAATCGTTCCCCTCACCCTGAGGCCAGCCACTCGTCCCGTGTCTCTGCAAGGAAGGCTGGACCTCGCCCGTCTGGCAGCAGCTCAAACTTGCGTGAGTTGGGGAACTGCACTGGCCGCAGCTGCTCCCCTTCCAGGTAGGAGCCCACATCCTTCACTCCCAGCTGCCCCAGCTCGCGGATGCACCTAGCCAGCCGCGCCTCATGCGTTCTGCTGGCAAACTGGCACTCTGCCGTCGCAGCCACCAGCTGTGGTTCAATGCCCTGCCGCAGCAGCCTCAACAGCCACTTCACCTGCCGCCTTTTGAGGGTGTCCTCGCCCAGCAGCTGGCCTGCCCGCTTGAACAGGTGGCGCCACACCTCGTAGTACTGGTGTGGCCCTCCAGCCTGCGCCCAGGGAGGGGATGGGAGGCAGGTGCCCAGGGCGCCCCTTTCCAGTCTCGCCTCCCCCTCCGCGTCCACAGCGCCTGCCCCGCCAGCATGCACACCAGCGGCTAGCCACGGCTTACCACCCCTGCACACCCAGCAGCCGACACCCAGGCTTACCTGGAACTGCGTGGCATCCGCCAGGCTGCAGATCTGCTGCTGCACCTCTGCCAGCCAGGCTGCATCATCCTCAGGGCCATAGCCCGCAGCAGGTGCCTCTCCCTTGCCCAGCTCCCACAGGCTCTGCAGCAGGCTGTCCATCAGCTCTAACCGCCGGGCCACATCCTCGTGTCCTCTGGGCAGCGGCGGCGGCAGTTGCTGGATGCTGGGCTGGTAGTGGGGGCCCTCTTGGCCTGCCCTGCTGCGCTGCTCTGCCAGCTCATCGGCTGTGGCGGGTTCGCCCTCCTGCTGCAGCATGCCCTCCTCTAGGTCTGGCTCACCTGCCCCAGCCACCTGCAGTCCCCGCTGCAGCCAGTCCGCTGCGTGCAGGTCCTGCTGGCCTGCTGCTGCAAGGCTCTCCCCGCCTGCAGCCGCCTCCTGCCCAGCGCACCGCTCCCCCAAGCCATGCTGCCCAGCTGCCCCCGTAGCCTCCTGGTCAACCTTGCCTTCCCTGCGCCGGTCAAACGCGGCAGAGAGTATTTACACCTTGAATTCGGGCGAGTTGCCTTGACGCTCGGCAACGCAACCATAGCAGCCAGCACATGCAGTGCGTGTGCCTCCTGCGCTCCCTCACTTCTGCTGCCCCTCGTCCACCTCAGGGACCTTGAGCTTGCCGTCCGGCGGCGCGCCGCCGCGCCACTCGCGCGGCTGGCTCCCAGGGCCATCGCGGACCAGCACCGCCGGCACCTGGGCGTGGGCACGGCCGCAGTTACCGTCGCACTTCGGGCCGTTGAGCAGCCCGTACCCTGCCAGGTTGAACTTGATGCAGACCTCGCGCCCATCCGCGTGCCGGTGCGCCCGGCAAGCGTCGGTGATCTTCTGGATCATCGGCGAGCCGGCCTTGCGCTGGCCACCGCCAGCCACCCGCGGGGCACCTGCAGGGCGGTGGTTCAGCGAGTGCCTCAACAGCCAGCCACTGTCACCCACTGTGGCCCCAGCACCATTCCCTGGCCTGCCAGCACAAAGCCCCTGCTGCCTCAGGGCCATGCAGCCACACCACACACCAGCTGCCCCCCAGTCTGCCCCGTACCTGCGGGCACGGCCTGGCTCTGCGTGGCGTGGATTGCCCGCAGCATCTCCCGCTGCCTGCCCGCGTCAGCCTCCAGGGTCTGCAAGACAGGGTAACATGCAGGGTGTGCACGTAAGCCCCCCTTCCAGGCCTGCCTCGGCCCCCGCCGTGCCGGCTCAGCTTCCCCTACGCCCCATGCCCTGCCAGCCCCGTACCTCCACGTCCACAAAGGCCGCCCTCGCCTTCCCCAGGAACCAGGTCGCCAGCTTGAGCGCCCCATCGTTGTCCAGGCCTGCCGCCAGGCCGGCCGGCATCAGCTCCGTGTAGAGGTGGCTGCATCAGGCAGATGCGTGGGTCCGACGGTTAGTGGCCAGGTGGTGCTGCCCCGCATTGCCATGGCACACCTCAGACTGTCCCCTCCCGCGCCTCAGCCGTCCACCCGCCCCCACTCTCACATGAGGGGCCGCAGGAAGGCCTTGAAGTGGTCGGGGAACACGCCCTCGCCCATCAGCGTGCCCACAGTGCCCTCCTTGGGCTTGCCCAGCATCTTGGACCCCAGCAGGGCCCGGCAGAAGGCGTCAATCAGGGTGTGCACTTGCCCACCCGTCAACTCCTGGTCCTTCCGGTCCACTGCACAGGGTTACAAGGGCAACACCCAGCATTGGCCCACAACCCGGGCAGCCAACCCCAGGCACAGCCAACCCCAGGCCCAGCCACATGCCTCCAACCTGGTGCCCCCCGTGCCCCACCTGCCAGGATCTTTGCCACCGCCTGCAGCTTCGCCTGGACCGGCTCCACGGCGTCTGCCAGCCCCATGGCCAGCAAGGGGCTGTGCACCAGCTGCTTCAGCTCGCCCACAAGCAGGGGCAGGTCCATGTCCTCCACCTGGTCAATCCTCTGCAGCCAACGGATGGGCCCCGTGCCACAAGCTCTTAGTGCCCTTCGGCTAGCCAACAAGGCCCGGTCCCCTGCAGGGCTCCGTCCCGGAGCCCCGAGCCTCATGCCCATGGTCCCCAAGGCCAAGTGTGCCCATGCCTCAAGACTTCCAGTGCCAACCCCCAAGGGGTGAATGAGCCAACCCCCAAAGGGGTGAGTGTGCCAAACCCCCAAGGGGTGAGTGCCATGCTTGCAGGTGGTGGACTCCCAGCCAGCGCAGGCAAGGCTGCCACCGTCAGGCTGCACACCATGGTCACCCACGCCCAAGGCCAGTCAGCCGCGCTCGGCAGCCTGGCTGCCCCAGACCGCCCCCGCCGCGCCTGCGCCTGCCACCCTGGCGACACCTCAGCACACCTGGGAAGCGTGGTTCAGCGCAGGCGACACCCGCTTCGGCTTGGTAGCAGCGGGCTTCTCGGGCGAGTTCTGGGGACTACCGCCCAGGTGGGTGCGGTCGCGCTTGTCCGCCAGCGGCGCCCGCCGACCCTCCAGCGCCCGCCGCTCCGCCTCTGCCGGCGGCTGAGCTGCCAGGTCTCCCACTGTCACGCTCCGGGCCAGGCTGGCCGCCCTGGCCATCGCCTCGTCGGGGCTGCGGCCGAGCTGGCCCACCCGCACCGCCGCCTCGCCGCCGCCGCCGCCCAGGGCCTGGCCGTCCGCCGGGCGCACCAGCACCAGGTCCCCTTGCGGCAGCTCGAGCACGGCCGCCGCGGCTGCCACCTCTACCGCCTTGAACCTGAGGAACTGCTGCTGCAGGTCGTCCGCCTTCCGCCCCCGCATCCGCTCGGTGAACGCATGCTGGAAGTCTGGCACGGCGGCATACAGCCGCCGGCCAGAGGAGTCGCCGGGCAGCATGCCCAGCCACCCCGGAAAGCAGCTGCTCACCCAGCCCGAAGGGCTCGGCCGATAGCAGCAGCCTCAAACAGCACTGAGCAGAGCTGCCGAGCTGCACCAGAGGCCAGGCAGGCCCAGCCTGCTGGGCCTGCTGGCCTGATTGCCTCAACCAAGGCATGCAGCTCCACCATGCGATTCAAGCGGCCAGCCGGGTGCAGCTGCTCAGATTCTAATTTACAGGCTGCTGCCTAGCAGGCGGGGGTACAGTGCCAAGATACAAGCGCAGGCGGCAGTGGCAGAGTGCAATTGCGATGGTACAGGTGGACAGAGGGTACAGCACCGGCGAAACGGCACGAACAGCCTACCAAAATGCGAGGCAAGAAAATTGTGCTCTGCGCAACAGCACGCTACTGGCGCAGATGCTGCTGCCGCCCGAGCCAAACTCACAGCGGCAGCACGAAGCGGCCCATGAGGCGCAGGCAGCTCCAGAGGGCGGCCAGGATGGCTTTTGCCACCCAGGGGTTGGTGCACATGGAGAAGGCGCCGTAGCCAACTGCGCCCAGCCTGCGGCAAAGTGGAACAGCAAGCAGATGGAGTGCTCAGACCACACGTGGCAGTGCACAAAAACGCAGGTGCGCACTGCCCCAAGTTCACAGGCCAAACCGCATCGCCAAGCAGTGGCAGCTGGCCTGCATCTGTAACGCCGATGGTTTACCGCATACCATCCTTGCATACCCATCCTTGCATACCCATCCTTCAGCAGCCCAGCCACCATTTGATTGATCCCACAGCAGCCATTGCACCCGTTCAGTGCACAAACACAAGCGCACCTGTACAGCAGCTTGCCCCAGTCCAGCAGGCGGCGCACACGCCCCTTGCGCAGCTCAGCCATAGTGAGCGCCACCGCCTGCTGCAGCTGCCGCGGCTCCATGCTGTTGGCCTCCGGTAGGCTCACTGCGGCCATGACACACAGAGCCCCAGTCCCAAACCAGCCTCAGCACGGACGCAAACTGCTGCATGCCGCTGCAAACGTGCGCAGCTACACAACACAAGGCGGGCTGCCATGAGCTGCTCAGCACAAGCACACCGCGATGTGCTCCGATGAAGGGTGCCAACGCTGTGCCCAGGCAAGCTGCAGTGTGCAGTGCAGAACTGGCCGCACCCCCCAAACCCACAGCGCAGAAAGCGCACCTATGTACTCTGCAATGAAGGAGGCCAGCGCTTTCACCACATCATCCCTCTCAATCAGCACATAGTCCCCCGTCTGCTCGCTCACTGCGGCACGAATGCAGGAGGTGCACGGGTGACGGGCAGCAGTGGCGACGGCGGCAGCAGACACATGAAAACAGCAGCAGCAGCAGCACGGCTGAAACCAGACGCAGCAGTGCTGTGCGATGGCAACAAGCACGCCGCTTGTCCAGGCAGCAGGCCGCGAGAGGCGGTGCCTGGCACGCCGCATTTGCCAGCGCCCATGCAGTCAACCATGCATCCTAATGGCAGGAAATTGTCGCGCAGAAATGTCCGGCGCTGCAAGCAAATGCACTGCACGTGCGCTCTGCCGGCAGCTGTTCCGCTGCCATACGGCTCGGCACAACTGGCCGGCGCACCTCGCAGCTCTCCGTTCTCCTTGAGCTCCCACCAATCCTGGGACAGCACCTCCAGCACGTCTGCTGCTGCTCCCGCTGCTGAAGGTACGCCGCCGCCGCCGCCGCCGCCGTCGCCCTGCTGCTGCCGCCGCTGCTGCTGCACCTCGTGTTGCGAGCGAGCCAGCGCCTCCTCAAACTCTGGCCGCTGGAACTCGCGCTCTAGGGCCGTGAACAGCTGCAGCCGGGTGAGTGCAGGACAGGTTGACTCGTGACAAACTTGGGTTCGACAGGCAGCAAGGCATGGCACAGCAGCGAGCAGACGGAAGGAGGTCAACACACCCCACCTGCTCCGTGCCGTGCTCGGTGGCGGCGGCGGGCGCCAGCCACTCCCGCCCCGCCTGCACCGCCACGCGCTGCAGCTCGCCCCTGCATGAAATGGCAGTGTCTAGAATGGCTGAGAGAAGCACTCGCGGCAAACAAAAGCCCTGGTGGGCCGGTCGGCTCCCTGGGCGCGCCACGGCGGAGCCTCTCGCCCACTTTTTGTGGTCCAGCACATGCTGCAGCTCCAGCTCCTCCAGTGTGGGCTGCACTGCGGCTGCCGCCATGACGGCCTAGAGCCCTGGCTTGCTCGGGCTAGCGCAGCCGGCTGCCGCCGCGCTGCCAGCGATCGCCTGCAGTGCTGCTTGCGCACGCCGCGGCTTTGCAACGCTTTGGCAGCACGTGCTGTGCTGCGCAGCCCGCGACAATTGAGCCCGCCGCCGGGCGCCGCGACACCTATTCCACTGCATACCAGAGTCGCGATGTCCTCACACGCCTTTTGAAGCGGTCAGGCGGCCAGAAGGGCTCCCTCCAGGAAGGCGGCGCAGACATGCAGCGCTCTTTGGACGTGCTGAGCGCCAGCAAGTCGTTTGCAGCGCTGCTGCTGCCGCCTCACGTCCAGCAGGCGCTACGGGACGCCGGCTTCAGACGGCCGTCGCCGGTGCAGGAGGCGGCGCTGCCGCTGGCGCGCCTCGGCACCGACCTCATTGTGCAGGCCAAGGCGGGCACCGGCAAGACCCTGGTGTTTGCCGCCGCGGCTGTGGAGCGCGTGGACTTGGCCAACGGCGCTCCGCAGGTGCGTGGTGCCACCCGCCGCCGCCGCCGCCGCACGCATGCACCGCCGCTCGCCGGGGCCGCGCCAGCGGAGGGGCGTGCCCAGCTGCTGCCGAGCCTCCCAGGCAGCCCTCTGTGGCGGCGCGTGGTGTTTGCTGCCATTCATAGCGACAATGGTGCAACTTCCTGACGGGGCTGACCACCGCTGGCCACCCGCCCGCCCACACCGCAGGTGCTGGTGCTGGCGCCCACCCGGGAGATTGCCCTGCAAGCCAGCGAGGCGGTGGCGCTGTGTGCTGCCGCCCTGCCGCCGCCCGGCCTCGCCTGCGGCTCCTTCATCGGAGGGCTGCGGGTGGAGGAGGATGAGAAGCAGCTGCGCAGGTGGGGCCGAGTTGCTGCGTGCCCAGAGATGGGCCGTGTGCGTGGGGGTGGCTGGCTAGCGGAGTGCGAAAGCAGCTGCCAAGTGCGGCGGCTACTGTGCTGGAGACAGAAGTCGCTATTAATCGGCAGAAACGTGCAAGTGCACACCACAGGCGGCTGCTAGGGTTGAGCCAAGCGCCTCCCGCCCGCCGCCGCCCGTGGGTAACCGCCCGCCTCCCGCCACCTCTGCTTCCCACCTGCCCGCCCCCCGACCCCCTCCAACCCTGCGCACCCACTCTATCCCTCCCCCCAGGGCCTGCCACGTGGCGGTTGGCACCACCGGACGCATCCTGTCGCTCATCCAGCGGGGCGCGCTGAAGGCGGGCTCCGTGCGCATGCTGGTGCTGGATGAAGCCGACAAGCTGCTGGGCGGTGAGTGTGATTCACTGTTGCCATGCCTCCACGCGCGCCGGGATGCAGCAGTTGCAGCGGTTGCGTGAGGCACAGTTGACGCCCGGCAGTCCAGCGAACGCATGCATACACCACAGGGCAGAGGCGGCCCGGGCTGAGTGGCGCCACCAAGAGCAGTTGCGCTTGCGCTTGTCAGCCAGCCTGCCCTTCCAAGGCAAGCAGGTGCAGGTGCACACCACCTGCGCCCTCCCCCTTCCACCATGCCTGACTGCCTGCGTTCCCCTGCACCCTGTGCCCGTTGCCTCCCTGCAGACAGCTTCCGCAAGGATGTACTGGCCATCATTGAGGCGGTACCGACCAAACGCCAGCTGCTGGCGCTCTCTGCCACCTACGCCCCCGCGGCGCTGCAGCAGCTGCGCGGCCTGATGGGCGGGCAGCAGCAGGAGGTGCTGCTCTGCTGCGACGACACCTCCCTGCTGGCTGTGCGCCAGTGCTACCGCATGCTGCCGCCCTCTGGCGAGGCAGCAACAGCACAGGGGCAGGCCTGCTCAGCCCAGCACCAGCAGCCGCAGGCGGCAGGCGAGGGCGGGTTTGGGCCCCACCTGGAGGCGCGGCTGGCAGCTCTGCTGAGCCTGCTGTCCTCGGTCAGCTTCCAGCAGGCCGTCGTGTTCTGCAAGTACAAAGCGGGTGCGCCGCTTAGGATTTCCTGCTGCTGCTGCTTTGGCGGCATGCTAGGGTTTGGCTGGTCGGCTCAGCGCCATGCATCTGTGCTGAGTCAGGCTGCTGGCTGGTCAGAACTCTAGCTGCACCTCATTCAATCCCTCCCTGTTGCCCATGCGTCATGCCTGCTGCACCCTCGCCTCCCGCCCCCGCAGACGCCGAGGAGGTGGCGGAGCGGCTGCTGGCCTCTGGCTACCCTGCCGCTCACCTGTCGGCCCAGCGCACCCAGCTGCAGCGCATCGAGGCGCTCAACGCGCTGCGAGACTTCCGGTGGGTGCTGCAGCAGCAATGTGGGTGCCGCAGCAGCAGTGTGGGGGTGCTACTGTGCTACTGTGCGTGCTGAGAAGCGGGCCTGCGGGCGCGGGGCGCGTGCATCCAGCAACCAGCAATGCCCTGCCTTCTGGCTCCGTCCCCCTGCGTTTGTGCCCTGAGACACAGCCCTGCACGCGCGCTTACGCATCCTTGTCCCATGCACCCCCTGGCGTGCAGGCTGCGCGTGGCGGTGACCACCGACCTGGTGGCTCGGGGCGTTGACTTGGACCGGGTCAACTTGGTGGTCAATCTGGAGCTGCCGGTGGATGCGGCCACCTACATGCACAGGTGGGTGCTGGCACGGAGTGCTGGTGCGCAGCGGCGTCGCGGCTGAACAGGCCGCCTGGGCTGCAGGGCTGTTCGTCGGTGCGTATGCCCTCCTGCGACGTGCCAAAGGGGGCTGGATGCTCGGCCGAATCGATTCGAGGCGAGGCGTGGATTCATCCCCCATTCCTCCTCTGCCCAATGCTCAGCTCGGTATGACCCAACCTTTCGGCTGCCTGCAGGGTGGGACGCGCCGGCCGCTTTGGCACACGGGGGCTGGCGGTGACCCTGCTGGAGGGGCCTGAGCAGCTGGCTCGCCTGGAGATCTACCTGCAAGAGATGGCGGGTGGCCAGGTGGGCTTGGGTTGGCTGTGCTAGGCTGGCAGTTCGAGGGCGTGCTTAGGTGGCGGTTGGGTAGCAAGGGTGTTACTCACTGGGGCCCCACCGCCACCTTTGCATGCCCATCAACCATTCCACACTGCGCTCGCCTTGTATTGCAGGTCACCGAGCTGCCAGAGGAGGTGCCCGAGGATTGGTACCTGCACGCTGCCCAGCTGGCGCAGCAGGTGCAGCAGGCGCAGCAGGCGGGGGCCGAGGCAGGCGCGGTCGGCTTTGGTCCGGCCACGCCAGCAGCCAGCGGCGGCAGCCCCCTGGCTGCAGCAGCCGGCAGCTGGGGAGAGGCCGGCACAGGGCTGCTGTCCGACATTGCCACAGCCAGCCTGTGGGGCGAGCCAGAAGGGGAGGCCGGGCTGCTGCTGGACGCCCTGCCGCCGCCGGCGCTGCCCCTCCCACCGGCGCAGCAGCAGCAAGAGCAGCAGCAGCAGCAGGCGGAGGAGGCAGACGTCGATCTGAGCTACACGGTTGTGCCCAAGCCGCCTGCACACTCGCCAGTGCCGGCCACCGCCGGCAGCTCTGCCGCGGGCGCAGCAGGCACAGCAGGCACAGCAGGCAGCGCCATGGGTGGCTCCCCCGCCACCAGTCCCACCTCCGGCAAGCCCCTCAAGTCGTCCCTGACTGCCGCCGTGGCAGCCGCATCAGCCAGCAGCAAAGCATCGGCAGCCACAGCAGTGGCGGCAGCAGTGGCAGCACCCGGCGAGCCGCCGGGCAGCAGCCCCGCGCTGGGCAATGGCAACGGCCACTGCTACAGCGTGGTGGAGGATGACAGCAGCGTGGACTCAGCTGACAGCTGGCAGTCGACTTCAGACGACGACTACAGTGGCAGCAGCTCAGATGATGAGGCAACCGCGGCCGCCCTGGCGGGTGGCCCACCTCCCCCTGCCAGCTTCAAACCGCTGCGCCGAGTGGGCAGCGCCTCGTCTGGTAGCAGCGCCGGCAGCGCCCGCAGCGCAGGCAGCAGCGCCAGCAGCAGCGGCAGCAGCGGGCGGCTGGCCAGCTCTCCGGCGCCCATTCCTGGGCGGCCGCAGGCGGCAGAGCAGCAGATGGTGGGCAGCTACGAGGGGCGGCCAGGTGGCGGCCTCGCAGAGGTGGCCTCAGAAGCCTCCCTGGCTTCCTCTGAGGCGGAGGCTGTGGCGGCCAGGGTGCTGGGCACCAGTCAAGAGGAGGAGCCCAGCTTCAGAGACTCCTGGCTGGCAGAAGGGGGAGCCCAGGTGGAGTCGGCAGCTGAGCAGCAGCGGCGCCTGCGGCAGCAGCAGCGCCAGGCCGAGGCGGCGGCAGCGGAGGCGGCCCCCACGGTGGATTTGAAGCCGCACCGGGTGCGCAGCCCCAAGGCGGCAGCCGCGCAGGCAGCCAAGGCAGCCGCACGCGCCAAGGCGGCGGCAGCAACCAAGCAGGCCGCAGCTGCGGCAAGTGCCGCCCGCCCGGCTGCGGCCCAGCAGCAGCGTCAGCAGCAGCAGCGCCCGCAGCAAGCACAGCGCGCACAGCAGGAACAGCAGGGCCACTACTTGGATGTCGTGCGCAGCGTGCAGCAGGACGTGTTGGGCCGCCACAGTGGCAGCGGCGGCGGCACCTCCGGCAAGGCAGCAACACCTGGAGGCCTCGCAGCCGGCAGCGTGGCTGCTAGTGGTCTGCAGGACCCACGCTCAGCAGCAGCAGCGGCGGCGGCAGCAGCGGCAGCCGACTCATCTGAAGATGAGTTTCAGCCTGTTGTGCCCCGCCAGCGGCGTCCGCTTGGCTCCGCCCAGCTGGTGGCTGCTCGCAAGCGGCAGGAAGAGGCGTCCGCCACTCGGGCAGCAGAGGCAGCCGCACTCGAGCTCATGGCTGAGCAGGCGGCCGCTGAGGAGGCGGCGGCGGGAGCAGAGCAGGTGGCGGCGGCTGGTTTTGCAGCCGGCAGCGCCGCAGCGGCTGCCGCAGCCGAGCAGCAGCGGCAGTGGACTGAGTTTTGGCACGCGCACTACGCTTACTATGGCTGCTACCCAGGGGACGCCACCTGGCAGACTGGCACTGCCGCTGACCCAGCGGCAGCGGCAGCAGCAGCAGCAACAGCAGCAGCACCAGAGGCAGCCGGTGTCACACAGCAGCTTGCTGCCCCTGCCCCAGGAGTGGCAGCCGCAGCCGCAGCCACAGAGGCTGCTGGGCTGCTGCCGCCACCACCGCCCGCCCCGCCCGCCCCGCCGCCGGCGCTGTCTGCCGCCGCGTGGGCCTGCGCCGCTCCCGACTATGCAGCTGAGCAGGCAGGCGGCGCAGTGGGGGCCACCGCCGAGTGCGGTGCAGCCGCAGGCGCAGCTGAGGGCGGCTGGGTGCAGGTGCCCGCCGCCATGCTGGCACGTTACCAGCAGCTGGAGTGGGAGCAGTGGCAGCGCTCGCACGCCGAGTGGCAGCAGCTGTGGGAGCAGTACAAGCAGGTGGGCAGAGAGTGCAGAGGTGGTTGAGGGCTTCAG
>RRZL01000082.1:2253926-2296909 GCA_006782975.1 Chlorella sp. Dachan | reverse complement strand
AGGAAACCCTTCCCCTGCAATTTCTGCCCTGGCCCTGGTACCAACGGATACTTTTCTTCCCTTCATTACTGATTTTCGGCGCAGCCTGCGAAGACCTTTTTCAGCTTCCATGCATGCCACCGGCCCTGGGTTTTCATGCGCCTGGCAACCAGAGCCTCCGCCCCTGTTTGTTTGATGTCTGTCCCCCCCTTTCGTGTCACCTCCTTCTGTGCTGCTTCCTGCTCGTCTTGCAACGCATGCTTCCCAATCCGAACCACGTGCAACGACAAACACAAAGGGCGCTCGAGCAGGAGGGATGCTGTGCAGAAATGCAACGGTCTGCAAGGTTCAAGCTGGCTGCTGCGCTGCTGCCGCCGCCTTGGCTGCCTGCCGCGCCGCGCCCAGCGCCTTGCACACGCGGCGGTGTCCGCCCTCCCGCCAGTCGGCGTGCGAGCAGGCGGTGCCGCAGTACCACACGGCGCGGCAGGCGCTATGCAGAATGGATGCAGGCAGAGGGGTGTGGTAAGGTACAGGATCATGGCAGCTGCCTCATCATGCCCAACAGTCAACCAAGCTCCCTCAACGGCCATGAGCCCAGACCAGATTTCACCTCGCATCTGCAGCGCATGCTGCCCCGGCCCTGCCCAGCAGCGGGTCCTCCCTCGAGGCCCACATTGGCGCAGCGCAGGTAGGCGCAGGAGCGGGTGGCCGTCGCCTGTGCAATCTCCAGGGGCGCTGCGGCTGCCAAGTCAGGCTGCTGATAGTACTGCACTAACAGCTGCGCAGCATCCCTGGTTTCTGGCACCAGGGAGCGACACATAGCCAGGATCACACCAGGCAGCTCAGTTTGTGTGCGCAGGAAAGTATTTACTGCCACTTGCATGTGCACGTCAGGCTGCGCACCGATTGCACGCCTAAAGGCATCGTGCAGGCCAAGACAAGCTTGCTCCAGCTGGCTAAGCAGTTCTGCACCAGGGCTGCTGCTGCTGAAACTGCCTTGTTCAGCCGCCTGCATCACAGCAGCCGCAGCTGCCTCCAGAAACTTCATTAGAAGCGCGCCCAATGCCCGGAGCAGCCCATCCTGCAAACGCAGGTGGTTGGTTAGCTGGACACACCGAGCGGCAGCAGCAGCAGCAGCCGGCACATAGTACGCGTGCTGCCATTCATACCCGGAACCACTGCCGCTCAGAAGCAGCTGTTGTTTGGGTCCCGCCGCAGCAGCTGCATCCTACCCACACACTCGCAATCAGAGCACACGCAGTGCTGGTCTGCAACACACGTCCAGCGCTGCATCGGTACACACACAAGCGCACCTGGCTAGTCGGTGGGGCTTCCCGCCCCTCCAGAAGCTGCAACGCCAGCTGCGGTAAGGAACTGCCTGCCACAGCCGCAGCATTCTGATCGTGAGTTGGGGTAGCTTGCAGGAATGTTGCCAGCAGCTGCACAGCCCACGCGGGATCGACCTGCACACGGTGCACACATGTATACAGAAAGTTGGTTGTGCAGGCAGGGAACAGCACACGACTCCAGCGTTCTCAGTAAGCTGCCGGCTCCCGTTGCGTGTTTCTCTTCCACATGCACTTGCCTGGAGAGTATGCCGCACAGCCCGTTCCACAAGCTGCAGGACGGCTGCATCTGCAATGTGCGGGCACACTTCCATAGCCGCCAAAGCAGCAGCCACCAGCGAGCAAACGGTTGGCAACGGGTCGCAGCTGCTGTCCGGCGCTGACGCTGCTGCTGCAGCGGCAGCCGTGAGTGCTGCAAAGTGCGCCTGAAAGAGCGCCTGAGTGATACGCTCAGTGCTGCATTAGCAAGTGAACTCGAGACAAAGCATTAAGCTACCGTGCCAGCTGGTAGGCATTCAAACCCTGACGGTGAGCGCTCAGTGCGAGCTGCCCTCACCTGCTGCCGCCGGCTTCCCGCTTGTGCTCTTGGCATGCCACCGCTAGGTGCAAAGATGCCTGGAGGGACATGTGCATGCCGGACCACCACGCTGCGGCACGCATGCCCAGAGGGGCTGGCGAGTCTCCCCCCAGGGACAGGTGCACGTGCCGGCAGGTGGTGCTGTGAAGCTGCCAAGCCAGAGACGCCAGCTGGCCAACAGATGCCGGGTCATCTGCAGGGACAGCCAGGGCGCCTGCCTCTGTGCCACCGGTCACTGACCCCGCCCAGCAGCTGCACAGCGCTGCCAACGACCACCAAAATCAGCCAGCCTGTGAGCCAGCTGCGCTTCCGCCTGGCCGGTCGCAGCTGCACTGCTGCATTACTGCTGCTGCTGTCCACCCTGCTGCAGCGCGGATGCTGCTGTCCACGCTGCTGCCGCAGGGCCAGCAGCATCCGCGCTGCAGCATCCGCGGCTGCTAGCAGGTGTATCACTTGCTGTTGGCTGAGGAGGGCTGGGTCTGCCTGGGATGGCACCCGCGCATTGCCAAGCAAATCGGTGTACGCCTCAGCAAGTCCCGCTCTGTTCCCCTCAGCTTCTGCCGCCATTAGCACAGCTGGCATATGTGGCAGCAGCTGGACCACGGCCCACGCTGCAGCCAGTGGGGGTGGGTTGCTGGCACCTGCCGTGGAAACCGCTGGGCCAGCGCAGCACAGCAGGACGAGCAGCTGCACGGCTGCGGTGTGGACGGCTATCTGGCAGTCCATTGGCAGCGCCTGAGTGGCTGCAGAACCGGTCAGCGGCAGCACTTGCAACAGGCGCAGTGCTGACCGCAGAACGGATGCATGGGCAGCTGGGATGAGGAGCATGCCCCTAGTGGCCATGTGGAGGCAGGGTGCACCAGCCGCCGTGCACACCGCGCCCACAATGTGCCCTGCTGCTATTATGCGGCTGGTAGGGACAGGGCTGCCTTGCCCAAGGTCATGGAAAGCTGCAGCAGCAAAGGGCAGGCAGCGTTGCAGCAGCACGTGCAGCACCTGCCGCTGCACGCCAGAATCGTTTGCCGCTGACTCTGCAAGTGTGAGCGGGGAGTCTGCACGCAGCATGCAGGCCATGCAGCGAGCATAGGCCTGTAAAGCATGCTCAGCATCCGTGCAGCCTGCAGCCAGGGGTAACCGAGGACGATGCACATGAGACTGCTGCGCAGCAGGCTGCAGCTCAGGCTGCATGCGGTGGTCCAGCTAATATGTTTTGCAGGACAATCAGTGCCTGCCCACCTTCCTCGGTTGCATAGTCTTCCAGATTTGCTGCCTGCGTCATGGCTGCTAGGCACAGCTTCAGCTCCGCCGGTGCCGCCCCTGTAGCTGCGCATGCCTGCGCCAGCTGCGGCTGCATCGCCAAAAGTTCGGTCAAGCGCGCCATGCCTTCGCACATGCCAGCCAGCAACAATTTGTGAAGCGCGGTTGAGCGCCAGAGCTCAACTCCGGAGGCACTGCGAAGCACGTTGGCTGTGCACCACTGCAATGCGTCTACACCAGCATGGTGCAGCGTCTTGCTGGCAGCTGCCACCCTAAAGACATCGTTGCGAGGCAGCCGCAACTGGCATGCCAGGGCACAGCATGCGGCACATGCTTGGCATGCCACCGCAACCAGTGCTGCGAGGCATTCAGTCGGGGGATGACCGGCAGCACTGGCCGCGGCAGGGACAGTGCTCAGGCGGCCCAGGTGTTGTGCAAGCAGCGCCACTTGGCTGTGGAGCAGGGGAGCCGGTCATGGACGACTGAAGGACATGGCATGAGTGCAAAACCAGCAGAGCATGGATGCATCTGCATGGAAGGTGCAGCCCATTGAGCCGTGCGTGCGCGCACCTAGCCGCCAAGCGCCGCTCTTGCTCCGTCAACTGCAGCTGCCCGCCTGGCACGAGCACAATGCCAGCGAGCTCTCCTGCAGCAGCACCAAGTCTTGCCGTGGCACCTGGGGTGCTGGCGAGCGCCCCAAACTGCTGGCAGGCAGCATTCAGGGCTTGAATCAGGGTGAGCGACATGGTGGGCACTGCTGGTTGAAAGGGATCGGGCTGGTGGTGAGAGCTTGGTGCTCGGAAAGGGGGTTAGCACCGCGGCTGCCTTGCTGGAGTTCATGGGATGGCCAAGAGACCTGAAGCCCTTCCGTGCATTGGGTTTGTATGTCAGCCAGCCCAACAACTACCTGAGCATGGCGGCTGTCCAGCAGTCGCGACTGTTGGCCTCCCCGTGACCCTGATGGAGCTGCTTGGGCCCCTCAAGCAGCGCTGGGTGCAGGCGAGGCGCCTGCAGGGTGCAGGAGCTGATCGGCGCAGAACGGGCGTCCAGCAGCCAGGCTTGGGCATGGAGCCGCCGCCTGCCGTCGCCGCCGCAGCCGCCGTCACCGCGTGCCTACATGCAACGCTGAACGTTGTCAACCTACAACCGCAGGCCGCACTGGTCATCCTGCTGACGCTGTGGGCCCACAAGAAGTGGCGCTACTCCCGCTACGCTGCTGGCCCCTACCCAGACGCGTGGCAGCGGGGAGCGGACGAGCACCGCAGGTGCGGGCGGCGGCGCCGCCGGTGCTGTGGGGAGCAAGCCATGAGCCGGTGCCCGTTCGGCTTCCCCCTGTGCATGTCTCCACCACATGCTGCTGCCACCACTTATGTCGCAGCTGCTGCATTCGTCTCTCATATCTGCTGCTTCAGCTGCACCCCTGCGGTTCGGAACCGCTGATCGACCACTCCAACCACACCCTCATCCTACCAGCTACATCACCCGCCTCACCGACTTTGTGGACTTGTATTCCCAAGGCCTGGAGGTGGACCAGCTGGAGGAGCGGCTCGGGGTGCACACCCACTGCGGCCACTCGCAGGCGGCACGTGAGTGTGCCGGGTGGGAGGGATTGCACCTTCTGGCGGCTGTTGAAGCGCAAACCCACCGCAGCCACTCACAAGCTGTGGCTGGGGCGGGAGTGGTTGCAACCTGTATGGCCAGTACAACGCACACGCCATGCATGCCCTGTGCAGTGGTCACCTACTACTGTGGCCGGGCTGTGGCAGGCAGCGACCGCAGCAGCTGGGTTGCTGGCCAGGATGCAGACGTGCTGGGCGTGGACGATTTGATTGCCCTGCTGCGCATGCTGCGCAATGCTTCCCCTGCTGCCCGCGCCCGTGCGCTTGATGCGCTGGTCGGCTTGCAGGCACAGCTGCAGGCAGCGGTGCGGGTGCTGCAGGGCAAGCCGTCTGGCTATTCACCGGCGGCGACAGCAGCGGTGAGTGGGGCAGCGCAGCGTGCTGCGTCCGCTGGTGCTGAGGGCGAGCAGGAGCAGCATGAGGATGCGTATGGGGAAGAGCACGTGTATGATGCAGCCAGTGAGGAGGGGGAGGAGGCAGATGAGGAGGAGGCGGGGCACCAGGGTGGGGGCCAGCAGCTGCGCTGGGACGGGCGCCAGCTGCCGCAGCTGGTGCTCCGCTCCCACATGGACGGAGACACTGTGGTGAGCAGGGGGGGGGGCACACTTGAGTGACTCAAGTCTGCGGCGGAGCCTGCTGGGTGCCCAGTTCAACACTGTGTTGCCATCATGCATGGAATGCTGTGTGCTGCTCCCCGCACGTGGTAGTGCCGACCGTTGGGCATGGCTTCCACACATGGCCGCAGCTCACCATCCCTTCTTTGGCTGCACCCTCGCAGGCCTACCACACGTTTGTGATTGCCTCCCGGCCAGACCTGCAGTTCGATGTGTACCAGGCAGGTGCTGCCGCTGTATCGCTAGCTGCTGCTTGCATGTGTTGGTTTGAAGGCGGCGGCTGAACGCTTGGCAGGGCGTCACTCGCGGCCAGCGCCTGCCCATGTGTGTCCTCACCCACACGGCACTTGCTTGGCCCTCACACCATGCTTTGAAGGCATGCCGTCTAACTTCCTGCTTGCCAGCAGTCCTTCACCAGCCACAACATGTTGTCTGCTCGTTACTCGCCTGCTGCCTCGTGCAACCTGCAACTGTGAGCTGACCATCAGGTGCGTTCGGCGCCTCTACCGCCTGCAGTCCTTCATTGGCCACTACACGCTGCACGACTACCTGTGGAGCCACCCCAAGCCGCTGTCCTTTGAGCAGATGATGCAGGTCAGGCGGGGAGTGCAGGATGGGCTGGGCAGGGCGGCGCGGCAAGGGCGGGGCAGGAGGGCGTGCGCAATGGGTTGTCGAGTGTGCATCGCCTGGTTCACGGTGGCATGCTGCTCCACATCACCGTGCTTCGAGCTATCAAACCCCCAGACCTGCACCTGCTTGCTTCACAGTTCCTGGCGGGTGTGCGGGAGCTGGAGCGCGCCACCAAGTGGACCCGTGCGGTGGACAGCAAGTACCACTCGCTGTTCGGGGTGAGGGAAGGGAGCCAGCCAGCCAGACAGCCAGCCAGCCAGCCAGCCAGCCCCCAGCCAGCCAGGGAGGGGGCACTATTTTGTGGAGAGTGCAGGGGGCTGCGGCTGCATATCGCTGGCCACCTTGGCAGGGCGTTCAACCGCTCTGACCGAGGAGGCAGTTCGTGGTGCAGGCAAGGGGACAAGGCATCCTCTCTCCCCTGCTCTCTTGCAGGTGTCCCTGTCCCGCACTCACGGCTACCGCGGCGTGCGGCTGGGCGGGGGTCAGCAGGGCGCAGAGCCGGACAAGTATGCCGGCCTGCTGCCCGGCAGCTGGGAGGTGGGGCGCGGCACTGCTATGCGGTTCAGGTGGAGCCTGGCCTGCGCCATTCCTCCCGCCAACTTGAGTGCTATGGCCGCTGCAAAGCACAAGGGTGCGCAGTGCGGAGAGGGAGGCAACGGCGGCAGCGGCAGCCGTGGCTACTCGCCATTTGACTTCAGCTAGGGGGTTGATAGCCTCTTCTGCTGCGGCTGAATGCTGCTGAGCCATGCGGTGCATGTAAGTGCACGATGCCGGAGCTGACTGATATGTGGTGTGCTTTTATCTCAGCTGTTCACATGCGGTTGCTGCCTTCGCGGCAGAGCTTTGTCAACAACATCAGACAACAAAAGGACAGCAAGCAGAAGGAGCGCTTCAATGAACAATTGTACAGCGCAACTGATCAAGACGAATGGCTTTGGTTGGTGCTATCTTGTAGTGCGGGTAGTGCTCAAAAGCATGTGAAAAGCAGTGTGGCGCATCACTTGCTTCACTTGCGACCGCCGGCGCCGCCGCCAAAAGCCTCCACCGTCGAGCCGGGCTGAGCAGGCTGTGTGCCGTTGCTGCTGGCGCTGGTGCTGTTGCCGGCGGGCAGGCCTTGGCAGTACTGGTCCTTGGCGCTCCACACCTCCTGCGGGAACAAAGAAGGGAGATGGCATGGCAATCATCATCAATGGAAAGGAAGGGATGGTCACCGCCCCTGCCCATGGTTGGGTCGCGCCTGCAATGGTACACCGCCATCTGGCGTGCAGCCATAGTGAGGCCGGCAGCCAGCAGAGATTGCGATCGAATAGCAACGTGGATGCTGCCATTTTCAACAGGGCAGTCCAACAGACAGCTTGCCTTCTTCCACCAGGTGGACCATGTGCCGCAGGACACGCTGATGGTCTGGCCCAGGTCGTTGACGGAGGAGCAAATGAGCTCGGGCTCCTGCGCAACGGCCAAACCAGAGGGGGATTTCTCATGCCAACATATGCCTGCTGCAGCAGAGCACACCATTGGCAGCTTGGGCAGCGGTGGCGCAGACTCTGGCGCTAGCCGGCAACATGTCGGTGCAATGCCACCGCCCCTCCCCCTCACGAAATGATGACCTGGCAGTTGTTGCGCAGCGGGCACTGGCCCGTCTTCAGGAAGCAGCCCTGCTGCACAGAGTTGTAGGTGAACATGTCGCAGCCGGGGGCGCCCTTGCAGGCCAGGGCGCACTGCTCCAGAGTGACGGGCACCCGGGAGCCAAACCCGCCCTGCGTGGGAGGCCAGGCCAGGGTTGCCGGCGGAACGGGGTTGAGGAGAGCACATCTGGGGCATCCTGTGCACGCCTGTGACATGCAGCCACTTTCTCATACCCAACCCTGTGGAACCGAAGCCGCCAGAACCAAAGCCCAAGCAGCGTCCACCTTGAAGGCCTCATTGCGGTCAAACCCTCCGGTCGGGTCGTCCGCCCAGCCCACAGCGTTCTGCAGGCCAGGCAGGGATGTGGATAGCAAGCCAGTCGATGCGCTTGGCAAGCGCAGTACTGGTTGCAGCAGGCGTGGTCATGGCGCCGGGTCGCAAGGAGCGGCGGCCTGTGCGATGCACAGCGTAGCACATCCTCTTGCGGTGCCCCAGCTGCCTCTGCAAAGCGCCACCTCGCACCTGGGGGTACGGCACGTCCCGCCCCTTGTCGCAGGCCTGGCCCTTGGGGTCGTTGAAAAAGGCGCCCAGTGCGGCACTGCAGCCAGTGCGGAGGAGACCCGTCGGCTTGAGGCACAGCACGAGCTTAGCGCACGTTGGGTGGCTGGTCCTGTTCCCACGTTTCGGCCCGCAAAGGCACCATCAAAGTTCATCAGTGTATGGGCATTCTGCACCTGGCGGCGGCGGTGTCGTTGGCGCAGCCCGCCTTGCCATCGCCCGAGGAGCCCAGCGGGCACTCGCAGCTGAAGCCGCCCTGTGGAAAGGACAGACGCAGCAGGGGCAGGGGCAAAACGTTGTCCTTGAAAACAGAGCAGGCTCTCCAAGGTGCAGCCTGAAGCATGCGCGTCATCATGCCACTTGACAGTGCGGTCTTGCCACTTGAATGCATGCAATCTCACCTGCTTGTTGATGCAGATGGCGCCCTGGCCGCAGCCGGCGGTGCCGCGCACACACTCGTTGATGTCGATGTCGCAGCCGGGGCCCTCAAACCTGCAAGGGTGGCAAGGGTACTGTATGTGTTTGCAGGGCAGACCCAGGCATCCAGGTGCATGTGTTGCGATCGGCCTCACAGAGTGGCACGCTTAATGCACACAGCTCGTTGTGACTCTGCCACACAAGCCCACGCCCAACCGCCCGCCTCACCCTTTGTCGGCGCACGGCCCTGCCGCCGCCGGCCCCTCCTTGCTGCAGCTGCTGGCGAGGCCAGAGGACAGCTGCTGCACCGCCGCAGCATTTGCCTTGACCAGGTCGAATGTGGAACTGCCGGGGTAGACTCCAAACTTGCCGGCGCCGCCGCCCTCGCCCCGGCTGGCGGTCTGTTGGGCAGGGATGACGCAGGCGACTCGGTCAGCTCAAAACAGCAGGGTGGCGTGCACAGCTTGACGCGAACATGAGGGAATGCCAGGTGAAACACGCCTCGGGGCCCGTTGCCGTGCTGAGCAGCGGTTGTCAACCATCCACCCCCGCCCTCCCACCCACCTGTCCAGGCACGTAGGCCTGCCAGTACAATGCCCCTTTGAGCGCTCCATTGCTGCGCAGGCTGGACTCAACCGCGTCGAACACGGCCCTGCAGGCAAACCAGGCAGGGAGGCATGCAGGTAAAGAGGTCGGGGGTTGGACCTTGGTGACCAGGCCCTCTGCGTGGATCTGTCGAGAAGGAACGTGTGGTGGTGCGGCGGCCATTCTTCAAGGGAAGCTGTCTGGCTGAACGGGCCCAGCAGCTGGCTGAGCACGTGCATCAACGCAGCTTACTTGAACACAGGATCGCGGTTGGTCTGAGCCCCAAACTCCTCAACAATCATCGGCTTGCCCAGGGCTTGAGAATCTGTGAGAGGGCAGAGAAGGGGCGACGTTATGAACAAGGAAAGCTGGGGCTACCAGGCTACCAGTTGACCAAAGGCCATGCGCTTCGTACAGGCCTGGGGGTACCAGTTGACCAAAGGCCATGCGCTTCGTACAGGCCTGGGGGTACCAGTTGACCAAAGGCCATGCGCTTCGTACAGGCCTGGGGGTACCAGTTGACCAAAGGCCATGCGCTTCGTACAGGCCTCGTTGACTGTGCCACCGAAGTCGATGGTCAGCTGCAAACATGCACCCAGCATGAGCTCACCTTTGGCGTGCTGCTCGATGAAACGCTGCACAAACTCGACCGGCAGGGCAGAGGTGCAGGACTGGCACTTCCACAGATCTGCAGGGAGTAGGGAACAGAATGAGGAGAAAAAACCACCAGGGCATGCTGCTCACGAGTGCAAGCACAGCGGCAGGGCGGGAGGTTCAGCGGCTGCAGCTGCGGCTGCAGCGGCTGTGTGCGTGCCAGGGCACGCACACAGGTTTGCACAATTGATTCTGAGAACTGTGAGTCGGAGGTCGTTGCATGGTACGCCGCTCACCAGGCCAGATGTGGATTGCGGTGAAATCGATGTTGGGATCGGAGTGGTCAGCAACAAAGTCCTGCGAGCATGGGCAGGGCAGGGAGGAGCTGAGAGGATTGGCAGCGGGAAGGCCGCATTGGCAGCTGGTGCAACGCATGCTGGGCATGCTGGTCAGTCAGGACTCCAGGATGCTGCTGCGTGAGGACAAGTACATAGCCGCGCGCCAAGCGCTCACTGCATACAGGCTGGATATCGCCAGCACACCTGGCCCCACTCCACTGCCCAGTTGGTGTCCGGGTAGCCCGGGTTGAACGGGATGGATGCCCTGCAAGCAGGCGTAACAGCAGCATCCTCAATCCCAAGTTAATCTTGTGCGGTGGCAGCGGCAGGCTGATGATGCTGGGAAGCAGGGTGGGCATGCAGGCTGGGTGTGGCTTGGGACCAGGAGGGGCAAGGCAGGGCAGCATTCCGCACAATACCAGCTCGCACAGCACCAGTCCGCAGCAAGGCGCAGCTCACTGGGTGGTGGAGTAGAAGCCCTCCTCTCCGACCTGTGGATGGCGGGACAGCACGGGGGCCTGTCATCTCTGTTTGATTCAGACAGGTGTAAAGCCAGCCAGCCAGCCAACACACCATCACAGGCATTTGTCCGAGGTTGCGCCTCCAGCCAGTCCCTCGCACGCAGTGCTTGTCCGCGCAAGTGCATGCCGCTGTGCACGCAGCGCTTGACTGCTCAAATGCCTGCGGCAGCCTGGCCCAGCGGCTCCCAGTTGCTTCAGCTGCTTGCTCACCGTGAGCAGATGGCTGCTGTCCAGGCTCTTCACAAAGGCGGCCATCTCCTTGACCCAGCTGGCAATGGTGCCTGGGGAGCGGGCGGGCGCGGGTGGGCAGGGGCAGGGCGAGGTGGGCTGTGGCACAATGCTGCTGTCCTGATTAAGGCTGCATTTGGCAACTGCGTGCAATGTGCAGCACGGCTTGGCGACACCAATGCTGGACCGGAGGGGCAGCAAGCAGGGGCATCACGCGCTGCACACAAACGATCGACACCCTCCGCCCACCTGGAGCGCAGCCACGGCAGACCTGCACCGGGTGCGGGCGGCAGAGAGGAGACGCAGGAGGTCAGCAGCGCTGTGACCGTGCGGGCAGGCTATACCATGCCACGTTAACACCACGCTTCTCACGCTACGCTACGCCACGCCATGCCAGGAGGCAAACAGCCGTGCCTTGCTCAACCCTGACCCCGCCCGCCTTGGCCATGCTAGCACTAAACCCCACCCTGCTCACCGGCTCATTGATGAGGTCCCATGCCATGATAGTTGCGTCCTCGCTGTACCGCCGCCCCGTGATGGTGTTGGTGCGCGTGACAATCGTCCTGCAGCACAACCCGGGAGCGGGAGGCAGTTGGGAGGCCGCGGAATCGAAAGCCTGTGCCGGCGGTGGCAAGCAGGTTGGCTGGCTCGCATGGCTGCATCTGCACACATCCAGCAGCCGCATGAGCAGCAGCGGGAGGCAGCGCCCCCAGCAACCTCCATCACCAGGCAGCAAAAGGCACACCGGATGAAGTCCTTGAACAGCGCTTTGGGTGCTTCCTTTGAGAAGAAATCGTTGTGGGAGCCGCCGGTCAGGTTGGCAAACTGGTCAACGCCTCCCGTCGGCGTCCAGTTAGAGGTGAAGGAGAGAATGACCTGGCGAGGAGGGTGGCGGAAGCAGGGGCCGGCCAGAAGTGTGCAGTGCAGGCTCGGGAGGTGTTAATGGAGCAGCCATGTGCAGCAATGGAACAGAGTGGCCGCCAGGCTGGCGGGCATCCAGTGGGGCACCAAGTGCGTCCGACGCTGCAGCACATGAGTAGCGAAACACACCTTCAGGCCTCGGGCCCCCGCCTCAGCGAAGCAGTGGGCTCATGCTCAAAGCACGCGCTCGCTGTCGCAGGTGCCACAGAACCCCAAGCAGCCAAAGCACAGACACGCCACCCTGGTGTTGCAAACCCCCAAGCAGCCAAAACACAAACGCGCACGCCCCACCTTCAGGCCCCGCGCCCCCGCTTCAGCCAGCAGGTAGTCCAGGCCTCGCAGCATGCCCTCGCTGTAGGAGCCCTGGGCATCCAGCATCACGGGGTAGGAGGGGCTAACACCGTGGGCCCTGCAGGGACGTACACCAAGAAGGCAAACCGGGAAGACATTCAGTTGCACATCAGCACGCCCTCGCTGTGCAACGCGCAGCGCAGCACGTGACGGCTGCTGAGAACAGGCACAGCTCAACCAACCCGCAAGCAGGCCAGGCGCGCTGCCTGGACGAGCAGGAGACAGCAGGGCGCTACATTGCGCAAAGCGAAGCAGCAGGCGCCCAGGCGCTCACCAGGCCCGCACAACCGACAGCCCGTTGTTTGCTGCCTCCTCCAGCAGGGCGCGGACCATGGCAGGCCCGGTCATGCCGGCAGGCAGCACGCTGCCGGTCAGCTGGGGTGCTCCGGCCGCTGCCTCCATCAGTTCCCACCTGAAGCGGCAGGGGAGCTTCAAGGAGTGTGGCAACATGGCAGGCGGCAAAAGGCTGGCTGCCGGTCAGTGGCGGGACGCCAGCGGCAGCGGCAGCAAGAGCGGAAGGCGGGCAGGCACCCGATGGCAGTGACGCATTGCAAGCTCCCTGCCCCATCGTCTTGGTGTGTTCAGAGTAGCCCATCCCTGCTGCCCCGCCCACTCACGCGTTCAAGCCTGATACTGGGAACTTGCGGCAGCCCAGCACGAAATCGCCGCCCACGATTCCCACAAACGAGTCTTTCAGAGCAGGATCTGGGTAGCGCCCGCCGCCGCCGCCCTGCCCGGCGCTGCCGCCATTCGTGGGCGCCTGGCGCAGCTGCGGCAAGGTAAGGGGATCAGAGGGCAAGGTGGCAAGGATGACTGGGGCCACAACAAGCTGGCGGTGTGGCCGGCGGCGGCGGCGGCGGCGCTGAGCGGCAGCCGCCCAGCCAGGCAGCTGCTGAGCTTGCTTGCACGGGGTGGGTGTTGGTTGCAGCATCCACAAGTGAGCAGCAGCGCCCCCGCACGCTTAGGTAGCCGCTCACCTGCCGGTGGCCTTCGGCCGGGCCACCTGCCACGGCCAAGAGCGCCACCAGGAGCGCAGCTGCTGCTGTGCGACCCATCGTGGCGAAAGAAGGGCAGAAAGGGCATTGCACGCTCCAAGTGGACTTCGAGGCTGATGCATGGTGGCTGCCGACCGGTCAGCGTGTCGCTGCCTTATGCCCCTCCTTGCCAGCATACTGCTTGTTCATTCGTTGCGGCTTACACTCACAGCCAGAGGGACAAACAGACAGGACAGCATGCGGATGGGAAAAAGAAGGGAGACAAAAACGGCGCTGGCGGCCGTGTGCTAGGCTGGAAGCGACTGGCAATCGGAGATTTGAGCGCCCTACCAAGGGCAAGAGAGCGTGGAATGGAGCAGTCCTGTCGGCAGTGCCGCATGCATGTGCAGAAACCCAAGAAGGCTAGAGTACGAGGCGGCTATGTGCAATGAACGAGCGAATGGGTAAAAGGAGGAGGAGGGTGCGGGCGCAGCAGTTGTGTCATCCCTGCGTGATCACTTGGGTGAAAGCTGATAACGCTCTGCTCAAGGACGGCCAGAGGAAGCTGCCTGCACACGTGGAGCGGGCTCCACAAGCGTGACCGAGGGGCCGCCAGCGGGCTCGGCAGCGGGCTGGGCAGCGGCAGCGGGGATCCCAGCAGACGGCTGGGCGGCCGCAGAGGGAATGAGCTCCACTGCTGGCGTGGCGGCGGTGCCAGCTGGGCGGGCAGCAGTGGCGGCAGGGTTCGCCGCAGCAGGCTCGGCACCTGAGGCAGGGTGAGGAAAGGAGTTGCGGGTTGGGTGAGACACGTCTTGGGACAGGCAGGTTTGTCGGGGTGAGGGCCGGAAGCCGCAAGCCCCACGCCTTGCTGTGCCGACCTTTGCCCCACAGACGTGCCTGCTTCACCTGCCACGTGAGTTGCTCAGCAGCGCAAACCGCTCACCAGGAGTGATGCGGCTCATCCTGCCGCCGGTGCGGGCGGTGTAGCCGGCCTCAAACTGGGCAAAGATCTCGGCCACGCCAGGCGTCTCAGGCAGCTCGCTGGTGTTGTTGGCGCAGGCGCGCTGGACGTCCATGTCCAGGCTGGGAAAAGAGGGGAGGGGGATGAGCACAGCAATCAGCACGCAGATCGGCTACACAACAGGATGCAGCCAGGTGATATGCCGCACTCGCTGCAACGTGAACCAGCTCTGCCGCTCACCGGTCTCGCCGGCACAACCTCAGCCACCGGCGCATTCACACAAGCAGAATAACCTGCCGCTCACCGGTAGTAGGAGGTCCAGGTGCCGCAGGGGAAGGAGAAGCTCTCGCCGCGGTCATTGGTGGAGTTGCACAGCACCGGCTGGCTGGGGCAGGAGGCAGTCAGCGGGCACTGCGGGGAGGGGGGGAAGGCAGCCAGGCATGCTTGCTCAGAAGGGTGATGAGGGCAGCTGAGGTGCACAGAACCGGCTGGAATGGGTGGGTGGGCGGGATCCAGGTTGTTGTGAAGGCACGCACGCACGCAAGGTGCGGAGTTCAAAGCCGAACCACCCCGGCCAGCAAGCACAGGCACCCAGCCCACGCTGTCCAGCTCCAGCTTCACCTCACCTGCTCGCGCTTCAGGAAGCACTGCTGCAGCACGGCGTTGTAAGTGAAGCCCTCGCACTCATCCGCCTGCTGGCACGCAATCATGCAGTCCTGCGCAGGTTGGAGGGCAAGGCGGTGGTTGGTTGGTTGGTTGGTTGCGCTGGGCAGCACAAGACGCAGCGGTGCAACTATCAGGCCTTCTGGGAGCCGGCCCAACCCGCGCAACGGAGCTGATCAGCATGCAACGTGAAGGTGACCAACCACACAATGGAGGTAGGTGATTCCCCAGATCACCCAGGCCTGCCCACCTGCAGCGTCACGTTGGCGCGGGAGCCGAAGGCGCCGGCGCCGTCGGTGCGGAAGAAGGCAAACGAGTCGAGCGGGTCTTGCACATAGCCTGCAGACGGGCCATGCAGAAGGCCGGGTCATGCCACATTGTGAGGGAAGTGCCTGCAGGCGTGCTGCCACTGGAGAGCGTGCACTTGTGGTGATGCATGAACAGATCCGCTTGCAGGCAAATTTAGCAGCTCCGACTCACCGGGGGCGGTGGCGGGCCAGGCCACATCGTAGCCAATGTCGCAAGCCTGCACATGTAAACGCACAGGGAGAATAACTGTGATTAGGACGTGAACAGTTGGCCCTGGCACACAGCACAGAGCATGCAGCTGGGCAGGCCTTGGCTGGGCACCAGTGCCTCTGTTTCCGTCCCAGCCCCACGCCTGCTGCGCAGCAGCACAGCTTGGAACCAATCACCGCCATCAGGCACACACACAAGCAGCGCTGCCCCTTCCTTGGCCCCTTGCTTGCCTGCATGTCCGCCTCGCTCCAGTACAGCTGCTGCAGCTCCTTGAGCGCCTGGGTGTTGGGGGCGCAGGCCTTGCCGTCGCCCTGGTAGCCCCTGCAGGTTGGGTGGGCACAGGTGAAGACCAGGTGAGGAGGCACCGGGGGAGCGGGCATTTGGGGTGCTGGGGTCAGGCGCACGCGTGCTGTCTCCCAAGCCTCTTTGAAAGCTGGGCCATATGAGCAGCTACACCCAGGGTCAGCAATTACACCCAATCAAGCGATCTGTCAACACCTCACAGTGCCGGGCACAATGTCGGAAAAAAGGAAAGAAGGCAGCAGTCAACCAGCCCCTCACCAGAAGCAGCGGCACTCGTAGCCGGCATCAGTGTCGATGCACGTGGCACGAGGGGAGCAGGAGGCGGTGCCGCGCACGCACTCGTTGATGGGCACATCGCAGTCGGGGCCCTCCTTGCCTGCCGATCGAGAGAAGGGGGCGGAAGGAGGCAGCCGAATGGGGTGCGGAGCCGGCAGGTGTGGTGAAACGCGCGCTCCCCCTGCTGGCGCACGACGTGCAACACCCAAAAGCCTCCACCCACCGAGCGCTGGCGTGACCGTCTGCCCAAGTCTGCTTGCATCAGGAACCCAACACTGCATACACTCCTCTCTACGGCAACACTGATGCACAGCGTCACCCACCGGTGCCGGCACGGCCGTCCACCCAAGTCGCCTTGCAGTCGGAAACCGGGTCGAGCGGCGCGGCCTTGTGGGCGGCAGGCACGCAGCCAGCCACAGGCTGGGCGTTGAGCTTGCCCACCAGCTGAGCATTTCCCAGGATGGGCTGGAAGGCCTCGTCACCAGAGTAGATGCCTGCAGGTGGGGAGCGATGAGCAGGCGTGGGTACGGGTTTGACTGCAGCGGCATCCACGGCACTGCGCAATGAGCTGAGAAAGGCGACATGCAGGCAAGCCACCAGGCCGTGTCTGCTAAACAATCCACAGCGCCCTTCACCCTCATCCCAAACCAAGCCGGCCCGAGGCGCCAGCCCAGGCGTGACACTCACCGTACAGGCCGCGGCCGCCGCCCTCGGTGACACCCGCCTCCTGGCCATCGTTGAACCATTGCCAGAACAGGGCGCCTGCGCCAGGAGGGCATGTGGGGGAGAGAAATGTTGAAGCTAGACACCGGATGCAGGGACGGTAGGTCACATGGCGGCAGCAGGTGCAACCTGGGCACAGACACACTGAGATGGGAGCGGGCAGAATGGCAGAGCTGGATCTGGGTAGCGCACCCTTCAGGCCGGACTGGCCCTGTAGCATCTTGTTGATGTCGGCATAGGCGGCCTGCAATGGGTGGACAGTGTGGTGCAGGCAGCGTGTCAGGGTGACAGCACACCGATCCGCAGGGGTGCCAGCCGTCCGCGGCCAGGTGCATTGGGAGCTGGATTTCGCAGGTCCAGCGGATCCGCCTCCAACCCATGAGCGCACCTCAAGGAAGGCGTTGCGCTCGGGCAGGGTGTACGTGTACGACTTGGCGCCCACAGTGAAGTTGCGGGACACCACCTTGCCAAACTGCGGGGCAGGCAGTTGGGAGTCCAAGAATCGAGGACAGCGGTTGGGCGAGGGGGTAAAGGGCCCCGGCAGCTGGAGCCGCTTGAACAGCTCGAGGTTGCTGGCCCTGGCCAGGAAGCGGTCGGGCGAGGGAGCCAAGGACAGTGGGCAGGCTACGGGGTGTCGGCCCAGCGCTGCCCCATTGCGGGTCCGTGAGCCTGCGCATTCCCCGTGCCAGCGCAATCAGCGCAATGCCTTGTCCGCACCTCCTCCATCACCAGCGGCTTCTTCAGCTCCTTTTGGGCGGCTTCGGCGTGGGACGACACCCAGGTGGCCAGCCAGGCGGGGTCCAGCTGCTGCCAGTTGTCGGGCTGCAAGGTGGGAGCGGAAAGTGGAGAGAGTGGACCGGTTCAAAACAGGGAGGCGCAGAGGTGAGGGGCTGCTTGGAAGCCGGGCGGTAGGGTGGGCGCACAGGCAAAGAGGCAGGCAGGTGCACAATGCGCAAAGCTGTGCAGCAACCCGTGACCCGACACACAGCCAACCAACCCCTTCTGGAGGCCCTCCCCTGCCCGCCCGAAGAAAACCT
Organism: Chlorella sp. Dachan; assembly: GCA_006782975.1. Taxonomy (NCBI): domain Eukaryota; kingdom Viridiplantae; phylum Chlorophyta; class Trebouxiophyceae; order Chlorellales; family Chlorellaceae; genus Chlorella; species Chlorella sp. Dachan. Next base: position 2,279,292 of record RRZL01000082.1, on the reverse strand, counting down.
ACCCAGGCGTGGATCACGGCGTAATCGATGGCGGGGCTGGAGTGGTCCAGAATGAAGTCCTGGCCCTCCTCAGCCGCCCACTCGGCTGCAGAGGAATCAAGTGAGGCGCTGCAAGTTGCCACCAACAGACCCGGCTTGCTGTCCAGCTGGTACGAGCGCCAGGCGTCAAAGCACCTCAAGTCAGGTTCATGCGCACACCTCCCACTCGCACACCTCCCTGCCACCGCATGCGTGACTCACTGTACGGCTGGCCGGGGTTGGCGGGGTTCTTGCAGCAGCCGAAGAAGCCCTCCTCGCCGGTGGTCACCAGGTGGTTGGCGTCGATCTGCGCAGGTTGCACATTCTGAGTGAGTGAGTGAGCGAATGAGCGGTGACCAAGAGCGCAGGGTGGCCGGAGGTGCACTGCGCTTGTTTGTTTTTCTTTTTTGTTTCTGAGTTGCTGCTGCTGGGAGGCACAGCACCAGCTGCACACGCCACGGCTACCCGCCTGGCCGCAGCCGTGACGCCTGTCCAAAACATCCAAGCGAGTCACAAACAGCAAATGTCACTCACGCTCTTCACGTAGCGGGCCTGCTCGTCCATCCACTTGGCAACGGTGCCGGGCGGGCAGCCCTTGCAGCGCGGCTCGTTCAGCAGGTTCTGTGGGAGCGAGGAGTGAAGGAGGGATGGCTCACAGGTGAGCGGAAGAGTTTGGGGTGCAGAGCCAACACAGCCTGGGCTGGCACGCAAAGCGCAACCACACTCTGAAACTGCATGGCAAGTGCAATGGAAACAGAAGGCAGTCTGCGATGTGCTGCCCAGACCACAGCGCGCAGCGCACCCAGGCCATGACCGTTGGGTCGTCTTTGTACGTGCGCCCGTTGATGGTGTTGACGCGGTTCAGGATCGTCTTCACAAAGCCTGCTCGGACAGCGGGGCAGCACGTGGCAGCACAGGTTGAGTTCCGGGCAGGCTGCCTGCTGTTGGGGGGCTGCGTTGCACAACCACAGGCTGTGTGTGCAAGCCTGCCCCATCTACCGTTCCAGCCAGTCCCCTGCACTCTCCCACTCCTGACAACCCCCTCAACTTTCCCACTGCAGCCGGTCCCCTCAAATCCCAGGCCGGGCTCACCCTGGTAAATGTCCACGCACTCCTTCTTGGTGAAGAAGTCGACCTGCAACCAAGGGGCAAAGCGCGTGGCTATCACGCCAGCTGCCCAACCGACTCTTTCTCTTTCGCTCGTGCAGGGTGGGCGACACGTGCTGATTTTGCCTGGGCATGCTCTGCCTCAACCGCAGGCCGCGGGTTCGGCGCACAGCAGCACACAGCTGCCAGGCAGGGAGTGGGGATGGTCACTCCAATGCATGCGTGCTACCCAGGACGCATGTATGCTACTCAGGATGCATGCAGGCTGCCCAGGCAGCCTCCTCCACGCATGCCAGCAACCCGAGCGCACCTGGTCAGTGGAGCTGCACCACTTGAGGTACTCGGGCACGCCGCCGGTGGGCGTCCAGTTGGAGGTGAAGGCCAGCACCAGCTGCGGAGAAGGAGAACCGGGGGAAAGGACGGGTGCAGCAGTAAGCAGGGGCGCGCACCCCACAGCGTGGAGAAAATGACAGCAAGCGCGCCGCAGTCGGCCCGCACACGCCCGCGCATCTGGCCACGTCGGCCGGCACCTGGCGAGTGATTCCTGCCCAGACTCCGAATCACGCCCAGACTGCGATTCACGCACCCTAATGCCGGCCTTGCGCGCCTCATCCAGCAGGTAGTCCAGCCCGCGCAGCGCAGCCTCGTTGTAGCGGCCGGGGGCGGTCTGTGCACAACGCAAAGGCGGAGCAGCGCTGGTTGCATCAGAGGGCCGGACGCGCCTGCTTTGGCCAACTGCCAACAGACACTGCGCGAGAAGGCAACCTAGCGCAGGCCGCACACGCCCGCTGCCCAGCAGCCTTGGGGCTGCCACACATGCACAATGTGGATGTCATGCCCAGGCGGCCTGCCCGCCCTGCTGCGCACCCCACCTGCATCGCAAACTGCGGGTTGACGGTGTGGGCCCACGTGCGCATGACGTTGAACCCGTTCTTCTTGCCCTTCTGGAGCAGGTCGCGCACCAGCTGCACGCAGAGGAAGGTGGGTGGGAGGACATGGGCGAGTGAGCGGGGGAAGGGAAGGGGCAGGAGGTTGGACGCAGTGAGCCGGTTCACCAGCAACAACTCTCCCAGAACAACCTCCCTGCCCACCTCGGGGCCCGTCATGTTGACAGGAATGGAGGCGCCAGAGAGGGCGGGCGCGCCGGCGGCCGCTTCCACCACCTCCCACTGGTTCCAGCCCGCCTGCAACCGGTACAAGGGTCAGGGATTTGGGTGTGAAGTATCTGGCGCACAAGACTGGGAGCGAAAGCGTGCGCTGCCCGAGGCGGCTTGCAAATGCTGGGAGGCGCTGCGGCGGCCGAGCGGGGTGCCCGCTCGGCCGCCCGGCAGGGCAGCCGTGCTCGCACCTGCAGGAAGCGCTCGCAGCCGGCCACAAACTCGCCATCCTCGATGCGCACAAAGAACTCGGAGCTGGGGTCCACGGGGGCGGCGGTCTCAGCGGCAAGCTGCGGCCGGGCGGCAGGGGGGAAGAGGAGCGGGCNTGGGCGGGGTCGAGCGGTGGAGGCGCCTGGAGAGCAGCGGCGGCCATGGAGCGCTGATCGTGCTGCTGATCGCTGCTGCCGGGTTTGTGGCACTCCTTGCAAGGCAACTGGCGCGCTGGGAGGCACGTTCGAAGGCCTCCACAACTGCGGCCGTGCCTCCTGCCCTGTCCACCAGCTGCACCCCCTGCTCACCTTGCGCGCGGCAGCTGCAGCAGGTGCTGCCAAGCAGCAGGCTGCCAGGAGGCAGCCGAGCAAGTGCGCGGCTCGCATGGCGCTGCTCAGGGCGTGCGTGCGTGCTTGGGCGTGCAGCGGAGCTGGGGAGCAGGGTGCAAGCTGGCTGGGCGAGCCTGGGCGCGGCTTCGAGTTAGTGCAGAGGGCCTGCTGCCTCTGTTTGGGCTTGCTTCACGCCCTACGCTGCCGCTCAGTGCCTGGGGAAGACGGGAGCAGCAGGGAAAAGGGGCGGACCGGGCGCTGACGCCAGCATGGGGCCGACGCTGCGCCACGTGCCACTCTGGGACGGTTCCAAGCCGCCGCGTCCGGGCTGTCCTGCCTCGGGCGCGGCTTTGATCTTTCAGGAACGGCTTTAAATGATATACCAAGTCCAAGTACAACTGATAAACCGAATTGCATGAACTGCCTACAGCCTGCTCACGCCTCGCCGCTGCCGCCGACGCTGCCGCCCGCAAGCACCGCTGCCCGCCCGAGCCGCCTGTGGGCCTCCACGGGCATCCGCGCGCGTATCGACGCCAGCTGCGCGAGATCAATGTCCGCAACTGCTATGCCGGTGGCCAGGGGGTCTTCTAGCCGCCCCACAACCTCGCCCCACGGGTTCACAATGATGGAGTGCCCGAACGACTCCCGCTTGTCGTTGTGCCGCCCCGCCTAGGGAAGGAGCAGGGCGGTGAGGCAGGCGTTTGCTGGTGGCGCTGCCGTGAGATTGCACGACTGCCTGCGCAAGCATGCCAGCAGAAGTACACAGTACAGCGCGAGAGTAGGGGCACACCGCAAACGCCCATGCGGAAGAAGCACCATGCGGAAGAAGCAGGCAGGACACGTCCCCGCCAAGCAGCGCTGCCCACCTGCGCCGCCGCGATTACGTAGCACTGCGTTTCGATGGCCCGCGCCCGCAGCAGCACCTCCCAGTGCGCCTTGCCTGCGGGCATGGACAGATCAGGCCAAGCCGGGTTGCGGCGGCACAGGCAGCAGTGTCCTGCCAACCACACAACCGCCACCTCCACCGCTGCAGCAGCAACGCCTGCCCACCTGTTGCTACAGTAAAAGCAGAGGGCACCAGCAGCAGCTGCAGTTCAAGGGCGGCAGCCGGACGTCATCAGTGGCATTCATCAGGGTGTGGTTTCAGCACTTTCAGCACAGCAGGGCAGCCAGATCAACAATCCATCTGAGCGTGACCTGCTGCACTTGACACAAGGCCCTCAAAAGCAGTTCCCCACCTGTGCCCCCATGTCCCAAGCCAGCCGCTGGTACAGCTCCGGGAACCGCAGATCGTAGCAAACCGACAGGCCCAGCCGGCCCGCAGGGCTATCGCAGGCCACAAGCCGGTCGCCGGCAGTGGTGAACCTGCATGGGAGGTGGGCACAATGGTTGGGCAGCGCAGGCCAGGCAGCTTGACCTGCTGGTGCGTCAGCACACACGCACAGCAGCAGCGAGGCGGGCACAGCTAGGCCTGGCAATGACAGCTGCTGCCGGCACATGCGGCAACCACAAGCGGTGCTCTGCGGGCACACCTGCTCTCCATCAGCACGGGCCCCCCAGGCACATCCACGTTGAACAAGTGGATCTGTGCAGGGGTTGCAGGCGGGCGAGTGATTGCCTGCCCGCCAAACGGGCACCCAACGCTATGTCGCCTCCTTGCCCAGCTTGCCGAAGCAACGCGCCAGCAGGGAGCTTGCTCATCAGCAGCCAGCCTGTCCTCCCTCAGGGAGGCTGCCCAACGTGCTGGTTTGAAGACTCGCCTTTCGGTAGCTGGTCACAAGGCTGCCCTGGTCGTCAATGATCACGTGGCAGTTGTACAAGTGCTGCGGGTCAGGCCCCTTTTCTTGGAAGCCGCCTAGCGAGAGCCACAGGCCCAGGGACGCAGCCAGCTGGCGATAGCGCTGCATGAGGGGGCCGTCCAGCGGCTCTGCGATCGCCAGCGACTGCGGCAGGCGGAGGGCAGCGGGTCGCCATTAATGCATCGGCATTAGTGCAGCGGGGCGCTGAGCAGCACGAGAGGACCAGATTCCGAACCGGCCAGGTCTTGCTGCATGGCCGTCACTTCCATTCCGAAGAAAGATTCTCACCTCGTTGAAGCTGGTGCCCAGGTACGACACATTCTCAGGCAGGAAGAGCATCTTGCAGCCCCGTGCCACGGCATCCTGCGGCAGTTGGTGCGCCAGTCGCGAGGGGCCCTCAGCGTGATGTGCATACAACTCGCCGTTGATATGCTCGTCTGCCCAGCACACCGCACCTTGGCCAGCCGGCTGACAGTATCAAAGTTGCGGTCAGTGCTGTTGCCGCTCGTCATCTGGGCGACGGCCACCCTCGCGCCTGCCGGCACTTCCCCGCCGCCGCCGCCGCTGGGCGAGGCCTGGGCGCCCGACGCAAGCCGATCGGCGGCTTTACGATCCATTGAATCCATGCCTTGTGCCTGTGGCGGCCGGCTTGCGGCGCTGGAGCTGCTGCAGGCGCGGACGAAGACCGCGGGGCGCAGGGAGGGCGGCTGGTGGGCCACAAGGGCACGCAGCAGCATGCTGAGGGTACAGAGACACGCAAATGAAGCAGTGATGGGAACGCAGAACCTGACCTGCTGGCAGCGGCGGTGGCGGCGGCACAGCAGCCCCAGCAGCTGGCTCGGCCACAGGCATGCGCTGTGCCTTTGCGTCTCTGCTCCACGCATGCCTGAATGCCTGTAAGCATCAGGTCAGCGACGTGACACGTGGACACTAAAACATGACCCATGCTGAGCAGTCCACCGGCTCAGTGCAGCACCCATTGGCGGGCGTTGGTGGGTGCGGAAACACATGATCAAAAACTCGAATGAACAGGAGGGAGCGGCTTGCAAGGGATTGGGGTGAGAGAGTTGCGGCCAGGGGGAGGGCTGAGGGCCCATCTCGATGATAAATATGTGCGGGAAGGCAGGTCGGCCCTGCAGAGTCTTGGTTGGGTATGAAAACCAGGGGCAGAATTTCGGAAAGGGCGGGGAAGGGATGACAGGGTGGGTCCGGTGCAGTGTGCTGAGGTGGGCAGACCGGGAAAAGACGAGTGATCAAACGGGCAACACTGCCGCATCGCAAACAGGGCAGTCGGGTGGGGGATGGACACCATAACGGATGGAAACAACGAACTTGAAGAGGCACGGTTGTGCAAACACGGTGGATGGGAACGGAAAACAAAACCCGTGCCGCAGGCAGCGCGGCTGTGAGCCAACGGTGCTCACACATTAGTATCGCCTGGTGCGGCGCCGCGGCGGCTGCCGCTGCGTACCCGCTGCGGCAGTGCAGCAGCGCTCAGGCCGCTGGCGGTGCGAGAGGGGTTGCTGGACGACTTGCCAGAGGTGGAAGCAGACTTGGACAGCTGGCGCTGGACATGTTCCATGCGGGCAAACGAGGCCAGCACCGAGTCCACGCCCGACTCAAAAACTGCGCCGCCGCCGGCCGCAACTGCGCCGGGGACAGCTGTGCTGGCCTGCCGAGTGGCGCTGGCTGTGCCACTGGGTGGGGACTGGGGCGCCACGCTATCCTGCCGCGGCAGGGCGGCTGCGGCGGCAAAGGGAGACGGGCCGGCCGCCGTGCTTGGCTGCCGTGGCAGCGCGGCCGCTGCTGCGAATGGCGAGGGGCCATCAGCGGCGTTGTCTGCATGCTGGGCCGGGGCGGCAGCAAATGGCGATGCGCCAACGCTGGGCTGGCGTGCAGGTGCGGCGGCAAAGGGAGACGGCCCAATGCTCGGCTGCCGTGCAGGCGCTGCCGCGAATGGCGATGCGCCAATGCTCGGCTGGCATGCAGGCGCGGCCGCGAACGGCGAGGCGCCAGCGGCGTCGCTGGGCTGCCGCAGCGGTGCCACCGCAAACGGCGAGGCGCTATCAACACCGCCCGGTGCCGCCGCAAAGGGAGAGGGCTCTGCGGCAGCCGCAAAAGGTGATGACCCGCTGCCGGCTGCTGCCTGGCCAGCAGGGCCGGTCGCAAGCTCCACTGGCCCTGACACCTGGGGGCTCGGCATCTCGCTTGCGGCGGAGCCAGTCAAGGGGCGGCCGACCTCTGCGGGCAGAGAGGGGGGCAATCAGGAGGCATTGGAAAGCGACCATCAGCTTGCTACAATGCATGCATGCGCACATGAACGGTACAATACGTTGGCATCACTCCTGGGCATCAATTGCCATCATTATGCCGCCCTGGCCAGCCCACACGCCGTGCAGCTGTCAACCGCTGCACCACACCCGCTCCACGCAACCACATGTTCACGCAGCCCACCTGCCGCCAGGATGTTGCGCAGCCGGGTGGCGACTGCCTCCATGGTTGGGCGCTGGGCGGGGTCGCGGGCCCAGCAGTCCTCCATCAGTGCCACATAATCAGCATACTGAAGGCAGGAAGGAAGGAGCAACAGTGCTTAGGCATCAGTGCCACATACTGAGCATCACGCAGAAACAGAGATGGGGGAGGGGCAACCCAAGTGCAGCGTGCGCAGCGGGCAGGTGCACGTATGAGCAGCTTGCACCGGCTTGCATTCCCGCCTAGTTGGTGCGCTGCGCCCGCACCGCATTAGCTTCCAAACCCCTAGCCACCGGCGGCCCTCACCTGGGACAGCTGCCCGGCGGGCAAGGCATCCGAGGGGGGCACCGCCAGGCCTGACCCGCTGGCTGCCGCCTGGACCGTGTGGATGATCTGGGGGCAGGCAAGGTGGGCCGTGAGGAGGTGTGAGAGGCAGCACAGTGAAGGGGCTGGGCAAGGAAGCAGAGAGCTGTCCCGTGCCCAGCTGTGCGCCGTGCTTGCCGCATGCTTCTGCACATTGTCACAGCCGGCTAGTGGATGCCAAGGGCCAGGTGGATGTGGATGCCAGGCGCCATATCATATATATCGTTCCCCTGGGGGGACTGTGCTCACCTGGTACGCGTTTTGCTCGTCGTGCGGGTGGCGCCAGGTCAACAGCTCCCACAGCACCTGCTCAGAGCGCCACCGCCAGGAGAGAGAGGAACGCCATTAGCCAGGGGAGGTAGTGGCTGGCAGCCATTCAGCGGAGCAGCCGCCCTGCACACCAGAACACGCCACAATCAAAGTGTAACTGATACTCTGCTCTGCCCAAACCCCGCCTCACCGTGCCGAACGCCCAGACGTCTGCCGGCAGGCCGCCTGCTCCGCCCGCCAGCCGCTCGGGGGCGAGCCAGCGGGGGTTTTGAACCACCACGGTGCTCAGGCCTTGGGCGTCATCGGCGCGGGACAGGTTGAAGTCGGCCACCTGTTTGTTTGTGAAGCAGGCAAGGCATTCACTGGGGTAAGAAGCACGTGTTGCATGCACATGGCAGTCCCCTGCCCTTGCAGCAGTGCAATGGCGGCACAGAAGCACACTGCGCAGCAGCCAGCCTGCTGGGCGGCCCTGCCTTGAGCTGCCGCGAGGCGCAGACCAGCAGGCAGGTGGCCAGGCATGATCGTGTATTCCACTATGGAGTTAACGGCCCATTAACACCCAAACCCAAGCCAGCTGTCCTACCTTGACCTGCCACGAGGTGCAGACGAGCAGGTTGGCGCTCTTGAGGTCGCGGTGGTACACGGCCCGGCTGTGCAGGTACAGCATGCCTGCCGGGATGAAGGGGCCAGGGTGAGGGGCAGTGACTTGTTAATAATAACGAGGTTGAGCAGATAGACTTGACCCCGCAGCCAGAGCTTGCATCGCCTGCCACTCCCAACAACGGCCGTGCAAGCTCACCCCGGGCGGCATCCAGCGCCATGCCCAGCAGGCGTGGCCAGCTCAGCTGCTTGGCAACCTGCGCAGCAGCAGGGGCACAGGAAGGGAGTGCAAGATGGTTCAGGAGTGGATTCACTCACTCACATCCCACTCTTGAGTCACTTGCATCCCACGCTGGAGCACTCGCCGCTACGCTCATGCGCACCGTAGCATCACCAATGCCCACCTTGGCATCTTTCAGCCCTCCCGACAGCAGCTTGTCAACCGAGCGGCGGGAAGCGTACTCCATCACCAGGCAGGCGGGCTGGCGCGTGATGGCCAGCAGGTGACACACGTTGGGGTGGTGCAGGCGGCTCATGACGGCGGCTGCACAGGGGGCACAGCAGTGGGGAGGGGCCAGCAGTCGGCGGCAGGGCGCATCACTCGTGCCGGGTTGAAGGCGGTGCAAGCGGCTGGTGGTGGCAGGGCTGAAACCTCCACAGCATGACGGAAGTGGTATCAGCGCAGCACAGCACTCGCTGCTCGTAGCAGCGCAAGCACGGCGCACCCTCCTTCTCCAGTTGGCGCAGCAGCTTGGCCTGCTGCTCCTCGTCGGCAGTGCCGGCAGCCTGGCTGCCGCCCGGCGTTAGCATTTTGACGGCGACTGCGGGCGGGGCAGAGCACAAGCCGCAATGCTTCGACACAAGCATAACGCTGCATGCCATGCTGCAACGTCCACCTGCAGAGCCTGTCCTGTAAACGCCCTCAACCCCAGCCCAGCGCACCCAGCAGCCCTCCCGCTCACCCGTGGTCTGGCACCACTTGGCCAGGCGCACGCACCCAAAGCTGCCCGACCCTGCAGCAGGCAGTGTGGAGCCATGTCAATGCTGCTCGGTCAAGGGTGGGCAGCCAGGGCAGCTGCGTGGAAGTGCAACAGCAAGGCTGCAGGCCATGGGTCCACTAGAGGGCCTCCCACAGGGGCACCTCACAGCGCCTCCTCCGCCCAACCTTTCCCACCACACACTCGCGACTCACCCAACACGCTGGACAGCTCCAGCTCGGCGAAATCAATGGTGGCCCAGCCGCCCGGCAGCCGCCGCACATCAGTGTCCCCGGCTGCGCCATCGCTGAGGCCCAGCACGCCACTGCCGTCGCGGCTGCCCTGGCCGTGCCCGCTGCCCTCTCCACCAGCGTTGCTGCTGGCGGTGGCTCGGGAACCCATGGCGCTGTCTCGAAGGCTGCCAGACTTGCTGGACGGCTTCTGCGAAGCGCTGCCCAGAGAGCCCCAGGCGCTGCCGCCAGCAGGGGTGGAGCTGCCACCGGTGCCCGCCTCTAAGTCTTTGCCCAGCCCAAACTTGCTTGCGCCAGAGGTGTCTGCTGCGGCAGAGCCGGCAGCGGCAGCGGAAGCATCCACGCTGCGCTGCCGGCGGCGGCGAAGCGCGTATGCTGCCAGCACGGCCGCCAGAGCTGCGGGCAGGCGGGTGGGAAACACGGCACGTGGGTGGCAAGGCTAGTGCAGCAGCGGCAAGCAGAGCACGCCACAGCCTGGAGCAGCAAGTGGCAGGCGAATCAGGACAAGCCAGCACTGCTGCCACGCACCTGCGCCCGCCACGCAGCCGACCACGATGCCGGCGATCGCGCCGCCCGACAGGCTGCTGCCGCTGCTGGATGCGCCGGCGGCAGGCGCTGGAGCAGGCACGCCCTCCAGCATGCCGTTGCCGGGGCGGGCGGTGATGGAAAAGTTGGAGGCAAACGGTTTGCTGCTGCCATAGGGGTAGGAACCCTCCAGCGCATTGCCCTGCACCTTCAGGGTCTGCAGCGCCGGGAAGGCGGAGCGCTGGCCGGCCACGGGGGCCGCCCACTGCGCCGGCAGGCTGCCGGGCACGCGGTTGTAGGACACATCCATGACTCTCAGGGTGGCAGAGTGCCAGCTGGCAGGCAGCGGGCCGCCGCTGAGCAGGTTGCGGGACACATTGAATACAAGCGAGGCCAGCGGGCCGCCATCTGCTTTTGTGTAGTCGGACAGGGAGCCGGTCAGCAGGTTGTCGGCTGCAGGGGCAGGTCAGAGTCAGCATGGGAGGGTCGGGTGGGGTTGGGCAGGCCTGGCAGGCAGCAGGGGCGGCGCGCGGCAGCGGCGGCGGCGCAGCGTGCGGGCCGGCAGGCCAGAGGCCCGGCAGCAGGCACAAGTGCAGCAGTCGGCTGCACTGGCACCCACAGACGGCAGCACTCACCCAAGTTGAGGGTCTGCAGCACGGGGAAGCGGCCCGCGGCCCGCCACTCTGCCGGCACGGAGCTGTTGAGCGCGTTGCACTTGAGATCCAGGAACTCCAGGGCGGGCAGATCGGCCAGCTCGGCCGGCAGGTGGGTGCAGCGCAGGCGGCCGCCTGCCACGGCACTGCATGCAGGTTGGGGCATGCGCACGCGAGGTGGGCAGCCAGCGAGCGGTGTGGGGCAGGCAGCAATGTGGAAAAGGCAGCCCGTGTGTCAGAGCATCCGCTAGCAGACTAAGAACAGCCTGTGCCGCCATGCGCTCACAGCTTGACGACTTGGCCCTCGGCGTTGCATGTCACGCCGTGCCACGGCTGCGCGGTCCCGCCGCCGCACGGCGGTGTCCCGGCCACCCACGGTGCTCCCGCCAGCCCGGCAGTGGCATTGTTCCAGTTTTCTGAGCAGGCCTTGGGCAGCGACAGAAGCAGGTCGGCTGCAAAAAGCAGCGGGAGGGCGAGAGGGGGCGTAAGCAGGTATGGGACGCTTGAGCCGGCAGCGGTGGCGAGTATCCCCGCCCACAGACCGACCGCGGCTGCGAGCCAAACAGCCCCCGCGCGCGGCCAAGAGGTTCATAGGTGCATGCCGGGGGGCCGGGGGCGCAGGACGCGGCGCCCATCGGTGCCCAGCCGCGGCCAACACCTCACCATCGCTCTCCTGTGCGGCAGCGAGGCCCGCGGCCGCTGCCATGAGGACCAGCAGGGCACCGAGCCGCACGAGCTTCATCTGGGCGCGCTTCAGGCGTATGCGACCCAAAAGCCGGCCCTCACGGGCCACCCCTCCAGCCTCGCAGCTGGGCATGCAGAGCCCGCAACGCACTGAGCTCTGCACAGGGGTGGGCGGCTGCCCCACAGTGGGCCGGCCGCCCAAAATGCACCCCCGCCGCATGCGCTGGCCCAGAGCGCGGCAGCGGAGAAGATTTGAAGGGTCGGCCTCACTTGGGCTCTCCTGATTATCCGTCCAGTTGTCAACTACAGCACAGCTCGTTTACAGATGGAGGAACCAATGAGCGGCAGGGAGACATGTGCAACGGACACCGTCAAACCCCTCGAGCACATCCTGCTGGACAGCCAACATTTCGCGATGGCAACTGAGAGCTTTGTGTAGACTGCTGCAGATCGACACTCACGCAGTCTGTGCATTAAACCAATTGAATCATCAGTATCGAGTTGCGAACACAACGAAGCACCCCTCAGCAGCTGCCTGAAGTTAGGGCCTGAAGTGAGGGACCCCGCAGCGGCATGCCTGAAGTTGGGCAGGGCACACAAGACTTCGTTGCAAATGAAGGCTGGCAGCCTGCTGCATGGAACAACTTGCGGCTTGCAGCTGACTGTCATGCCCTGCACCCTGCCGCTCAGCCTGCCCTATGCGGCACCCGATTAATGAAACGGGCGTGGCACACAGCATTGCTGAGGTTGCGGATGCAGACCCGTGGTCAGGCGATGTGTGCTCCAGAACCATCACTCCTGCCCAGACGGCAGCTGCTGTGCTGCCTCTCCCACAAAGGCGCCCCTGCGCACATGGGGCCTACCTCTGGCAGGGAGACCTAGTTGCTGCACAGGGCGCTTCAAGCCGCCCGACAGCACCCGGTTGTGCCGCATGCGGCGTGCTGCCGCCGCCATGCAGACCTCGGGCTGCTCATTCCCGCCCATCGCCAACATCATTTGAGCCAGCAGAGCGCAGTCGCAAATTTAGGCAGCTGAGCGAGCCATGGCGCTTGTCCTGTTGCTTGTGCTCGCAGTCTGCGCGCTCTTGTGGAAGTTTTTTGACACCGAGAGGTACATCGACTGCTGTGCAATGCTTTGGTTGGTTTGGCGATTGCCGCAGCGGCTCGCAGCCCCTGTGCTGGCCGCCTCTTCCCCGACCCTGCTCTCTGCCTCTTCTACAGCCCGCTTTGACCCTTGTATCGAACGAAACAGAACTGCGGATCACATGAACGGCGGAACCTGGCGTTTCCCGTGTTTGGCCGGCCGCCGCCGCCCTCACCCGCCGCTGCCGCTCCATGCCCTGCTGCCTGCTCACTGTCCCTGGCTCCCTTTCCATTCCCCCAACTTGCAGCGAGGCCAGGCAGCTGCGGCGTGAGGCTCAGCAGCTGCGCGAAGCAGAAGGGGTGGCGGTGTCGCGTGCACGCGAGGCGCAAGCCCAGCTGCGCGCGCTTCAAGACAACGAGGCGAGCTGCATGGCTATGGCACTTTGCCTTGCTTGTTTGCGCCCTCTGTTGGTTTCTATGTGCCGTCATGTGTTGTTTGCAATGGTACGCTCTGCTGCTCAAAAAGCCTGCCACAACCTGCTCCCTTAGCCTGCGGTGCGCCACGCGCCTACAGGCGCCAAGCTTGTGTTGCGGTGTGTGACGCAAGCTCTCACTCCAGCCCTGCCCACCACCAACGTTTTGCAACCCGCAGGCCAAGCTGGAGGAGGCGGTGGATGCCCACTCCGCCAGCCGCAAGGAGAAGGATGGGCAGATTGCCGCCCTGCAGGAGCGGGTGGAGGTGCTAAGGTGCACTTGAAAGGGACTCTGGTGCTGTGCACGCTTCTGGTCGCGCAGCGGCGCAGGGCGTGCTGCACACGTGCAGGAGCACGGACCAGCATTGAATGCCAGTTGCTCTGTTGGGCGGGAGACGGAGGGAAGCCAAGGGGCCGGCTCAAGCTAAGCTGGAAACGACGCTCCCTTTCTGATTTACGCGTTCTGCCATTGCACCCCCATCCCCACTCCAGGCGGGAGAAGGAGGAGGCAGCCAAGGCGCTGGCTCAAGCGGAGCTGGACGCCAAGCGGGCGCTGGGCAGCGTGGCGGGCTACCACAAGACCTCCCAGGTGTGTGCGTGTGAAATGAAATCGACCTTGATCAATTGATTTATTGTAGAGCACAAGACCTCCCAGGTGGGGTGGCGTTGGCTGGCCCCCTTTTGGCACATCCTGGCCGGCCACTGCCGCCCCCCGCCACTCTGCCACCTCTGCCACATCGCTAAGAAAGATTGTGCCACCTGACCAAGTGTTTCTGGCATTTTGATTGTGTTGGCTTGCAGGAAGCCGAGAAGCTGCGCCACCTAGCCGAAGAGGACCGCGCTGCCGCGCTGGCCGAACGTGATGAGGCTCTGGCCGCCAAGGAGGCAGCCGAGCTGGAGCGGCAGGAGGTGCGCAGCTGCTCCTTTTGAGGGCTGCATCTTTGGGGGGCTTGCAGATCAGCGCATGCGCACGCGCGGCCCTTCGTGCCCCCCAAGTTGCAGGTCCCTGCCTTCGTTCCTCGTTCCGAGATGCCTCACATCAGGCACAGCGAACCTAAGCTCCCACTTAATGGCTGGCACACTCCCACACCTTGATCTGGCGCCCCTCCCCCGCCCCGCCAGGCCCTAGAAGAGCGCGACCGCTTCCTTGCGCTGAAGAGCCAGGTGGAGCAGGCTGCGTCTGAGAATGAGGCCGTCCGCGCGGCAGCCGCCCAGGCTGAGAAGCGCCGTGCGGAGGCTGAGGCGGCCGCAGCGGCAGCCCAGGCGGCGCGGGCGGATGCTGAAAGTGCGGCTGCGGCCGCTGCTGAGGCGCGGTATCAGGCAGAGGCGGCAGCAGAGGCAGCTCGTCAGGAGGCCGAGGCGGCGGCTGGGGAGCGGGCGGCAGCTGAGGAGCGGGCTGCGGAGCTGCAGCAGGACAAAGAGCAGCTGCAATCTGAGCTGGCAGGGTTGGAGAGCGAGAAGGGTGAGCTGGAGCGGGCGTTGGAGGCGGCTCGGGCAGAGGCGCAGCAGGCACAGCAGGAGGCGGAGGCGCAGCGCGCACAGCAGGCGCAGCAGGCCCAGCAGGCGCAGCAGGAGCTGGAGAGCCAGCTGGCAGAGGCCCGCAGCCACTCGGAGGCCCTCACATCCCAGCTGGCGGCTGCTGCGGCAGCCACCGCCGCTGCCGAGGCGGCGCAGCAGGCGGCGCAGGAGCGTGTGGGGCAGCTAGAGAGCGAGCTGGCGGCCGCCGCCTCTGATGCCCAGGCGGCAGCGGAGGATGCTCTGGGGCAGCTGGAGGTTGTGAGCGCGGACCGCGAGCAGCTGCAGGCGCAGGTTGAGGACTTGCACCGGGAGCTCAAGGCGGCGGGGGAGGCGGCGGACCAGCAGGCACAGGAGCTGGAGGCAGCCGCTGAGGTGAGGCACGAGTTTTCTGTAGCTTGAAGGTTTGTGTGGGGGGTTGTACGAGTTTAGCCAAGGTTTTGGGACCAGCAGGCTCGGGCGCTGGAGGCGGCTGCCGCGGTGCAGTGAGGCGAGGGATTGTGCTGCGCCCATGGGCTGCGTTGGCGGCCAAGGCTGTGCTGCAAAGCAACTGCGTGCTATTCTGAGCCGTCCATTTGTTCCTACCACGTGTGCTTGCTGCTCCATCGCCCTGTTTCCTGCAGGAGCAGCGCCGACTGCAGGCTGAGCTGGATGCAGCTGCGGAGCGGGAGGCTGCGGCGCAGCGCCGGCTGGCTACCGCCGACCAGACAGGTGCAAGCGGGGTGCTTTGTTGCGGTGCCACGGGTGGGCAGGGGCTGAACATCTGAAGGGTTGCGTTTCAAGCCCCCGATCAGCCCATGTGAACTGCTGGCTAGCAGACCAAGCAACTTTTCACGCGCACACCCGCTCTTCACGCTACAATGCAGGCACAGCACGGTTGCCGAGGTGCCCGCCCCTCAAATAGCAAAACCAAGCATTTGCATGCACGTCCTAACCAGCGGCTGCAATCTTCCATGCGCTGCAGGCGCAGCCCTGATTGCCCAAGTGTCTGCACTCAAGGCGGCGGCAGCAGACGCCGAGGCGGCAGCCGAAGCCGCCGAGGCGAAAGTGGCAGAGGCTGCTGAGTCTGCTGAGGGGGCCCAAGCAGAGGCAGCTGAGCTCCAGGAGCGGCTGCAGGCGGCAGAGGCAGCCGCAGAGGAGGCAGCTGCCGCCACTGCCAAGGAGACCGCTGCGCTGAGGGAACAGCTGGCTGCGGCGCAGGCGGCCGCAGAGGAGGCCCAAGGCTCTGCTGCCGAGCTGGCGGCGCTTCAGGAGCGCCTGGCGGCAGCCGAGGCGGAAGCTGCTGCTGCACAGGCGGAGGCGGCCGCCGCTCAGAAGGAGGCAGCGGCAGCCCGGGAGGCAGCGGCGGCGGCAGCAGCTGAGGGTGAGGGGGCGGCTCAGCTGCAGGAGCAGCTGGGTGCGGCACAGAAGGAGGTGGCTGCTGCAGCCAAGGAGGCAGCCGGGCTGCGGGCGCAGCTGGCGGCCGCGTTGAAGGATGCGCAGCAGGCGCAGGACAGCATCCGCCTGCTGCAGGTGGGTCCTGGTGGTGGTGGGTGGCAGCAGCTCCCCTGCGAGCGTGGGCTGCTGCTTTGGGAAGCCTCCTGCAGCGGCGACCTGCGTTGCAGAGTCGGTGCACGAAGATGTAGGGATACAACTTGCAAGCGCCAAGTTGCATTTTGCGCACTGCACTGTGTTGGGTGTGGTTGCTGCATGAGGTCCGGCTGCCCACGACCGCCCCATGCCCTCCTCCAACTGACCCGCCACTCAGAGTGCACTTTCCACCCGTGTTCTGCTGCAGGACGAGCGGCTGTCTATGACGGCCGCCCAGGCGGAGCAGGCGCGGCTGCGGGCGGAACAGGAGGCGGCGCAGGTGTGCACCCGTGTGGTTCCGAGGCTGGAGTGCCCCAGCGGACGACTGGCATGCGTGTGGAAAGCGGCGGCCGCTGCTGCTGCAAGCTCCCATCTTGCTCAATGTGTGTGCCGTGCGCCCCTGCGCTCCATGCAGGCCCAGCTGTCTAGTGCCCGTGCTGAGCTGGCAGAGCTGCGCGACAAGTTTGAGGGCCTGAGGTGCGGCCCCTTTTATGCTGCAGCAAATACATATGTTTTTTGCTACAGTAGATGCACATGGAGCTACAGTGGATGCGGAGCTGCGCGACAAGTTTGAGGGCCTGAGGTGGGGCCTAATTTGCTGTCTGTAGCAGCTAGATGCTTTTTGCTACAGTAGATGCTCATGGTGCGGAGCTGCACGGCTAGTCTGAGGACCTGAGGTGCGCTTTGTGTGATTAGCCGCTGGAGCAGACCCGGCGAACCGAAGTGCCTTTAACCTGCTGGTCGACCACTTGTGTTGGGTCCTCCATTCTACTGTTCAATGCAGCGCGGAGCACAAGTCGCTGGAGCAGCAGCTGGAGGAGAGCCAGCGGGAGGCGGCGGCTCAGCGGGAGGCGGCAGCCAGCAAGGAAGAGGGGGAGGAGGCGCCGCAGCACCTGGTGCATGCGGCGGCGGCGCTGCGGGAGCAGCTGCGGGAGGCCCAGGCCCAGGCAAGCTGGCCGTGTTGATTTGCAGTCTAGGGTTTGTGGGAGCCTGCCTGGGGGTCTTGGAAGGCCGGGGCCCCCACAGTTTGACCTGAGGAGTGTGCTGCAAAGCACGCATGCAGCCCAGGGGCACTACTGGCTGGCTGCAGCAGCGTACCTGCTGCCCCTGCCGCCCAGCCGCGCCCGCCGCTGCTACAGCAGCCACCCATGCACCGCACGCACAGTTGGCGCCAAGGCTCGGCCGCTTAGCCTGCGGGCGGCACCCTTTGAACCTCGCCCCGCACGGTTGTTCGCCGACCCAACATCTGCCTCTGCTTAAAGGCCTACCGCAGCGCGGCTGCGCCTCATGTGCACCAACACCCGCCCTGCCCGTGTGATTTGCCTGCAGCTGGAGCGGCGGGCGGAGCAGCTGGCTGCCGCGGCCGCCGAACGCAAGCGGCTTGAAGCAGAGGTGGCGGAGCTGAAGGCTGCGCAGCAGGCACAGCAGGGCGGCGGAGAGGAGGATGAGGAGGGTGCTGCGGCTGCTGCGGAAGTCATTGCCGTGCTGAAGCAGCAGCTGCAGGCGGCGCAGGCGGCGGCGGCCAAGGTGGGGGGATGGCGGGCAGGTCTCTGCCACTTGCAGCTGTGCGGCGCTAGACAGAACGCCTGTGGCCGCCCCGCTCTTGGCATGGGGTCTGCAAACATCCAAGGCGACCCAGTGTTGCTGTTCTTCTGCCCTGCAGGCATCTGAGGACGCAGAGAATATGCTGGCAACAAAAGCGTTAAGTCCAGGCTAGGCTACAGTATGCCTCAATCCACCCTGCCTTTGCCATGCGGAACCTGCAGGCATCTGATGACGCAGAGAAGATGCGGGCGGGCAACGCGCGCCTGCTCAAGTCGGCACGCGGCAAGATAGAAGCGCTTAACAAGTGAGGTGGTTGCGGAGGGTAGTTGTAATTGGGGGTTTGCTGTGTTTGCGCCGCTTGGTGTGTTGGGCTGGGCGTGGAGCGGCGCACAGAACAGCTCAGGCTGAACTGACCAACAGCATTTGTAGCTTTGCACCTGGACGCTCAGCTTTGGCCCACCATTTCCCCCTTCCTTGCTGCAGGGAGCTGGACGATGCAAAGAAGCAGCGAGACGAGGCGCGCGCCCTGGCCAACCTGGCGTTTGACGGCCCGCCGCCGCCCCGCCCCGCCAGCGCCAGCGGAAATGCCAGCGGCAGCGGCGGCAGCGCATCGGGCGACAAGTCGCCCTCGTTCCCTGGCAGCCCACTGGCTGGTGGGGACAGCGCCGAAACAGAGATGTAGGGTAGCAGCTGGCGAACTGCTGGCTGGTTGTTACAGCTGTGCGAGCCAGGTCCCTTGCGTTGCAGTTAGTTTGAATAATACACGTGTTGGCTGCTGTGCAGCGCAGATGTTAGCAGCATGTCAAGGCTGTGCAATGCAGGAAGTGCAGTTGGACAGATGCAGCCGCTTCATGGCTTGCTGGTGGATTTGGTGGGGAAATGGCTCAGGTGTGCGGGGCAGGCATGCAGCAGGAGTGAAGCAGGGTGGGCGAATAGCACCGGCTGATGCAGATCGAGCCTGCTGGGCTCCCAGCAAGCTTGCCAAGCGCTTTGTAGCAAGCTGTCCACAGCATTTGCCTGCCCAACAGCGCTGCCAATCACGCCCTTCATTGCGGTACTGCACGTCAAACCAAGGGGAAGTGCTGCTGCCCCCTGCGGCCTTGGCAGCCAGGGGTTGGCGGCGGATGCTCGGCATGCATCCAAGTCTTACATGCAGCCGTGTGAGCAATCAGAGGCATGCAGCACTTCAAGCAAGGTGCAGTCGATTGAGATGTGTCTGGATGTCTTCAGCAGCAACAGCGTCAAGTCACGCCCTGTCGCTGGTCACAGCCCACTTCAGCTGCCGCACGCGCTCAGCCACTGCCGCCGGTGTGCACCTGCTCAAATGCAACTGCCTCCCCCGTTGCGTCGTCAACCAAAGCCACGCTGGCGCAGGCGGGTATGCCCGCAACGTCTGCACCTGCCACCAGGCTGGCCAGCCATCTGCGGGAGTGGTTGGAAGAGCTCGGTTCAGTTGCGGCTCGAAAACTGATCAGGGTACGTAATAATTGAAGCACATCCGGGTACAGGCTTCCCCACTGCCACCTGCACCCGAGAACCAACAGCATCTCACTCCGCCGCACAGTCGAAATCCCCAGGCAGCCCTGCTACTGCCGCAACGGCGTGCTGGTATGCGCGGTCGGCTGCGTCAGGGTTGCTGGTGCCGCAGGCGCGGTCTGCATCGCGAAGCAAGGCGTAGGCGGCCGCAGCTGCACGCGGCGCTCCTGCCTGCACGGCCTGCTGCACTTCCTGCCCAGAGGAGTCGCCAGTGGCATCGTAGCAAATGGCGTACGAGATGCCCTGGGATGTTGGTGGAGGGAAGCGGCAGGCGGGGCACACACATGTGAAAGCAGGGCTGAATAAGGAGCATGTCCACGATGGCACACAGCCGAGTGCGGTTGCGGCACAGGGCACGTAGCCTTGGTCAGGCAGGGCAGCGAACGCTCAACGAAGGCTACTCACATCGATTATGCCTCGACGTGGCGTCTCACCACCGATGGCACCTGCAACGGATGGCAAATCCACCCCAGGCTGGCTGGGAAAACGTGGCCTCTCAGCAAGGCCGGCCACCTGCCTGTTCAACTCAGAGTCGGAAGCTCCTGTGCAGCCCATTCCCGCCACTCACCATGCTTGGGTGCATCTGGCGCTGCCACCCAGGACTGGCTGCCGGCATCCCAGCTGGGGCAGGCCACGGCCAGATCCCCAGCCAGCCCGGCGTGGACAAGGTGGGTGGTCAGGTACATGCGCAGGTGGCGTTCATCACAGGAACCTGCAGCGGGGCGCTGGGCTTGACGACAGATTTGATCAAAACCTGGCAAGCACAGGTTGGGTGGCTCAGTCAAGTTCGACTCCCACCTGAGCTGCAATCGAAAGCCGGGGTGCGCTGGCTGAAAACCTGCGGCCACAGGGGTTGCAGACGCGGCCAAGCTGTGTTCAGAGAGCATTCCTGCTGCCGGCAACGGCAGCGGCAGTTGGCGATGACGATGCAGAAAGCAAATGACGCCTGCGCTGATGGCACCCGCAGCAGCAGCAGCTCACCGTGCTAACGTTCGTCGACTGAGCGGCGGCGGCGGAGCATGCCGCCAGGGTGCAGGCTAGGGCGAGCAGTGTGCGCGTCCTCATGATCAAATGCCACTGCAAAAAGCAGAGGGAAGCGCAGGAGGCACGATGGTGGCAGCCGCCTCTTGGCGGCCAGCCCTCGCCTGGGCCTTCGCATGCAGGCTGCACACCATCGAGACAGGGGCGAAGGCTGCTTGGTGGGAGCCGCAGGGAAGTGGGGAGGAACGCGTCACGAACGCTCCCTCCCTCCCTCGCACAAATGCCGCCCTCCAGACCCCCTCGACACTCTCTCAACCGTACTGCACACACACGAGCACATCAGGACCTCTCAACGTCCCCTCTCCGCCTGCCCTCTCCACTGCCCTCCGCCTCACCGTCCACCGCCGCACCGCTGATACTCTCGCCATGAAGGCCGCCTTTGCGCTGGCCCTCGCCTGCCTCCTGCTCGCCGATGGCACGCTGGCCGGCGGCCTGCTCAGCGTGAGGCCCAGGGGATGAAGAAAAGCCGCCCTGTTGCGCGCATGTGTAGTGTGCCTGCTCGCCTTCCCCGGCAGCGCTGCCGTCAATCGTTGCTGAACGTTCCTCACACCCAACCCCTCCCTCTTTGACTTCCGCTCCTGCAGAAGTACCAGGGCCGCCGCCTGTCGGCCCATGAGGAGCAGATGGTGATCACCACTGTGGCCTTCGGAGACGCAGTGGTCGCCTGCAAGGCAAGTGGTGGAGGGGTACGGCGGGCCAGAACGTTGGGTGGGCAATGGTGCGGCACTGCTGTTGATGGCTTTTCCCCTTTTTATCGGTCTCAATCCAACTGCTCCGCAGGTGTGGGACCCGGACACCATGGAGTGGGATTGGCCCAGCAACCCCACCGAGTACAGTGAGTCAACTGCCGGTGGCAACCATACAAGCCAGCCATGCCATGCCATGCCCACTTGCAACGAGCGGCAGCCGTCATGCACCTACCTGCTCCACCCACCCCACTCCTCACCCTCTCCACCTGCCCACTCTCGCCGCCCTCCACAGCCGCCGCCGGCAAGACGCAGCCCCCCGCCGCCGACGTGCAGAAGCTGACTTCCCTCATCTGCTCCGACCCCGAGTCGGCTGGCGACCAGATCCGCACCGCCGTCCAGGCTGGCGGCAGCCAGGCCCAGGTCGCGGTGTACGCCCTGTTCACCGCAGACTGCGCAAGCGAGGACGCCGCCTCGGACGCATACGGTGCGTGGGCAGGCTGGAGAAGCGACGGGAAGAGCAGGCTGGATAGCACACTGAGTGGCAGCCTGGCTCCCTCCCGCATGTGCCTCACACCGGCGCACCTTGCCTGCCCACCCCTGCCCCACCCCAGCCTCACCCACTTGCCACCTGCCACCTGCCACCAACCCTTTGCCTCGCAGGCGCCGCCATCGATGTTGTGAACACCGGCGACCCGGGCAACGTTGACGCTGTTTCCAGGTGGGCGCTGCAGTTTGAACAAACGACAGCCGGGATGCATGCCAGCGCTGCAGAAGATGGGTAGGAGCACACGCCTTCCCTTGCATGACAGCCGGGCGGCCTCCTGCTCCACCCTGCCCCAAGCTCCAACACCTCTTCCCGACCTCTCCCGTCCCGCCCCCGCAGCTGGTTCAAGAGCTTCGCCGAGGCGGCCGACCAGGTTGGCATCCCCGTGTGTATGTCCCTGGCCATCGTCGACACCTCCACCGCCGAGGCCCTGGTGAGGACTACGGTGGGGGCCAATGTTCAACAGTAGTTTTTTCCCAGTTGCCGAGCGGAGAGGGGATACGTCGGGGGTGCGTCCCCGCCAGCCGGTGCCGGTGCCATGCCTGCGGTTGCCCTGCTGACGGCAAAAGTGCTGTGCGCTCCGGGTGCCGCAGGAGACCCGCGACTTCCACGCAAGTGGACCCGCCCCCTCCGCCAAGAAGAGCTCCAGCAAGGGCGTCTCCAGCAAGGGCGGCTCCTCCAGCAAGACCGCCGGCCGGCGTTGAGCGGGCAGCCAGCCACGTAGCCTCCAAGCAACCGACGACTGCTGATGGTGAACCCACCACAGCCGAGCAGGCAACTCTGCACCCGCAGCGGTTGTGATTTGATCCGACCACAGCTTGCGTTGCACCCATCATGATCCCCCCTGCCGTGTCAGGTCCGCCCCCAACCACCGCTTTGTTCCGCTGAGTCTAGGCCACAGCTGTGTAAGGCTAAATTACAGACTACATTGGCCCGCCAATTCAGCGGGCAGTCAAGAATATGAAAGGAGGGGGAGGCAGGAGGAGGAGCAAGCTACAGAAACAAGCTGGAATACTAGAGGAGCAGCGTAAACAAAGGCTGCCGCGCACGCTGCCAGGCAGCTGTGTACCGCCTAGGCGAGCTGCACTGCAGGCTGTTTACCGCCAGCTGGGCTTGTCAGCGGCCATCCACTTGGCGGCCTCGGTGGCGTAGTAAGTGAGGATCAGGTCTGCAGGCAGGCAAGTGAGGTGGCCACTCAGTAAGTAAGTGGGCACTGATAGGCCGCAAGGTGGCGATTCGCTCAACCCCAAACCGCGCCCAGCGCAATGCATCGACACCGCAGCCACCTCCTTGGCATGCGCCCGAGCAGCAACCCCCAGCGCATTCCTCACCCCCGCCCACCCAACCCAGCCACACGCTCACCCGAGCCCGCGCGCTTGAGGCAGAGCAGCGCCTCCAGCACCGCGTCCTTCTCGTTCAGCCAGCCGCGCTCCGCCGCCGCCTTGAGCATCGCGTACTCGCCTGCGGGGGGAGGGGCAGGTGGCAGGGAGGGGGAGGTGAGGCTGGATTTCGGTGTGCAGAGCCCTGGTCCAGCAAGGCTGGGAAGGATGAGATGCAAACGACGAACCCAACAGGGCCTCCTGAGAGACGGCAATACCCCGGCAAAACCATGTGCAGCGCCTGCTGCCAGCCGCGCAGCGCACCCGACACGTGGTAGGCGGCGATGGGCAGCGGGGAGTTGTCGCGCAGCAGGCGGATCACGTCCAGGTAGGGCAGGCCTGCACAGCATGATGGACAATGCAGCTATTTGTGAGCGGCATGGGAGGACAGGCAGGGTAGAAAGTCGATCAGCCGCCTGTGAGGCCATGGCTGGGAAGGCAGGCCAGCAGCAGGCACGTCACGCCCAAGCGGGCTGCCATCTCAAACCACCGGGGTTGATGTCGGAGGCTGCCCACGCCCCCTTCCTGCCCCAGCGCACCCTCAACACAACACACTCAGCACACAATGTGGCATGAAAGAATGGACAATGAACCCACCGGGCTTGACCATCATGATGTCGGCGCCCTCCTGCTCATCCAGGATCGCCTCGCGCAGCGCCTGCAGCAGGGCAGCGGCAGGTGCACACTCACGGCAGGCAGGGTGAGCTGGGCGGCCAATGCGGCCTGCACAGCAGCACCCAGCCAGCCACGCAGACGAGTGCTGCCCAGGCCCAGCAAGCTGGTTGGCTGCAGCACGCGCAGCAACCGGTAACAAACATCAAGCACAGCCACGTGCCTCGCGGTAGTTGGCAGGGTCCTGCTGGTACGTCTTCTTGTTGGGCGGGATGCGGCGGTGCGCCTGGCCGGGCTTGGGGGCAGAGGCCAGCGCGTCCCTGCAGAGGGGCGGGTGGGCCAAGGGGCAGGGTGTGAGGGGGAGCCAAGCACGCGGGAGCAGGGGCCAGGAGGCATGGGCAGCCCAGCCAGCCAGCGGCGGCCCAGATGCGGTGCAGCAGCATGCAGCGAAGCCAGCAGCGGCAGCTAGCTGGTGAACCATCAGCCAGGTTGTGCGGGTGCCACCACACCAGCAAAGTTTGACCCACCCACCCACCCATGCACACGAGTTCACCATCAGGTTTGCTCACCGGAAGGGGCCGTAGAAGGCGGAGGCGTACTTGGCGGTGTAGGCCATGATGCTCACGTTGGTGAAGCCCTGGAGAGGCAGAGGGGAGTCCAGAGAAGAGGTCAGGGTAGCAACGCAGATGGAAACGCCATTATTCTGCACTTGTGTCAGCATAGGCAGTGCATGCCATGATGCTGTCGTTGGTGTAGGCCTGTGCAGGAATCGACGGCCGCTGCTGCCGCTGCCGCTGCTGTAGCAGCATGCAAGCTGCGGCCGGCTGCGACGCCGGCGGCGCCGCCTCCTCAGCTTCAGTCGCCTCGCCAAACCGGCAACATGCAGCGCCTGCAGAGCTGCAGTGCAAGTTGCAGCTTGTCGCACCTCAGAGTCCAGGGCCTCGCGGATGGCGGCCACGCGGCCGTCCATCATGTCGGAGGGGCTCACGCAGTCGGCACCGGCGCGCGCCTGCAGAATGGTTGGAGGCAAGGGCGGGCGGTGAGCTGGCAGAGATGGCTACTGGCTCAGATGGCTGCTGAGCACAGGATGTGGACGGCAGACCATGTGGCTTCCCCGTGGAATCCGTGCCTCGGCTTCCTGCCCCACCCCCAACACCACACCAGCTCCCAAGGTCGCCTCGGAACACCCCGGCAGTCTCGCTGTTCAACACGCCAGCATGCCCAGCCGATCCGCCCCACTATTGAGGGTGACCGCCATGCCTGGGGGGCACCTGACCCAGCGGGCATAGCCCCACTGGTACCTACGCTGGTGTAACCACCCCTATCAGCCACGCTGGGTTAACCACCCACCTAACCGCCCACCCAAACCACCCACCTGGGACACGGCCTGGCGGCACAGGTACTCGATGGTCTCGTCGTTCAGGATCACGCCCTCGTCAGACACAATGCCGTCATGGCCGTCCGAGTTGTACGGGTCCAGAGCCACATCGGTGTACACCTGTTGATGATGACAAACCCAGAGCTTTTACTGAGCATGCTTGCAGGTCTTGGCCCACACCAGATCCTGCCTGGGCAGGCGCACTGCCTCGCGCCCCATGGCAGCTGCGGTCCCAAGGGCCCCACGCCTGATGCTGCACTGCTGCGGGGCCCAACCAGTTCGGCCCATGGCCATCCATCCACACCAACCATGTTGAGGCCCGCAGCCCGGCGCAGGCGCACCTCGAGGTCGGGGAAGGTGTCCTTGAGCAGGCTGATGGTGCGCTGGGCCAGTCCGTTGGGGTTGAAGGCCTCCTCCGCGGTGGGCGTCTTCAGGTGCTCGGGGGTCTTGGGGAAGATGACCACCTGTTGTTGAGCGGGGTTTGGGATTGGAAGGGTTGCAGGGAGTGTCAGTTGGGGGAGGGCACTGAAGACTGGGGGTCTTGGGGAGGATGACCACCTGCTCGATGGATGGGAGGGGTGGGGGTGG
>RRZL01000082.1:2219716-2253692 GCA_006782975.1 Chlorella sp. Dachan | reverse complement strand
TGGGCAGCGGCAGCGTGACCACCAGCAGGCTGTGCATCGTGCAAGGTGCAATGCGACGACCGCAACCAGCTGTGGCGCGCGCGGGTGCACTGGTGCAGCCTGCAGCAAGGGCTGGATCTCCTGCCCTGCAAACAGAGCTTTGTTTGACCATTCACAGGCACACAAAGCATCGATGGGGCGCACCGGGGTCCAGGTACGTCTCGCTGAATGCGCGGCGCACGGTCTCGCTCTTGCGGTTGCGGCGCGGGCGGGAGGGCAGGTCGCGCACGGGGACCACGGGGGTGCCCTCGGGCACGCCGCGCTGCAAGGCGGAAAAGATGGAGCATGATCAGTGGGTTGGCTAGCCGGCTGCGATTGCAGGCCCACCAGCGCTGGCGGCGGCGGCGCAGCGGCGGCACCCTCGCTGCCAACCCTGCTGCCCTGCTGCCCCTGGCGCTCACCCGCTGGGTCTGCACCGCCCGCTCCACCTCGGCCACGGCGCTCACGCGCAGCTGGCGGCGAGGGGCGGCCACGGCCTGCGCGCTGGTGAACGCGCGGGTCTGCAGCTGGGCGGTCATCGTGTGAGCTGCTGGGGTCTGCGAGATCCTACTGGCCCACTGCCGAGAGCTCCGAAGCTGCAGCCGCTGCTGGGGGCGCGCGAGTTTGCTGGGGCGGGCGCTGCGGGACGGGTGGCGCTAGCAACAAACTGTGCAGGGATGCCAGGAGTTGCAGACAGCACCGCGCGCGCAATGCAACTGGGGGTGAGGCCGCGATGAGGCAGCTTGCATGGGCGGTTCAGTGGCGCCCATTTCGCAATTGGACGTATTCAGCAGCCCTGGATGATTGCAAACAACGATCGAAGCAGGGTCCCGAGGCCCCACAGCCACCTCCCAACCCTAGGCAGTGGCGACCGCCCTGATACCCAGCCCCAAGGGGCCCGCGCCTGCTAAATTTGCATCCGAGTGTTGCAAGCATTGAGATCTGCAGCACCATTGCAAATTTAGGGCCTGCAGGTCGCCGCTGCCGCCGCCGGCGACGGCGGCAGGGGTGCGCAAGCACTGCGGCCACCTCCTGCCCAATGTAGGCTCCGCAGCCGGTAAATCCAGAGAGGGGATAGTCAGCTGCACCTGATTGGCTGGCTGCTTGTACATTCGACGGGCTGGCCTGT
Organism: Chlorella sp. Dachan; assembly: GCA_006782975.1. Taxonomy (NCBI): domain Eukaryota; kingdom Viridiplantae; phylum Chlorophyta; class Trebouxiophyceae; order Chlorellales; family Chlorellaceae; genus Chlorella; species Chlorella sp. Dachan. Next base: position 2,252,545 of record RRZL01000082.1, on the reverse strand, counting down.
TGGCTGCCATGCGCTCGCTGGGATGTGGCACAGTGGCAGGTAACTAGGTTACTTGTTTAAGGCATGCGTTTCTCAAAATCTGTGTCTGAAGCCTGGAGCGGAGAGGATGGCATGGGTGTCAAGCACAGAATGGTTTAGATAGCAGAGGCGCCTGGGTTCAGCAGGCATACATCATTCAGTGAGACCTGCCAGGGAGGTCGATCTTCTGAGGCAGCGCACACCTCAGGGCCAGCACAACTGCGGCAACTCGGGGCCGACACCCCACCCCCTCACGCCAGCATCAGCACAGCAGCCAGAGCGGCCGCCAGCAGCGGCGCGGCAGCCGCCATGCCCGCCGCGCCGCTGCCGGGCTGAGTGGGGGCCGGGGCAGGCGTGGGAACGGGCGCCTCTGAGCCTGGCACGGTAGGCACAGGGATGCCGGTCACGATGTCAGCAGGAGCCGTCTTGATGCTGCAGCAGGGGCGGGGATGCGGTTGCTGCTGGAATTACGAGACAAGATGCCGCGCTCCAGCTGCAGCAGGCTGATCGCAATTAAACAGGTGCAGGGACATGGCATACGGCCTGAGTGATGCCCGGCACACCCACCTTGCCCACAGGCGCATGTGCGCTGCTGCTTCACATGTTTTCAAAGGAAGGAAGTGTGAAGAAACACCCCACCTGGCCCAGGCTTCCAGGGCAGCGGGCATGAGGGACTCTGGCAGGGGGTACTCGTCGCCACCGTTTGCCACAAGGGCCTGGCCCTCTGGAGTCAGCAGGTGGCCGGCTGCGGCACGGCAAACGAGCAAAGGCATGCTGTAAGGAAGGCATGTGGGAAGCTGGGGCAGTTTGCCACGAGCGCAAGCGCCTGGCCCTCGGCAGCCGACAGATGGCCGGCTGCGGCGGGAGGGAGGGCAAGGTGCCGCAAGGGCGCTCACTCTGGCAGATCGGAGCCTCTTTGCCTGCGATCCAGCAGCCGCATCACAGCATGCAAGTGCCACCTGCAGCAGGCACCTGCCCTGTGTGCGACCAGAATCATCCAACTGCTACTGAGTGGCTAGTGGTGGCAGCCCGTGCGCACCAGTGTCACGAATGTACAGGCCGCGAGCGCCCTCAGCAGTCAGGTCGCTGGCCAGGGTGGCAAACCCCCAATAGCACACGGGGTAGCGCCCGGGGGAGCTGCAGCAGGGAGGCGTGGAATGCACAGGTGGCAGCAAGGAGCTGCAGTGGCGATCCAGGCACTCGCTGTGATAAGATAGGCATGCACAGGCTGCTCATTGGCACCAAACGCAACAGCTCCCAGGCAGGGGCAAATATGTATAGGAAAGGCAAGCGCACATGGCGTTGAAGGCCGCCCAGGACGCCTTGGAGTCAGCCGCAGCCGGAGCAAGCTTGACCAGCTCGGCCACGGCGGTGGTGTTCAGGTCGCCGCTGGGCTCAACAAACTCGCTGCCCGCCACCTCGAGGGCAGCTGCAAACACGGTGGCAAACAAGGGATGGCGAAGGCTGGTGAACAAGCATGCGCGGGAGTGAGGCGTCAGGGCTGGCAAGCAAACGTGCTGCCGGTCGCACCATGACGAATGGCGTCAGGCCAGCGGAGCTTTGCTCACCGTACTGCATGGCGGCGGGGTACTGTGCGATGTATTTGCCGACCGGCATGGAGGCGCCGATGCAGACGGCGCCCTCGGTGGAATTAACCGCCTGCCAGTTGTACTCAACATCCTTGGAGGGCACGAGGTCTGCCAAGACGAGGGTTGTGCACAGCCACTGGGAGTGGGTGCAAGGGTCAGGCCACAGAACGATGCTGCAAACGCCACGCCAGCCCACCAGCCCGCACCCAGGAAATCGAATCAAAAGAGTGCCCAGATCAACTGCTCCACTCACTGGTCACATCAGCCACCACCTCTGCCAGGTTGTCAACCACACCATACTTCCAGGCCTTGCAGTTATCGGCCAGGTACTGGCTGCGGTTACGAAACAAAAGAGGCGAGTTGTCAGGTCACACCCCGGGTTGGTGGAGCCACTGCAACCAAGCTGGCCACTCGATTGAAGGGTAGAAGGAAGCAAGCACAGCAGGTGCCGTGGCGTGGCCAGCAGGGCAGACCAGTGGAGCAGCGGCAGGCGCAGACCAACACCCTCGAGATCGCCCTCACGTCAGTGTGAGGGTGATGGGCATGGAGAGATTGAGATAGACCAGGGTGATCTCAAGGTCCGGCAAGTTGGCCTGCAATGGCAAGCAGGGGGCCCCAGCGGTCCCGGTTCAGCAATTACAGCAGGGGTTCCCAGGGCCCATTTCGCGTTGGCTGATGCGTTGGCTGATGTGTCGAGCTGTCATCCCACAGCTGGGGGGATCAGGGCCCCACCTCTGGGTTCAGCTTCTTCAGCACGGGATCGTTCCAGTTGTCAATGTCGCCAACCAGGATGCCCGCAACTGCGCAGGCGCTCAGGCTGCAGGCCAGGGACCGAAGGAGGAAGGGGAGCCAGATAGTTGACAACAATGGTGCTTGCTGGGCGTGCATGCGGCACTAAGCAAACGTATTCCCAGCAGCCTCAACATAATGCCAATGCGTCAGCGGCACACAGGTCAGCGCACTGCCTGCTGTTGGGGCTCATTTGCTCCCTCCCCTCACTTCAGAGGGGTGTTGCCAAGCTGGGGAACGTTGAAAAAGACCTCGCTGGGCGCCCAGCCGTAGGGGAACTGGGTCATGGGCCTGCAACGGGTTATGTTTTGCACTGTTGAGCTTGGCACCGCCCGCAGGTTTGCACCATCCGCTGTATTGCACTGTCCACACCTGTGCACCATCCGCGGTATTGCACCGTCCGCAGCTGTGCACATGCACCATCCGCTGTATTGCACCGTCTGCAGCTGTGCACATGCACCCCGCTGCACTGCACTGTTCACAGGCTGTGCACCGTCCGCTGTATTGCGCCGCCCAAAGCACCCCTCAAGCCCGCCTCACGTGGTGTACCCGCCCTGCAGGTCCTCGGCCTCGAATGCGGTGATGGCGGCAGCAATGTCGGCCACCTGGCCGTTACTGGCCACCATGTAGCCTTCAACTTGCATGCTGCATAGGGGTTTGCAGTGGTTCTTGTGGCTCGGCCAGAGCATACCTTGTGGTGGCGGGATTTGCTGCAGCAGGCGCGGTGCTTGCTCTTCTGCCAGCGCAGCCTTGCACTGCCCAGCCAGCACACCAGGCATGTGCAAATGCCGCCCCAGCCCACCTGTGGGCCCGGGTGATGGTCACGTTCAGATCCGCTGGGGGCTGGCCAGCGGTTTCAGTGGCCTGGCCGGCAGCCGCGGAGAGCTCCTCCATCGCTGTGAGCCACCTGCAACACAACAACAAGGGGAAGGGCTGTGATGAGCTGCGCGCTCGAATGAAAGGTTCACCCTCCATTCGTTGGTCAGCTGGCGTGCCCAGTTGTAATTCGTGTTGGCGACGGCTGTCTGCATCGCCAAATACCCTCGCAAAGTCTAGCCCCCTGCCCCAACCCTCACACGCGGGCTGTGTTGATGGCCAGATCAACCGTGTCGGCCGGGGCGGCGCAGGAGGCCGGCGACAGCAGCAGAAGGGAAAGGGCGGCTGCCAGGAACGGCAGCGCCACTGGGTAGCGCACCATGGGTGGAAGTGCTCTGCAGGTCAGGGGGAGAGCATGAATGTAGGAAGGGATGGCACGAGGGTGGGAAGCATTGCTCACGCAGATGAGAATGTCTCGGCAGGGTCTGGCGAATGGAACTGCCTCTTCCCGCCGCCGCGGCAGGGGGATCCAACGGCCGGGCAGCGACTCCCTGCGAGCAGTTATCAGCTTGCCGTCCCTCTCAAAGCCTGATGAGCTTGTCTGCGCACCTGCGGGAGGCGCGAGCGGGTGGGCACCAGCCGTATTCAACTGCAAGAGCTTGCGCAGGGGCCTTGCTCAATTGCACAAGCTTGCTCACGCACTGCACACAAATCCTGGCTCGGCAAGGAGCGAAATCAGGCACCCTGGTGAGGGTGTTGGCCACGCCCGAGCCCCATGCAGGGGTGCTTCGAGCTAACCCAAAGCGCAGCCCAATTGCTGCATCTACTGACAGACCCGTCATACGATCGCGGCAGCTGCAAGCGCCAGCCTTTGCGGAGCCCCACTCGACCTCCGCCCACTGCTGCCCCAGCCGGCCATCGCACATTGCAGCATGCTGCCCTCGTTGAGGCAAGCCAGCAGGCTGCTGGCCAGTCCCGCAGCCAGCCCCGCCGCGCTCTGCCGCGTGTTCAGCAGCCAGGCGGGCGCCCTGGGCAGCCTGCTGCAGCAGACGATGAGCCTGTGGAGCGGCCTGCAGCAACCAGCAGCAGCGGCAGGCGCGACAGCAGCGCAGCTGGTGGCGCCGCTGCCGCCGCACGTCGGGCTGCTGCCGCCAGCGGCACAAGCGGCGCTGCTGCGGCCGCAGCCGGCACCCGCACTGCTGCCCGAGCTTGCAGAGATCCTGGTCGGCCTTGAAGGTGGGTGGGGATGCTGGCGGGGTGTCTGACAGTGGCATGTGCAACAGCATCACCACTGGGCAGCGCCACCGCCGCCTGCTGCACACATGTCGCCGCCTGCACACCTCGTGTCTGGCCTCCCCCGCTCACTCCTGCTTCCCTGCTCACCCTCCCTCTCCCCCCTGCCGACCTTGCAGCCCCCGCAGGCGGCGCCGGCCCCGTGCCGTGGCTGATGCACACCAAGCGCACGTACCAGCCGTCGCTGATCATCCGCAAGCGGCGGCACGGCTTCCTGGAGCGCATGTCCACCAAGAATGGGCGGCGCGTGCTGCGGCGGCGCCTGCTCAAGGGCCGCCGGCGGATCAGCGCTTAGGGTGGCGCTGCGCAGCTGCCGCCGCCGTAGCAGCTAGGCAGTCATACGCGGCGGCGGGATGATTTCACGTGCCTGTTGGTCTTGTGTCGCCGTTTAGACATTTTGTGTGCTCGCCTTTGCCCTGCTTCCCTGCCCACTAAGTAGCACCCTCATTGCTGTTCACATGGCGTCGCTGTGAGTGAATGGATGCTGGGAAGCACGAAGAAGCATAGCAAGGACAGTGCACAGCTGGAAGCAGCGAGAGCAGAGGGTCGTGTGGCTGCAAGCAGGCTCAGGAAGAGCGGGGCAGAGCCAGGCAGGCAGATGGCAGGGGCAGCCTGGCGCCTGGTCAGCCCGGCGCCTGATCACTCCCTCACCGGCGCATGCCGCGGCCGCGGCCCCGCCCGCCCATGCCGCCGCGGCCGCCCATGCCGCGCCCTCCCATGCCACCCATGCTCGCGTCCGGCGCCTCTGACCGCGGGTTGCGCACAGTCTCGTCCACCGACAGCACAAGGCAGGCCGCCTCGGCTGCTGCGGTGATGGCATTGATCTTCACGAGGGCCGGCTCCCACACAAATGCTGCGTACGTGTCAACCACGCCGCCTGCGGACCAGACGGGTGGGAGGGCGGGTGGGGCTCAGGGCAGGTGCCGCCAGGTGCAGCAGTGGCAGCCGGGTAGGGCTCAGAGCAGGTGAAGCTGAGGGCAGCAGTGCGGCTGGCTGCGGGAGCCGTGGGGCTGAGGGGGTGGGCAGGACGGCTGGAGTTGAAGTGGAGCGGTGGCGGTGGACCCCGCGAATCAAGGGATGGCACGCCAGCTCCTATGCTTGCAGCCTGAGCCCCTTGCCTAGCCATGCCCCGCCTGACCTTCACCCGACCGACTCTCCCCGCGCTGTCATGCCGCCCACCTGTGTTCACATCGATGCCGATGTTGCTCCCGCTGCCGTCCTTGGCGGCGTGCGCCTGCCGCAGCTTGTTGAGCACGTCGGTGGCATCGAAGCCGCTGTTGTCCGCAAGCTGCGTGGAGCAGGGAAGGCAGGGAGTTGACTCGCAAGTGCAGAAGATTGACACAGCGCTGCTTGCGCATGCCAAAGCGCAAGCGATCTCTGCTGCTCAGTTAACCGCTAATTGCCTCTGCTGGCCCACTGAGCACTAGATCTTTCTAGGCAACGGGCTTTGATGTGGCTGCCCATGCAGCGAACCCGGCGGGGGCCGACCTCCAGCGCGCAACACAGCGCACACATCAACCACACTGGGGCCGTCTGAAAACCTTTCCCACACACTGGGCGGCAGCGCACCTGGCGAGGGATGACCTCCAGCGCGCGTGCAAATGCGTTGATGAAGAGCTGCGCCTTGCCGGGGATGCCGCGGGCGTGCTCCCTGCGTGGCAGCGCGCGAAGAGCTACCTGTGATGCTGAGGTGGACTGCAACACCTTGGTAAGCAGTGTGCTGCTGCATACACCTATTCAACACAAACAGCAGCAGCAGCAGCAGCAAACCAGGCTCCCCCATGAGGTGCTGCGACAGCTCCTAGCTGCTGGCGCCGCCGCCGGGCGCCCCAGCTTTGACCAGCCCCTGCCAATACTGCTGAAACACTCAGCGCACCTCAGGTACTGTGAGAGCTCCATGTCGATGGCGCCGCCGCCAGGCACCACCAGCGGGCTCTTGAGGGCACGCCGCACAATCATGATGGCTGCGGAAGGTGGGGTAAGAGGAGCGGGATGCCTATCAAACTGCGCAGACAGTAACCACAGCACAGGTCAGCATTCCCACTGACCACCGTGCAGCGAGCGATCCGCGTCAACCAGAGGAACTGCTCCGAGCCGCCTCCCTGCTCCTTCTAAAGCTTTAGGCAAGATGTACTCAATAACTCACCATCGTGCAGTGAGCGATCCGCCTCATCCAGGAACTGCTCCGAGCCGCCGCGCAGCACCAGCGTGCAGGTGTGTGCCGAGGGGCAGCCTGCAGGGCAGCAGAGTTGTGAACAGGTGGTAGGCAGGTCAAGGGTATGCACAGGCAACTTGTGATAGCTTGCTGTTTGCAACTTGTGATAGCTTGCTGTTTGCAACTTGTCATAGCTTGCTGTTTGCAACTTGTCATAGCTTGCTGTTTGCAACTTGTCATAGCTTGCTGTTTGCAACTTGTCATAGCTTGCTGTTTGCAACTAGTGATAGCTTGCTGTTTGCAACTAGTGATAGCTTGCTGTTTGCAACTTGTCATAGCTTGCTGTTTGCAACTAGTGATAGCTTGCTGTTTGTTCACTGCTCCCGCGCCTGTGCGTGCAGCCACTTTGCTACGGATTCAAGCTGTGCCGCAGCCCTCTCCACCGCCAGTGCTTTCTTGCATGCCTCGCACCAACCGGTGAACAGGTTTGGACTTGAGCGCCTTGCACCCACTTGGCGCGCCGCAGCGGATCAGCGCCCACCCCACCTCCTGCCCCAAAGCTCTAGCTACCCCTGGCCCTCAAAACTCAAACACTTCACACCCAAACACTTCACACCCACCGGTGAACAGGTTGTAGCGCTCCGCACCCACTTGCCGCTCCTCAAACCGGCTGCAGCTGCCCAGGGCCTTGGGGCTCAGGCTGTTGACCGTGGTCTGGATCTGGGCGCCCGTGGCCTCCGCCACGCGCTGCAGGTCCTCCTCAGCCACCTGCGAGGGGCAGAGGGGAGCCAAACTGGTCAAGATGCACGTGTGGCGAGGCAGGCTTTGGCAGACGTGCGCCTGCACCCTCGGCAGGCACAGCAGACGCCAGCGCTTTGGTGGACAGGCGCAACCCTCCTCAGCGCACTTGCATGCTGAGCTGCAAACTCAGTTGGTTGAGCAGCAGTTGGTTGGCCACCGAAGCTAGCAAGCGTGCTCACCCGCCCCGCGCAGAAGATGTCTCGGTCCGCAAAGTACTGGGTGGCCAGGTCGCCGATGGCGTACCGCGACAGCACAATCTTGGCGCCGCTCTCCGCGCACTTGGCCAGCTTGTCGTAGATGATGTTCCACTCTGCAGGAGGAGCGAGACGTCACAGACCCCAGATGACGAGACCGTGAGACCCACGCGGCGAAACCGTGAGACCAGGACGTAGAGAAGCAGCCCCTCCCAACCCAACCAGGCGTGCCCCAGCAGCCAGACACCAACAGCCCCTCCCAACCCCGCCGTGCCCCACNNAGCCCATGAACCCATCAACAAACCGCAGTGCACACCTGCGTCCACAATGGACTGGTACTGGCCGGGGTCATCCAGCCGCACTTCCGCATTCTCCTTCTCGCTCTTCAGCTCCAGCTCGATGTTGAGCAGCAGGATTTTGGGGTTCTGCGGTGTACAAAGGAGGGGCATTTGGAGGTGGGACACGGCCGGCCATAGCCACAAGGTTGGGGCGTAATTGAAAGCCGCCCTGCTCTCAGCTCCGGTTCCATCTTGGGGTTCTGCTTGGTGGCGGGTGAGGGGGCAACAACTGTGAGGGCTGGCTGCTGGCCTCATCACGTCTGGCTGCACCCCCAGGCAAGCGCCCCAGCTTGCGGTGGCAGCACCAGTCACAACGAACCACGCTTGCAGCAAGCGGCGCGCGCAGCCGTATCACTACGTGCTGCTTGGGCTGCACCCCGAAGCCCGCATGCCTGACCCCCCCACTCGCAGATCACATGTGCCCTCAACACAGGGGATGGCACATGGCACATGCGCCGAAAAAGCACTCACCTCGTACTGCTTGGGCTGCATCTCAAAGCCCGCGTAGCTGAACGTCTTCTTGAACGCCACGCCGTCCACCAGGAACGAGTCGCGCAGGCCGCCACCCTGCGATTGGTTCAAGGGGATGTATTGAGGCGATTCAGCCAGGCATTGGGAGTTGAGGAGATCGCATGACATCCACCAGGAACGAGTCGCGCAAGCCGCCGCCCTGCCAAAAAGCAGAGCAGAATGCGATGCTCAGCAGGGGCGGAATGCGATGCTCAGCAGCGGCGGCCAAGGAGCCACAGCCAAGAACAAGTGGCCCTGTGTCCAGGGTTGCACAGCCTCCAGCAAGGCCCGTTTTGGCACCCTGACTCCGCCCTCCTCCGCGCCGACTTGGTTCTCGTTGCGGACAAGGAGAACTTGCCCGACAAAAAGGGAGACGTTGCGCACCTGGACCTTCTTGATGCCCAGCATGCGCAGGTCGAGCGACTCGGGGTCCAGCTTGGTCACCGCATCCACCACAATCTTGGCAAAGAAGTCGCGCTCGCCAGACACCTGCAGGCGCGCCAAACATCATGCCAGTGAAGCAGGGGGGTGTGCTGGCATCGTGCCAGTGAAGCAGGCAGGAGTGCTGACATCATGCCAGCAAACCTGGTGGCGCATGCCCGTCCATCCTGCCCACCAACACCGGCAGCGACGGGCGGAAGGCGCCGTTTTGAGCGGCTGCCGTGCCCACACCCCTGCCTGCCCAGCGTGGCACCCCAGGGCCTGCCTCGCTGCCGCCTCACCAGCTTGCTGTTCAGGCTCGTCTGTGCGCACTTCTCAAGCAGCGACTTGCACTCCTGTAGGACCAGAAAGCATGGTGGATGTTTCACACACGCATAGTTGTGAGAAAACATGCCATGGGTGCGTGGCTGGTTGCCCCAACAGCAAGCTGCGCGCCTGAAGCTGGAGCTAAGTTGGCCAGCGTGCAGGCTTGCAAGCGCCAGGTGTGTTGGTTGCAGGTTGACACACGTTCACAATTTCACACACGCATCGGCACACACCTCCTTGCCCTTGCCGCCGATGTCAACCGCCAACTCGCGCAGGCGCCGCCGGCAGCCAAACCACGCCTTTTGATGCAACCCACCCAACAGCCGAGCAGCCTTACCTCCCTGTCCTTGCCGCCAATGTCCACCGCCAGCTCGCGCACACGGCCCACCGCCAGCTGCGCCGCCTGGCGGAAGCTGCGGATGATGCCCTGCAAGGTTTTAAAACGGGGCAGCCAGGCTGAGCACGGGCAGCGCTGGGCATGCGAGCACCGCAACGTGTTGCAAAGCACGCCGTTGCCCTGCTTGCTGCTCACGTGACCCTTCTCAGCTGTAACAGTTCAAAAGTCACCTGGCCCCAGCCCCAGCCGCACGCGCGCCCACCTGCGGGTGAACCCCCTCCTCCACAAACGCCTTGCTCTCTTTCAGAAACTCGGCCGCAAGCAGCACCACTGTGGTGGTGCCGTCGCCAACCTGCAGTAGCCAGGCAATCAATCAAATCGGTCGGCTCCCGGCGACGAGAGGGCAGCACATGGGGCCCCAATGCACGGTGCACGCCGATCAGCAGGCAGGGTGGCAGAGCTGGCACTTAAACAGCAGCCTGGGGCAAGTGCAGGGCACGGCTCCGGCACCTCTGCATCAGGCGCCATGCTGATGTCCCCCAAGGTGCTCATGGCGGCCCGAAGACAGTACCAACCCAACTCCATGCACAGCGGCAGTACAGCAAGTACAGCTGCCGCCCACCTCTGCGTCCTGTGCCAGGCTGATGTCCACCAGCGTCTTGGCGGCTGGGTGCACAATGTCCAGCGTCTTCATGATGGTGGCACCTGAATTGGGATGGGAATGCGCAACAGCCTCTATTTCAGGCGCCCAGCACGGTGCTCCCTCAAAGCACGCCAGTCCCCAGGCATGCAAGCCGGCTGCTCTCTGCTGCCACCCGCTCTGCCCGCTGCCACACTGCTGCCATCATGTCTCGCTCACCGTCATTGCTGACTGTCACCGCGCGCTCGGTGTGCATGAGCTTGTCCATGCCGCGGGGGCCCAGTGTGGTGCGCACCTGCGGGCCAGCAGAAGCAGCGGTTTGAGGCATAGCGCAGCTCTGCCAGGGCAGCGACGCGCGATGCAGCAGCAGCCTCGGCACCCATGCGGCAACAGTGAGCAGCCATGCTCGCTGGGCAGGCGGTGGTCGATTGGCACATGGCGCGCGGCATGGTTGGTGCCCATCAACGCCTGCTGGCACATGCGACCATGCACTGTGGCCCATGCAACCATGCCCACATGCAACTGCAGCGTTGGCCTTCCCACAGCCAGGTGCAGTCATAACACGAGCAGCACCCCCACGCAGCGCACCACATCGGCGACCGCATAGCAGGCGTTGATGTTGGAGATGAGCTGCGGCTTGCCCTGGCTCGTGTCCGTGCCCTCCTTGAGCAGGATGATTTGCGGTTGCTGCGCGGAGGGCGGGGTGGCAGCAGAGGTGGGTGCCGGCAGCAGCAGAGCCATGCCCGCACATGGGCGGCAGGCACGCGGCGGCGGCGGGTGGGCGGCGGGGCGCCCGCCCGCCCAATTCCGCCCGGCTTACAACGCCAAAGGGCATCCCCGCCATGGTGGCGCGCTGCTGGGGGCGGTAGGCTGAACGGCAGGAGCACTCAAGAGTCAAAGGCGCGAGAGGAGCTGATCAGCGGCTGCGGTGTGCTGGCAGTGGGCTGGCAGGCATGCAGAGACTGGTGATCAATGCGAGGCGTCGGGGGAGGCCGGCCATGCACGAGAAAAGCCGCCGCATGGGACCTTTGAGTGCTTAGCAGCGCTGCTGCTGCCCAGATCGCCAAGCCCGAAGCTGCCCCAGACTGCTGAAGCGGGCACAGCCGCACTTTCCCCTCTCGAGCAGCCTTTTGACACACACCATGCTCGCGCTCACGCTGCAGCCCAAGCTAGCGCCCCAGCGGCCCTCCAGAAGGGCAAGGTGCGTGCCGCGCTCGCTCCCGCCGCGCCGCCAGCCCGCTCCGACATCGTCCAGAGCGCTGCAGCGTGCCCCCGACGCCCTGCTCACCCCCATCTGCTACCCTTCATCCCGGATGCAGCGTGGCGGTGCGCGCCAGCATGCCCGCCGGCCCCCAGGGCAACCCGCAGGTGCGGGCGAGCGCGGTGCCGGGGCCGGAGGAGGACCGGGAGGTGGCCCACGCCGCCTTCATGTCCGCCTACGGCCAGTCCCACCACGGCCCACGTATCAAGGGCATGCAGGAGTTTGCGGGCGCGGTGAGTTGGGGCTGCGTGGGGAGGGCTGGGGGCTGCAGGCGCTTGGCGGACGGTGGTGCCCGGTTTGGCGGCAGCTGGCGGTGGCAGGCCGTAAAGCCGCATTCGCGCAGCCTTGTTGCACACCCTGCAGGCCCCAGCCTTCCACGCACGAGCGCTCCGAAATTGAGCGCCGGCGATTAGGTTGCTTGCTCTGCAGCCAAGCGCTTTGGTACACGAGCGTGTTGCGCCCACCCGCCCCCTCGTCCCGCTCCTCCTGCCCCGCCTGCTGCAGCTGCTGGCGCGGCAGCGCATTCCCTCTGGCCAGTACGCCGACCCGCTGAGCCACATCTTTGACGAGTTTGACAAGGACCGCAGGTGGGCGCTGCCTGCTGCAGGCGCTCCACCAGCCAGCGTGCTGCCGTCGCCCCGCGGTTTGAAATTCGTAGTGGGCAGCGAGCGCAAGTGCAAGCATGGGCTGGTGTGCTGCTGCAGGAGGGGTGGGCTTGCTGCCAGACATTTCAGCCCGCTGTGGCGCGTCCACCGCAGCCAGGCAGCTTGGAAGGTCTTGGGGCATGCCAGCGAGGCGCTGGCCACTCCCAACACTCTCACACATGTGCTGCCTCACACGTGCGGCCGCCCCACTGCCCGTTGATTGCTGCAGCGGCACGCTGAGCGCTGAGGAGGTGGCCGAGGCGCTGCGCAGCCGCAACGTGGACATCACAGACAAGCAAGCGGGTGCGCCTTGCGCCATGGTGCTGCTGCCCCCGCCACGCGGCTGCTGCTGCTGCTGCCGTCCCGTTGCCTCTCCGCATCATCCAGCTTCCCGAAGGCATCTGCTGACCCTGGTGGTGCTGTGCCCGCCATCCATCCGCCTGCAGAACAGTTCATCGATGCCGTGGACTTCCAGCGCCACGCCATCACCAAAAACGAGTTCCGGGAGCTCATCATGCACATGGCGGCGGCAGACCTGCACACGCGGCGCTCCGCGCAGCAGCAGGTGCGGTTTAGGGCTGTATGTGGAAGGGCGCATTTCTGCCAGGAGATGGGGTGGAAACATGCAGGCGGCGGCGGACCTGCACACGTGGCGCTCCGCGCAGCAGCAGGTGTGCTGCCCTGCAAGCCGGATGGCAGTGTGGTGTACCTCTGTTGTTGCTGCTCCGCATGGCCAAGAGGGTGTGAGCAGCTGGAACCGGACGAGGAAACTGCCCCGCTGTTTTTTTAATGCCTGTCACAGCTGCCTGCCCTCACCAGTTGGTTCTCTGCTGCCCGCACCGTCCTCCTCGCAGGACGGCCAGGAGTGGGTGATGAGCAGCTGGGAGCAGGAGGACGAGATTGTGACCAAGCTCAAGTCGTGGACTGACCACCTCATGATGCGCCGTTTCAAGTGAGCGCTTCAAGTGAGGCAGGCCCCACAGCAGGGAGCTTGCACCGCGCGCCCTGCTGCCCACAGCGCCAGGGCGCGCACTGCGACGCCCGGCTTGGTTGGGCAAACGAATGCCCCCGGCAGGCACCGGCGCCCCCAGGCTGCCGCTGCCTGGCTGCTCCACCTCTGCGGCTGCACCCTGCCCCCTCCAGCACGGCCCAGGCTCCTCCAGCCCGCCCTGCGTTTCTTCCCTCCCCTAATATATGTGCGGCCGAGCAGGCCATGTGTCATGGTACAAACCCCACCTGATGAGATTTTCCCACCCTCCTTGCCACCGAGCGCCGAGTTGTCGCCCCGCACCCGGGCCCTAGCACTTGCCCGCCCCCTTGCCAGCATCACATCTGCCTTTTCTCTCTCGCCTCCCAACTTGCTTGTTGCCATTTTCCTCCGATGCGCAACGAACCCACCCGTCTTTCCAAATGCTCAGCGCTCTGGCCGCCGCCTGCCATGCCATGCCATGCCCGTCGTCGAATTTTTTTGTCTGCTGACTTTGTCCCTGCTCCCTTCCCTGGTACCCCGCTGCCAACCCAGCTGTGCTAAAGGCTCGCCTGTAACTCTACTCAGTCTGCATTTGCGGGCGGCAGCGGGGGTGCTGAAGCATGCGGGTGGCGCTTGCCTGTGTGGGATGTGGGCGGCTGCTTTCCCTCAACCTGGATCGCTCTGGCTGGGATGCAAGTTACACGGTGAAGGGATGGGGTGCACAGCTGTTGCTAAACAAGGTTCAAGCCATGTGCTGGGTGCATGTGAGTGCTGAGTGCATGTGACGAATGAATCATAACGATGGAATGGAAGTTGGGGGCGTGCCAGGCATGCAACAGTACGTAACACGCGATGTGAAGCAGCACCACATCCGCTGCATCAGTGTTGCTTGAGCGGCACACACGGCCAATGTTGCAAACAAGTGAACTCAGGCGGCCTTCATTCAACACGCTGATAAAACGTCCTGTCGGCCCAGTCTGCATTGGAGTTGCAGCCCTGCTGTATCCGGCAGCAGCGCTGCATGTGAACTACCTCAACCGGCGGCGGCTCACTCCCCCCGGCTGCAGCGCTCAGAGCAGGCAGGCTCAGCAAAGGGCCAGAAGGCGCCAGGGTCAGCCGGCTCCAGACCGGGCGACCCCTCCACACCAAACGCGCCTGCACAGGAGGAGAGGGTAGGGCCAGGATGTTGGGAGGTGGAAGGGCAGGGGGAAAGACAGGGCGGGAGTGAGGCAGGGGAGGGAGAGGGCGGGAGGCGAGTTAGCCTGTGCAAGCAGCCGGCCAGCAGCGGCTGCGAGCGTGCCCCAAAGCAAGCCATCCGTCCCTGCAAGGAACGCTGAACACACTGCCTTCCTGGACTGCCTTGCCTGCCAGCTGGTCCTCAGGCAGCAGGGCCAGCTCAGTCAGTGGGTAGGTCTTGGCGGCATCAGCAGAGTCCCACTGCATGAACAGCAAGGAAACAACAATAGCATGACGCTCGGCCGGAGTGCCTCACCCCTGCTTCCTGCTGTGGATTGACGCAGCGCAGTGGAGCGCAGCGCATGCGCATGCGCCGGGCAGCTCAAGCACGCTGACGGAGCCAGGGGTGGCACCGAGAGGCTTACATACGCCACGATGTGAGCGTCCCTGCAAAGCTCGTTACTCAGGCTGAACAGGTCGGCTGTGGCAAAGGAGGTGCACACGCGGCGCAGTTTGGCCATGTAGTGCTGCACACATCTGCACATCAACGCATGTGCGAGCCCGTCTGCCCAGTGCTGGCTGCTGGCTGCTGCTGGCTGCCACGCGGACATAACAAGCACCCCAGCGTACATTTGGGCAGGACGAAGAAGTCGCCAGTGGTGCCCAGCTCGTGCGTGAGCAGCTGGGTGCCGTTCACCTGCAGCAGCAGCCAGGCCAGGCAACTGGCTATATGGGTGAGTAGGCCGGCGGCCAGTGCAGCCTGCCTACTTTGCGCACTGTTTGCCTCGGATGCTGCTGCTGCTGCTGGTACTGACTCTGACGTCTTCCAGCCCCTCACCAGTACAGACACGTTCACAGCTCCTGCAGGGCAGGGAACAGTGGAACAAGAGAGGGCCGCATCACTGCCGAACAGTCGCAGGATGACATGCAGCGCCCCTCGGCAGCTGTGGTTGGCGCTCGCTCGCCCACCCCTCCCACACCAGCACGGGCGCACCAGAAACTGGCATCGTGACTTTGTTGGCGTGCGGCATGTAGTGGGGGTTGGGGAAGCTGCAGCTCTTGATGGTGGTGTAGGAGAAGGAGGCGCCTTTTTGCATGTCGGCCAGTGCCGGCAGCTGGGCTGCAGCGCATGGCCAGGAAGGAGGGCGTGCGGCTTCGTAGGGGCTTGAACCACCCTGGCTGCGATCAACAGCAAGAGCCCTGTGCGGCAGCACGGGATGCTGGAGCAGCCTCCACCGCACCTCCCAGCTAGCAGCGGCAGCGCCCATACCCGCAGGCTGGGGCGGAGGTGCCTCTGCCGCCCATCACTCACCCGCGGACAGCACCTGGTGGCTGCCGTGGTCATTCTCCACAGCTACAGGCGCGCCAGACAAGGACGCTGAGAAGCGGTCGTATCTGTCGTCGTCTGTTTCCGGCGGGGCGGTGGCACCTTCCGCGCACAGCTGGGAGCAGTCGCCTCCCAGGGCATAGATTGCGCCTGTCGGCGGGTTGGGTTTGGCGTCCATGAATGCGCCAAAGCCGCCAAGGTCCATGTACTCTGTTGATGGGTAGGAACAGGGTGTGGCACGATGAGGGCAGGCAGCGAGCGGCTCAAGGGGAGGTCCAGCAGGGAGCGTCTTCCTTGCGGGGGCCGCGGTCTATCAAAACAAGCAGGGGCGCCAACCCCAGTGGGTACCTACCGCAACGCCCGCCAACCACTCGGCCCGCCTGGGCCCCAGCCCTTGCGGGTGCCCCCACCTTCGGCCTGCGGCAGCTGCAGCAGTGCAGGAACGGCCTTCTCTGTGACCACTTTGGCTGTGTTGAAGATGGCCAGGTACTCAACATCTTGGCAGGTGGGGTTGATGGCCGAGTGCAGCAGGCCTGCAGGCAGATGGTTGGGGCAGGATGAGCAGCCTGAGGCATATGTTGCCGGTTAAGCCTCATTACGTGGTTCTGGCAGGGTGTGCCTGTGCAGGCTGTGCCACCCCGCCCAACCAATGCGTGCCGCTGTTTAAGAGCAGAGCTGCAAGGGCTGGACCATGGGCACGGCGGCACAGGGCGAGCACCCACCCTGTGGCGTCACGTGCACGTCCCCTGCCTTGAGCGTGCTGGTTGACAGGCTGCCGTTCCAGATCACGTTGCGCAGCATCCCCTCTCCTGCACTTGGGGCAATTGCCATGAGCCGTTGAATGTCAAGGGGAGGCATGCAGGTGGGCGGTCCACATCTCCCACTCACGACAGTACACAGTTGTTCCGACCAAAGTGGAGCACTCTGCAGGTTGGCTGCTGCCTGGAAGTGTTCAGGGCGACCCAGCAGCGCACCCTTGACGATGTACAGGAACTCGTCTGCGTTCGGGTGCCAGTTGGGCGCCTGCGCCGTGCACGCCTTGAGCGTTATGAAAGCCACGGTCGCGCCAATACGGTCTAATCCTGTCACCTCAGCTGCAGAACATTTGGCAGTGCGGAGACAAGCTGTGAGAGCGCAGGAGCAGCCTGCATCATGAGGGCAAGACAACAAGCGACGCCGCACCGGCGGAATGCGGCAGAGAAGTTTGTGTGGCAGCCTAAGCAGAGCAGCGGCTGGGGCAGCGGCCCGCTCACAGGAGTTGACGTTTCGGACAGAGCCCAGCTTTGGGTCCTCAAATGAGGCGGGCGCCTGCCGCCAGGAGCCCATCATTTCGTTGAACACGGCAGTGTGCGTGATGGCGGCGCCCTGCACCGCGATTGCTCCCAGCACGCCCGCCAGCAGCAGGTGGAGTCGCATGGTTGCAGGGATTGTGGGATGCACCTTCAAGTGGACCTGCAAGGTGCAGAAGACGAGGGCGGTGAGGGCTCGTGCTCCGACGACGCGGCGCCGTCGCTGAGCGCGAGCGGCGGTCCTCCTCAAACCCGCTCGGCACTGCACCGTTCCGCCTCCCTGTGCCTCCATCCCGCTGCCATGAGGCCTAACAAGGAGGGTGCGGCGGTGGCACGGGACACCCGTGTCGGGGCGCCCGCGCGCAGACCCACGTTTGCAGGCGAGCTCTCTGGGTTGGAGAACGTGCGGTCGTGATCGTGTTGTGGGAATAACGGTCTCAGGAAGCCCAGGATTTAGGCGCCCTGCCACCGCATGGGCGCCGGCCCAACCCCGGTACCGTCCTTCCGTCAATGTGCGCGGGCCTCCGCCTGCGCCCTGCTTCACCGCCTTGTGCATTTTGAGATGTTACAACAGGGGACTGCCGTGGGCCAGTGTCCTGGAATCTACAGTGGCTGAAGGACAAAATGGGGCTCGCGGGGCGGGCGGCGCATGGTCCGCACCCCCACTGGGGGAAAACTCGAGTGCATGCGTGCGAAAAAGCCCCCGGAGAGACTGAGCGGACAGAGAGCGGAGCGGCAGGGAACGGGAAGCAGGCAGAGGCATTGGGTTCGGGGTGTGCATGAGGTTAGGGTGGCTCGTTCAACCGCCACATCAAGGTGGGCTGGCTCGTTGTCGCTGCTATGGGCGGGCGGGCGGGCCGCCAGCTTCACACACGGTTATGAAGCCTGTATATCTACAGCTAGTCTACTTGCCGCGCAGCTCCAGCAGCACCTGCACCACGCCGGGGTCGGCCAGGGTGGAGGTGTCGCCCAGCTGGTCCTCCTCCTTGCTGGCAATCTTGCGCAGCACTGCGGTGGCAAAGGGGTGGAGGGTAGGCGAGGCACGCGTCAGGGATTGTGGGGTATGCACATGTGGGGGGCAGGGCGAGGCGCCGGCAAAAAACTCGGAAGGCAGCATGCGCTACATTACATGCATGCATGCGCGCGTCCCAGCCCTGCCCATCCCATCTTGCAAACCCCATCATTCCCTGCTCACCGCGGCGCATGATCTTGCCGGAGCGCGTCTTGGGCAGGCCGGGCGCCCAGTGGATGACGTCGGGGGTGGCGATGGGGCCAATGGCCTTGCGCACCTGCGGGTGCAAGAGGGGTGAAGAGTGGGGAGGAGGTGAGAGGACAAGTGGGTGGGGTTGGAGGCTGGGTGCAACCGCTCTGCCACTCCCGAGCTGCAGCCGCAAGCCAGCACCCATGTGCAGGCAGGGCACGACTGCCGCGCGCCGCGCCATGTGGCATGCCATGCTGTGCCATGCTGCGCACCTGGGCCACCAGCTCCTTGCGCACGGACTCATCGGGCGGGTAGTCAATGCCGTTCATCAGGGTCACAAAGGCGTAGATGGCCTGGCCCTTGATGGGGCTGCGGGGGAGGGGTGGGAGGAGTGGCGGGACCGGGGCCAGGGAGGCAGGTGGGGAGGATGGCTGGGGTGCAGGCAGGCAGGCTGCGCCGCCCGACAGGTCGGCAAATGCACATCGAGCCGACTCGCTGTGCAGGACAACCGCACGCAGTGCCTGCAGCTGCCGCCACCCACAGCCCCCGCCCCATCCAAACGACTCACTGGTCCACGGGCACCACGGCTGCCTCGGCGCACAGATGGTGGCCCACCAGCGCAGACTCCACCTCGGCTGTGCCGATGCGGTGGCCGGACACGTTGATCACATCGTCCACGCGGCCCAGGATCCAGTAGTAGCTGCAGCGCGGGCAGGAGGGGCGGATGCAGCGGAGGTGAGCAGCAAGGGTGGCCCAGCTTGCAAGCAAGCGGGATCGGGCAGCGGGCTGCACTTGGGACGTGGCCACGCGCTGGGCGCCCCTGCATGCCCGCCGCCCCCTTCCTCACTCCCGCCTCCACCAGCACCAACCCACCGCCCCAAACGACGCTCACCCGTCCTCGTCGCGGCGCGCGCCGTCTCCCGTGAAGTAGTAGCCCTTGTAGTGCGAGAAGTAGGTCTGCTCAAAGCGCGCGTGGTCGCCGGCCACGGAGCGCATCATGGACGGCCACGGCCGCTTGATCACCAGATAGCTGCGGAATGGTGGAGCGGGGGCGGCAAGGCAGGTGGAGGGTCAGTTGACAGGGGTCCTGGCGGAGGGCAGTGCAGCGGCTGCCCGCAAGCGTGAGGGGCTCAACACAGGCACACGCACGCACCCTTCACGCAAGCAAGCCCGCTTCACACTCGCCCCCCACTCGGAACCAACAACTCACCCCTGGCCGGGGCCCTCCACCTCGTTGCCTTTGTCATCCAGGATGGCAGGCTCCACGCCAAAGAAGGGCAGCGTGGCTGCACAGGGGGTGGGAGGTGGGGGTGCAAGCGGGGCAGTGAGTGGCTGGCCGCTGGGAAGGCCAGCAGCTTGCAGCAGCTGGGATCGCATCGCAGGGCAGCGGCTTGCAAGGCAGCCACCACTCGGACTGTATTGTATCTCCAGCAGCCCCCTGCTGCTCTGCTATGCCTCTCACCAGAGCCAGGCTTCATGGGGGTGGCGCCGGGCAGGGGCGTAATCATGTGCGCGCCCGTCTCCGTCTGCCACCACGTGTCCACCACAGCCACGTTGCCGTTGCCAACCACCTCGTGGTACCAGCGCCAGGCCTCGGGGTTGATGGGCTCGCCCACAGTGCCCAGGATGCGCAGCGTGGTGCGCCTGCGGCGAGGGGCGGGTGCGTGCAGGTGTGGAGGGGGTCAGAGGAGGGAGATACGCAAGGCGGCGTGCAGCGTGCTGCTGGGGTGCAAGGGTGCAGCCACCGGCTTGCCAGCCTGGACCCGGCCACCCCGCCCAAACCAAACAAGCGGGCAGCAGGCAGGCAGGCAGCGCACTTGTGCTTGGTCACGTGCTGGTCGCCGCAGGCCATCAGGGTGCGGATGGCGGTGGGGGCGGTGTAGAACAGCGTCACACCGTACTTGTCGCACACCTGCGCCAGGTGGTAGCAGGGGAGGCACACAAACTCAGGGGGGTGCGGGTGCAGGCGCCATGGCAGGGGCAGACAGACAGTGCGCAGACCCGCAGTGCCTGGCGCAAGCGCAAGCACCGCACGCCCCTCCCCACACGCGCGCACCTCCCAGCAGCGGCCGGCGTCGGGGTAGGTGGGCACGCCCTCAAACAGGACCTGCTTGGCGCCCATCAGCAGCGGGCCAAAGGTCACGTACGAGTGGCCTGCGGGCGGGGGAGGCAGGGGGCAGGTGTTGAGGCAGCAGGCCAGCAAGTGAGCAGGCCTGAAATGCAAGCTTGGCGCCGAGGGCTCCATGCCACAGGGCAACTGTGCTGTGCGCAAGCAGGCACCCTCCCTCCCAAGCCAGGCCCCAGCCCTCCTCACCGGTGATCCAGCCGCAGTCGGCGGTGCACCAGTAGATGTCGTCTGGCTTGTAGTCAAACACATACTTGAAGGTGGCGGCGGCGCCAATCATGTAGCCGGCGGTGGTGTGCACCACGCCCTTGGGCTTGCCGGTGGAGCCAGAGGTGTAGAGCTGCAGGCGGCGGCGGGGGGGTGGGCGGGAGGGGACGAGTGGGCGGCGGTTTGCAAGCAGAAGGGTGGGTGGGTGGGGACGAGTGGGAGGCGGAGGGCGTTGGGATGGCACCTGGCCAACCGGCCACAACCTGCCCACAGCCGGGGCCCAACACCCGCAGCAAAGCGCACAGTAAGCCACCTGCTTCTCACCTTGAACAGCGAGTCCTCGGCGCCCACCCAGGTCACCTCGCACTCGGTCGACTGGTCGCCCATCACGTCCTGGTGGGAGGAAGGGGTGGCAGGGAGGCAGGGTGAGCACGGCTTGCAAGACGCACCACTGGGGCGGCAGGCGCGCCAGCGCAGCAGGCAGGGCAGGGATCGGCAGGCCCCAACGCCGAGAGGCAGCCTCCGGCACGCTGCGCCACGCCAACCGTGCCACCCGCCCCCCCAGGCGCAGCGCACCTGCCACCACACGTCGCGGCCCTCCACCAGGGAGGCGTGGATGGCCTCGCGGCTGACGCCAGAGGCCTTGTGGTCGTACACCAGCACGCGCGGCACATGGATCTCTTCCTCGTTATCCAGGATCTGGAGCGCCTGCAGGCGAGGAAGCGAGGGTGCAGCGGGATGGCAGGTCAGCAGGCAGGCTGGATGGCAGGCGGGGGGAGAGCAGGGGAGCATGCAGGCGGGCGGCGGGTGGCGTGCAGCGGGCGCGTGCTACATGCGCGGGCTGGTGCGCAAGCAAAAAAGCCAGCGCGTTTCAGCCTGTCAAGAGGAGGCGCACCTCGTCCACAATCTTCTTCAGCTCGATGTGCTTGGGGCCGCGCTTGACGGCGGAGCAGGTCACCACCTGCAGGGCGCAGGGCGGGAGGGCGGCAGGGGGCGGGGGCGTGAGCTGGCCGTACAAAGCAGGTGCTATGTGCTGTGCAAGACAGGCAGAGTGTCGCAGAGCAGGCCAAACCAGCTCCACACCATCCCTTGCGAGCGGACTGGCCCAAGCCAAAGCATGAGCGCACCATCTTGGGGCCGGAGTCGGAGATGCGGCCCGCCAGCGACTCTGCCGAGAAGCCGGCAAACACGACCGAGAACACGGCGCCGATGCGCGCGCACGCCAGCATGACGGCGGGC
This sequence comes from Chlorella sp. Dachan, assembly GCA_006782975.1. Lineage (NCBI taxonomy): Eukaryota > Viridiplantae > Chlorophyta > Trebouxiophyceae > Chlorellales > Chlorellaceae > Chlorella > Chlorella sp. Dachan. The sequence continues at coordinate 2,230,879 of RRZL01000082.1, read as the reverse complement.
AGCTGCGGGGCAGGAGACGGGAGGGAGGAGGGGCAGGCGTGGAGGGTGAGTGAGTGGTGGGGTGAGGTGCAGCGTGGAGCACAGGCAGGCTGCCCAAGTGCAGGCGCTCCCTCAGGTGCACACCCGGCAGGCAGGCTGGCATGGCCCGCCACCCAGCCGAGCCCACTAGTACCAACGTGCACATGCCCAGGCCGCACCTCGGGGATCATGGGCATGTAGATGGTGACGTCATCGCCCTTGCCCACGCCCTGGCTCTTCATGTAGTTGGCAATCTGCGGGTGGGGAAGAGAAGGGGTGGAGGGGAGGGAGGGCAGCGAGGCGGTGGGAGATGCGGTGCATGCCGGTGTGGTGCAGTCACGCATGCAGGCGGGGAGCTTTAAGATGGGCTTGCAGGCTGTGCAGGCAAGCGTGAGTCAAGCCAAGGCGGCCAAGCGATGCCCCATGCAGCACGCGAAGCCGTACCGCGCGCGCCCGGCCCACCCTGCCGCCCCGCGCGCGTGTGCAGGTTGCACAGCCGGCCCCGCGCACCTGGCAGACCATGTCCTGCAGCTGCTTGTAGGTGGTGGTGGAGGCCTGGTCCACATCGTTGCCCTCCCAGAAGAAGGCCACGCGGTCGCCGTTGCCCTCCTTCACGTGGCGGTCCACGCAGTTGTAGCACATGTTAGTCTCCGCGCCATTGAACCAGGACAGGCTGATGCCGCCCTTGTTCAGGTCGAAGTTGTACCTGCGGGGAGGGTGAGGGGAGAGAGGGCAGACGGGTGAGGGGCGAGGCGAGGGGAGGGGCAGGAGCAGAAGCGCGGCGGCCGGCGGCGGCGGCGGGCAGGCGCGGGGCGGCATCAGCGCGGCTGCTCTCACTTGTGGAAGTCGGGGCCGCTGACCCACTTCTTGTTCCAGTGGAACTGGGAGGCGAACTCGCCCCAGAAGCCCTGCAGAGAGGGGCAGATGGGGCGGTGAGTAAGGAAGGGTTCTGCTGACCTCAGCGGCAGGCCGGCCTCCGCGGCCCGGCGGGGCCCCGCACCTCGGGATCACTCAGGGAGCGGGCATACATGTCCTTGTACTTGGCCAGGGAGTCCACATGGGCGCCCTTCACGACGTGCTCGGGGGGCTGGTGGACTGCGGCCGCCATCGTGTGTTCTGCGGGCAGGTCAGCCATGGCGGCGGGTCGGGGGAGCGTTTCGGCACCCGGCGGGTTTGGGTTGGCGCCAACTGCGGCCTGCAGTGTCGGCGGGAGGGCTGCCGGCGCGGCCAGGGGTGTCGCAGGGGAGCAGCGGGGCGTGCAAAGTGTTTGTGAGGTTGCTGGGAGCCTGGCATGGCGGGCAGCCCACCTGCTTGCGTCACCAGGAGCAGGCCTGAGAAGGGGTGCGAAGCTGGGGGGCGGTGATCACTCCCTTGCCGTGCAAAGTCGCTTGCACGGGCCCAGGCAGTGCTGTGGCGAAGCGCAGAATGCGGGTGGGCCCTCCAGGAGCCAGCTATCAGGCCCGCCACGCCGTGACAGCACAGCAGGTTGGTCCCCATCAGCAGGGTTGACTGAGGACGGGTGGGCCGGCATGCCGCCCTGCCCTGCACACTCAGCAGATCTCATGGAAGGGCGGGTGCCGGGTGGAACCGCCGGTGACACACAGAACTCGAGCGGCACTTTAGTCTGGGCGCTCCCGCCTCCTGGCGCCCCGGTTTTACGACTCTGTGTCAGGTTTGCGAGGTAATTGAGCAGCGGGAGGGCCCTGGCAGCTCTGCGCAGGACCCGGGTGCGCCACCCTTGCAACCTCCCGCCTCAGCGACACATGATGAGTCGCCGCCCTTTCCCACACTACCATCCCTGTACCGGGCCCAGTCTGCACGCACTGGCACGCTTGATGCCCTCTGGGTGCTTTCACAGCATGCTGGTGCCGTGCTCGCCGGCCTTGCCTGCACCGCCGATTGTGCCGGGGCCGCCGCCGGCGCACGCGTGTGGTGACCGCTCCCACCCGGCGCCTGCGCCTCGCCCACGCTGCTCAGCGGGTTACAGGTGCCGTGCAGAACGATGGGCAAGCAGCAGGGTCTTGTTCATACACACGCTCATACAGCCACGTGTCGCGCATCGGGCGCAAGCAGCGGGGGCACGGTGCAGTGCGCTCAGCCCGCTCCGCTCAAGCGGGGGGCGGCGGCGGCCCCGCCTCGTCTTCTGGGCCTCCCAGCGTCCGGTCCACCTGTCGAGGGCACAGACAAGGCAGCGGCTACCTCAGCCTAGGTAACAACAGGCAGCTGAGCTGCATGCCCCAAATCACAGCGTGCCAACCCGCGGCGCAACACCGGTAGCTGCCCAAATCCAGCACATCCAGCCCACCAGGCGCCGCAATCTCGTCCAGAGCGCACATTCATGCCACCAGCTACTAAGGGCTAATGATTGGTCAACGCGTGCCTCGCAACCTCACCCGCCACCGCATCTCCTACCTTCCGCTCGCACCAAGCAAGCTGCCCCATCCACAACCCAGCCAACCAAAGACCACCCCCTCCCAGCGCTCACCAGGCGCCGCATCTCCTCCAGGATCTTGGCCTCCTTGCGCTTGTTCTCCTCAAAGTTGAACATGGCCAGCGCCGCCTTCTCCTCAGCCGTGTACACCTGGTTCTCCTTCCTGCGGGGGGTGTTGAACAAAAGGTGTGTTGATTTGCAATGATTGCAAGGTGACAGCAGCACCACGCGGCAGCTCTGAAAGGTGCAAGCATAACCCGCCGCAGCTCGGTGCAGCATTGCAAGTACAGGTGCCGCCTCTGCTGCAGCAGCACACATGCCGCAGCGTGGCAGGCAGCCCGCCGGACCCCGTGCGGCAAGTCTGCCCAGCCATGACCCGCCTCCAACCCCACCCCATCCTGGGGCACACCGTGTTCACTGCGATCAGCAGCAGGCTGCGCAACGCCAGCTCTCCCTGCAGCACTCCCCACAGGCAGCTGATGCGCATGGCGTTTAGCTGTTGAACTAGACTAGACTAGACTAGACTCCCCACACGCACCTGATGCGCACGGCGTTCATGCGCGAGTGCCGCGAGCCGCTCATCACGTAGCCAATGTTCTCAAACTTCTCAATCTGCTCCGAGTCCAGGCCCACCTCACCACGGCGCGGGATACGCTTGCCCGCCTGGGGGCAGGGGTGGCAGGGAGAGGCGGGCGGGTTGCAACCGGGTCAAGCGCCCGCTGGTGGTGGCAGGTTGCAGGCACAGCCAGGCGTGCACGCAGGGAGGGCGGTGCCCCGTCCACCCAGGGGCAGAGCAGCAGCAGCAGCAGCAGCAGCAGCAGGCCCTGCCCAAACCGCTCCCCGGCGCAGCGCACTCCCCAGCGCACCTGCACATAAGCCGCCATGGCTGCGCCCTCGCCTGGCAGCAGGTGCGTGCCGTAATCTGCCTGGAACTGCTCGCTGGCGATGTTGGCCGGCGCTGCCGGGCCCACAAGCTTCTCCTCCTCCTCGGCTGCCGCCCGGGCAGCGGCCTCCTCGGCCGCGTGCCGCCGAGCCTCCTCCAGCCAGTCTGTGAACAGCTGCGCCTCGCGCCGGTTGATGTCGGCTTCCACCTTCGCACCAAGGGAATGCGGAATGGTTGGTGGGTCTGGCATGCAGGCAGGGACGCAGCACAGGCCGCTGTGGCAGGCAAGCTGTGCTAGCCGCGCAGCAACCACAGAATGCAAGCACCGCCTGTGGACGCCTGCGCGGAAGGAAGAGGCTGCATCAGCCCAGAAACAGGCAGCCCCGCAGCCGCAACCAACCCAGCAGCAGCTTGATCACATGCATCATGCAAGAAACCATTCATTGCCTGCGCACCTCGTCCTCTTCTCGCACAGCGGCCGCTGCCGCCCCCGTGCCGTCTGCCGGCACACTCCCTGCCGCCAGCGCCGCAAGCTCGGGGTCCAGCCCCTCTGCCGCCGCCTCCCGAGCCCTCTTCAGCTCCGCTTCTCGCTGCGCCGTGTGCTGCCGCCGCAGCTGCTCCTGGTGCTGCCGCTCCACCTGTGCACAAGGGGGCGCGGGAGGCGGGGCACTTGTGCGAGAGGAGAGCCGGCAGCTAGAGTGGGTGAGGGGGAGGCCAGGCAGTGCAGAGCCACAAGGCGCTCCCCAACACATCGCCCGCCAACAGCTCACCACCGCCTTACCACCGTGCAGCAGCAACTGCACGCCAGCACGCAAAGAACGCCTCAGCAGCCCACTGCCACTTACAGCCAAGCCACCAGTGTAGCTAACTGATAGCCAAGCCGGCAGCGCACCTCCGCCTTGTGCTCGCGCATCAGCCGCTCCCGCTCCTCGGGCGGAGGGGAGGGCGTGACGCGCCAGATGGACTTGACGCCCCGCTCCATCATCTTCACACGCTTGAGCCGCCGGCTGCAGGAGGGCCCCGGTGGCGCAGGCATAATGTCAGCTGCAGCAGGCATGATGTCGGCACAGCAGCAGCGGCGGCGGCAGCGGCGGCGGCGGCGGCGCAGCAGTGCGTGGGGGCAGATGATCCCAAGCATGCCACCTTGCATTGCCTATCGATTCAGGACACTCACAGCTGGGAGCTCTGGGCTGCGATGCGTGCTCGTTCACATCTGTTGCGCACAAACACACCCACACTCAGCACAAGCGCACAAACACCAGCGCTCAGCCGAAGCGCACAAACAAGCCGCTCACAACTCCTGGAAGTTGTCGGCCTTGATGTCGTCCTCGCTCACGTCCCCGTCATCCCGCTGCCGCCGCGGGCCGCCGCTGCAAGGGCAGGCAGGGGAAGAGCCAGGTTCAGAAACGTTGGCAACCGGCTGCCGCTCAGGCAGGCGCGCTACCGCCCAGCCGCCCTGCGCTCCGGCCGCCCTAACCAGCTGCCAGCTCACCCGCGGCCGCGGAACTCTCCAGGCAGCCCCTCCCCACGCCGATAGCCGTCCCCATTCTGCTGCCGGCGCTCGCCGCGGTCGCGATCGTCATACACAGGGCTGCCGCGGCGCAGCGGCGAGCGGCGCGGTGGCGANGCTCAGGGCTGCGGCTGCGGCGCCGCGGGCTGGGCGAGCGGCGGCGTGGGCTGCGGCTGCGAGCCATCCTGCAGCCAGCGGCAAGGGAGGCAAGGCGCCCAACGCTCAGCGGCGGCGGCGGCGGGGAGGCAGGTCGCCGGTGCCAGCCTCGTGCAACGACCAACCCACTGAAACGAAGCTGCTGCTAGGTCCAGGACAGCGTGCGGGGGCAAACGTGCGAGCGGCGCTGTGAGGTGGCCGGGCGGTGGCGAGGACTCTTGCAGCCCGCTCGGCACACGCTCACTGTCACTAGATGGCTACCTGCTGCGTCTGACGCGCCCAGCGCGCGCAGGAGCGCTCGGAGGGAGCCTTTCGCAGTCGGAACTGCTCTCCAAGCTGTTCTGACAGGCTGCTGCGGCGCCTGATCCACTGGCGGGGTGAGGAACGGTCGAATGCGGCGAGCGGTGCGTGCTGGACGTCTTGTGCATGCCGCGGCAGGCAGCGCGGGGACGGGCGTGGCCGAGTGGTCTAAGGGGCGCGCTGCGGGCTTGGCGTCTCGGCAAAATGTGCATAACCACGTCCCTTTCCCTTACAATAGCAACGTGATATCAAGAGACTGCTCAAGAGTGCTGCCAGCGCAGTTCGAGAGTCTGCATGGTGCGGCAGGGTGGCGGCAGCGCGGCGGCGTGGCCGAGTGGTCTTAAGGGGCGCGGGGCGCGCCACAGGTGGGGGCCAGTGTTTCAGCACTTCAGCACTGAGCGGATGTGCAGTGGGTGCAACTGAAGGACAGCAGCTTACAAGGGCTATGTTTTCCCTGTTGCAATTGGCGTTCCGAGGGCGCTGGGCGGGTAACAGGGTCACATGCACGCTGCGGCAGCGGCGGCGGCGGCGTGGCCGAGTGGTTAAAGGGGTGGCTGGGGTGCTTTCGTGTCTGAGCAAAATTGTTTGCAACACAGCCTCAATTTCGCTCAGTACAACAATGTGATATCAAGAGACTTCTGAAGGGTGCTGCCAGCGCAGGCGGTGTCATCTGCTTGGTGCGGCAGCGCGGCGTTGGCGGCGGCGTGGCCGAGTTGTCCAAGGGGCGCGCTGCGGGTGCTCTTGCCATCCGGCCACATTTTAAAGCCGTTCATTTATCTTGTTGTGATCTACAGAAACGTTCTAGCAGTGCTGACACTCCGGCGGCGTCATCTGCCTGCCGTGGCAGCGTGGCGGCGACGGCAGCGGCGTGGCTGAGTGGTCTAAGGGGCGAGCTGTTGGTGGTGGCCAAAGTGTTCGAAGCTGCATCTGCTTTGCTTTTGTACTGACGTGATAAGATTGATGATCAATCATATTATGCAATTGATCTAGTCTAGTCTAGTTTAACAGCTTAGCGCCAGCCCACTAGGGGCCCAATCTTCATGAGACTAAGAAATAAATCAAAGCTCATGAATGGTGAAGGCATGCACCCGCCTCCCCCGAAACGGGAGAGAACACAGGGTTTGAGGGTCAGTGCAACTGAAAAGTTCAGGGGAAGTGTGAGTTCCAGTCGGGTTTGTTTGCCGCCGCTACCATGAAGTCGGGGGTTTCGAGTTTGCGCAGTTCATGGCGGGGGTAGGCAGCGTGCGCAGTCTTGGCATACTGGCTCATGAGGGTGTGTGTGTAAAGCAGTTCCAAGTAGATTATTAGTTTCCGGGCATGTGAGCGGCCGGCACAAAAGGGGGGGAGGGGCTTTTGTCGTCCCGTACCAATGTTTCGTACCAAGTATTTGCAAGCGGTTTTGAGCCATAAGACAAAGAGAAGTGGCCAAGGTGCTGTATAAAACATATTATTAGCCCTGGCTGCGGTCCCGGCTGCGCCGCGGCCTCGGCCGCGGCGGCCCTCGCCCTTGCCATCCGCCGAGGCCGAGCGCTTGCTGTGCCCCCGGCCCCGGCCACCGCTGCTGCAAGGCTGGCCTACTGCTGCTGCGCTACTGTCACTGGGTAGCGTCTTCTTGCGGCCGCAGGGGACTGCTTGCCTGGCAGTCTGCGCTGGCCAGCACCATCGCTGTGCAGATCTGCCGCTCAGGCGGTGCAGCGGCGGTGGCAGTAGCAGTGGCAGCGGCGGCAGCGGCAGCTCGTCCTGCTGGCCGCACTGCGCACACACTCGCGGCAGGCGCAAGCTGCACGTGGCACGTGACGAACAAAGCGCGCGGGCCGAACAGCGCCGCGGCGCACCGAAACGCCACTGGGCGATGTGCACCACGCGCACCAGGGGCGCGACCACCCGGGTTTCTGAGCTCAAGGCACCCTTCTAACAACATTGCAAAGAGCTGATGGGCCTGAAACGCGGCCGAGCTGCTGCATGGGAGCTCAGCATGCCCCAGCAGGTTGGCTTTTATTTTCCCATGTACCAAGTACGAATTGTTTTGGATTTCTCAGGAAAACACGGGGGGGGGGAATGCCCGGAAACTAAAAATCTATTTGGAACTGCCTAAGGCAGCGGATTCTGGGGCGGGGCGGGGGAGAGCTTGCACCGAAAAACAGCTGCCTTGCAAGGCGGTAGTTTGGCATCCGCAGCACATGCCCCACCCAGCGGCCTTGCAGCCGCTGCAGCCGCTGCTCAATGGTGGGCTGCTCGCACACCGTCAACAACTCTTCGTTGCTGATCTGGCTGTGGCTGCTCCCAGCACGCGGCCGCCAACGGCTGCGACCCAAAATCTGCCGCAGCTGCTTGCGCTGCACCAGCTCCAGCCGCTGCAGCTGCTGCGGTGACAGTGCCCAGGCGTGAGCCCCGTACAGCAGCACGCTGGCCACCATGGCGCGGTAAATGCGCATTTTGGTGGCCAGCGACACTTGGCTGTGCCGGAACACAGGCTTGTTCAAGCGGCGGAAGGCATCACCTGCTAACCGGCAGCGGTAGCTCAGTTCTGCCTCAAGGCCGCCATCTGAGCTGAACATGCTGCCCAGATACTTGAACTGCGACACCCAGGCTAGCGGCTGCCCTGCTATCGTTATGCGCACAGGTGCGCTTCTGGTGATCTGGGCGCCGCCGCTGGCTGCTGCAGCCTCAGTGCATGCCGGGCACAGCCACTCGCCATCTGGCACTGCTTCAAGCGCTGGCCGTAGGCAGCTGAGGTGCCACCCACTGTCACAGCAGCTGCACAGCAGCATGCTGTCCTCAGGCTGTGGCTGGTGGCACCCTTGGCACCGGGTGCTGCGCCGCCGCCGCTCCTCCGACAGCTGACGCCGCGGCTCCAGCACCATGCACTCAGTTTTGCTGCTGCTGATGGTTAGACCCCACCAGTCACAGGCTGCCTCAAAATGCCGCATGAACAGCTGCAGCCCTACCGCGCTTTCGGCGCTGGCAACTAGATCGTCCGCTAGGAGCAGCTGTAGCAGGGTTAAGCTGCCCACCTTGCCGCCGCCACTGCCTCCCTCACCACATGGTCGAGGTACAGGTTGAACAGCAGGCCAGCCAGCGGGTCACCCTGCTGGGTGCCGCAATCAGTTTCAAAGCTGCTGCTGAGGCTGCTGCCAATCCTGACGCTGGTGATGGTGCCGCTGTGCAGGTCAGCCAAAATGCTGACGAGCTGTTCTGGTAGGCCACGGTTTCGCAACCCTGCCCACAGCACAGGCCTGCTCAGGCTGTCAAAAGCCTTAGTGAGGTCCACAAACGCCAGGAACAGGCGCGTCTGCCTGGCAGCAGCCAGGTCAGAGAGCTGCCGCAGGCTAAACAGCTGGTCTGCGCAACCACGTTGCGGCCTGAAGCCACACTGGCACTCAAGCAGCTGTGGCTGTGGCTGCTGCTGCTGTTGATGGCTGGTCACTGGCCTCCACGCTCACCCCTTCCGGCTGCCCTTCTGCCCAGGCTGTAAGCCGTCGGCACAGCAGCAAGGAGATCACCTTGCGCAGCATGCTGATGAGCTGGATGCCGCGGTAGTTGTTGCAGATGGCAGGGTCGCCTTTGTTGAACAGCGGGATCAGCAGAGACTGTTTGCACACCGCTGGCATGCCATGCATGAGCGCTAATGACACCAGCCGGTGCAGCGCTACCATGGCTGTGCTGCCCGCCGCCTTGATCAGCTCAGCAAAAAGCTGCTCCCCATCTGCTGCCTGCCCGTTCTTCATCTGCTTCACCGCTGCCTCCACCTCCTCCAGGGTAGGCAGTGACCAGGGGGGTGGGTTAGGTGGCTGCTCAACGCTGCTCAGCGTTGCTGCGCTAACAGGCTTGCCGCAGGCGAGCACCTCCGCGAAGTGCTGCGCATGGGCCTCAATTGATCACCACAATCAATATCAAAATGCGTGACGCGCTGCGTGCAATGTGCATGCTGCGGCAGGCGATCAGCGCCGTGGCCGTTGTTCTGAGGGCTGCGCTGCCCACACACCGACCCGGGCTGCCCCACTGCGGCTGTGTGGATAGCCCGGCATGTGGAGGCCATGTGCCTGAACGAGGCGAGGGCGAGGGCGAGTGCAAGCACAAGAGACGTGTTCGAATCATGCGGAGCAGAGCGCCAACGTAAGGTCCTGCAGGCGGGTTGGCGGCGGGCTCCAGCAGAGCGGCCGTGCCCGCACGCATTCTCGACATGCCTGAATCGCATCTGGGGACGCGCTGGGGGCATGGGGCACCCCCGCACGGCCTCTTGCCGGCCGGTGTCTGGGTGGGGCAGCCAGGGCCGTGGTCCAGGTCCAGGCAGGCCCACAGCAGTGCCAGCAGGTTCTGGGCCCCGCCTGGCGCGCTTGGAGGTCCCTGGAGCAGCTTCACAGCACCTGGCTTAAAAAACCGGGTCCGGCCATAGTGCTGGAAGCGGTGGCGAAGCTGGTTGCTGGGTACCATCAGCAGCCTGCATAAAGGGGCGGGCTTGCAGCCTGGCTCACCATTCCGTGCACCCAGCCTGCCTCCAAAGCCTTCACCACAAGCCTCCAAAACCAAAGCCGCCCGCTTGCCTCACCCCACTCCACTGCCGTTCATCATGAGGTCTTGCGCATTCCTGCTGCTGGCCCTGGCCGCCGGCGCTGCCCTGCTGGGCGCTGCCGGTGAGGGGGCGCAAGGGCGGAGGGACTGTGGGGCGGACTTGCCGCCTGGGTCCAGCATGCGCGACGACACATGCATGGGTGGTTGTGAGGCTGTCGCTCCACCTGAGCTCGCACCCACCCTGCCTCTCCCGCCCCTTCCCTCCCTCCCCTTCCCTCCCTCCCTCCCGCCCCTTGCACGCAGAACCCACCTTCCCGCCCATTCCCGACGAGCTGGCCCGTGCCCTGGACCAGGACCCACAGAGCCAGGAGGAGGTGAGGCGGCAGCACTTGAATCACGGCAGTGCACCTGGCCGCTGCGTGCTTCACAGGTAGCAGCGCCTGCGCCTGCGCCTTGAGCGCTGAGCCTAGCAGGCACAAGCAGGCTTTGGGCCCCTGAAGCCACCCCTGCCCTGGTCCGATAGGTCCCTCTAAGCAGGGTATGTGACAGGAGAGCCTGCGCCCATTGACGCCCATTCGGGGCTCCAAGCAACTCAGCATGGCAGCCAGCTCAGCCCTTTCCGCTCCCTGCACCCCCACCCCTCCCTCTGCGCAGCTGATGGCCCTCCTGCTTGCCGCCAGGAGCGGCCAGCCCCTACCAGCCGTCAAGGCCGCCTCCGCCCCCGGTGGCAACCGCCGCCTGCTAGCCTGCACCACCTGCAACCAGTTCACTGCGCTGTGGAAGTGAGCGGGGCTGGAAGGGAGAGGGGAAGGCGCTTCGTGGTTGATGCATGCATGCCATGCAACGCTGCACAGCGTGCGCCATCAGGCACCCGCCACCCCCTTGCGTGGGCGCAGTGAGTGGGCCGTACCAACCTGCCTTTGAACCCAGCGCTCCTGCTGCATTGCTGTCATCCGCCGCTGCTCACCTCTCTGCCCCTCCCCGCCCCACCCACCCACCCGCTCCTCAGGTGCTGGATCAACTACCCCTGCTCCGGCGCTCGCATGGGCTACTGCCGCAACGGCTGCTGCGCATGCAGCTGATCCAAACGGCTGCCGACAATCCAGCTCACTGTGGGCAATGCTTGCAAGCTCTCGACCTGACTCTCTTTCTGCTGATCATTCCCGTTTTACAGCCCATAGCATCATGTCCATTGATTGTGCTATGACTGTACAGCTTTCAAGGTATGTAACAATGTACAGGCTACAGAGCAGCCAGGCAAGGCACCGGGTCAGCTTTGGAAACAATGGATCAGGTGCTAGTGTGAGATCACTTCAGGGACAGATCCCACAGCCCGCATGCCGCAGACTCCTC
>RRZL01000082.1:2207786-2219683 GCA_006782975.1 Chlorella sp. Dachan | reverse complement strand
TGCCGTGGCCGCCTCCGCACCGCCGCCCGCTGCGCCCGCTGCGCCCGCTGCGCCCGCCAGCGCCTCCACCAGAGATCCCAGGATGGCCCGGTTGTGGCGGTAGGGCAGCGACAGGTGTGCCTCGTTTTGCAGCAGGTGCAGCTGCGCCCCTGGGATGGCGGATGCATAGTGGCGGGCCATGGCGGGCGGGGTGGTGGTGTCCTGCCCGCCCTGCCAGATGCGGGCTGGCTGGCGGATGGAGGCCAGGTCGATGGTTGGCGGGTCAACGTAGTAGATCTGCGGGAGGAAGCGAGGGCAGGTGAACAGCCACACCTCAGCAAATGCGGGAGCAAAGACGGCAGCAAAGGCGGGCAGCAGGCAACCGTACCTGTGTCACCCGGCTGCAACCCTGTGCTCCACCCACACATCAAACCGAGCACATGTGCTTTGTTGGTGCCAGGCTGGCGCAGCGCAATCCCACCTGCAAGTCGCGCACGGCCCCCGCCACGCCTTGGCGCAGCCCCTCCCGCACAGACGCCTTCATCTGCCCAGCCATGCCGGGCAGCTCCTGCAGATGACGAACCGATGGGCAGGCAGCGCTCAAAGGGACCGGCCCAGGGAGCCCTCATCAGCCGTGCAAACACCCAGCAACAGCAGCGGTGGCAGCAGCAGCAAACTACTCTTGATGTGTGTGCCCCGCCTGGGCGGCAAGGGCAGCAGGTGGGCAGCAGGGGCCACCAATGCAAGATGGCTACAAGCAGCTGCACTTCGATTGGCAAGCCCATGCAGGCTGGTCCCAGCACATGCCACCCACCAGTGTGACTCGCTGGTCCTCGTCAGCAAAGCCGCTCACGCGCAGCAGCAGGTTGCCGTGCGGCACCTTCTGCGGCCATGGCAATCAAGGTGAGGACGGCAGATGTGCGCTTGAAAGCAGCGCAGCAACCACTGCATGCGCGTAAGTTGATGTCCCTGACGCTGCATTCTGAGTGTTGCATGGTGCACTGCAGCCGTCAAGGTTGCAAGCAGGCTCCTCACTACCCCAACATGCCTGGATGAAGCGCAGCATGTGCAGCGTGGCCCACAAGCGCAACGGCTGCTCTCGCACGGCATGGAACAGGCGCAGCGTGGTGGGGCTGTGACCTGCGGCGGTGGATGGCGCATCCATGGTTGGCTGGAGACGCATGAATGGCGCGGTGGAGAGCGGCCAACGGCAGGCTTGGAGGGGAGGGAGGCACGCAAGCTGCTCTCTCGCCCACCTGGGATCAGCTGCTCTTCTCGTCCGGCTGTGGGCATGAGCGGGCAGACCAGCACCAGCGCCTGCACGCGGTCCGGCAGCAGCGCGGCACAAGCGCAGGCGAACGGCGAGCCGCCTGCAGGCATGGCCGGGCAGGGAAGGAGTTTGGGGCCGGGCAGGCAGGCAGACGGGGGAACATTGCCATGCACAGGATGCACTACTCATGCACAACACACCTGTCGGATTCACAAGGCAGCCACAAGCAGCTCCTGCAGGCAAAAACCTCAGGCCAACCCAGCCCACCTGAGGCTCCCATGACCGCCACCCGCTCGTCCAGCCCCAAGTGGTCCAGCAGCTGTCGCGCATCCTCTGCCATGCTTTCCACACTCTGCGCATGTGTGTGCGGCAGCAGGATGGTGTAGACATGGCACGATGGAGGGGTGGGCCATTGAGCTAAGGCTGATTGGACGGCTGGGCTAAGCGCAGCCGCTTGCCTGCTTGGGGTTCAGGGTGCTGTGCCCCGCCCCCGGCCGGTCCACTGCCACCACGCTCAGTCCATAGTGCAGGGCGTCGGCGTGCAGCAGGCCCGCCTCAAAGCGGCTGCTGCAAAACCCGTGAAAGTAAAGGATCGGTGGCAGGCGCTGGCCGGGTGGCGCAGCGACGGCGTCGGCGCCGGCGCCGCCAGCAGTGCCGCCGGAAGTGCCGCTCAATGCAGCATCAGGCCCCTCTCGCTGCAGCGGCGCTCCAAACCAGGAGAATGCCAGGCTGCGCCCATCCCGCAGGGTGAAGAGCCGGGGCGGCGGCACGAGCGGGGCGCCCGGCAGGGGTGCTGCAGGCAGTGCCATGGTGCAGGGAGTGAAGTGCGATATAATAACGGCTAAGATCGGAGGGCAGGGTTCCAGGCTGACGAGGATGGGCCATGGCGAAGCCACATCAGAGCCTCGTTCACGTTTGTCGAGCCTCGTACAGCTTCAAAAGTTGATCCGTGGTTTCTGAGGGCTCGGTGGCCCGCCCAGCACCCCCCAGCGGCAGAGCGCTTCCCAACTTGGCGGCTGAGGCCTCCCCCAGGCGCTGCAGCATTAGTGAATGATCGAGTGCACCAATTCATGTGCATAGCAAAATCCAGCGGTCCGCCATGCCTCCAGCAGCAGCAGCAGGCCGTGCTGCCGCCGCCGCCGCCGCCGCCGCCGCTCGTGCCGCACCAACCCCAAATGCCGCCCCCACCCCAAACTGCCCGCAGGGCAACATGGCTGATGCTCAGCGAGCACGCTCCGCTGCCATCACCAGCCTGCCTGATGAGCTGCTGGCCAAGATCCTTGGCCTGCTAAGTCTGGAGGAGAGGTGCGATCCGGCAGCAGGCCAGGCATGCGTTTCGTGGCGCAACCATCTGGCTGCTGCCGTTTATATGCCGCAGGATGCGCGCATCTGTGGCGTGCAAGCACTTCTATGCCTCAACTTGCGGCCCGGCACTGGGCAGCAGGGCGATTGAGATTGTGCTTGGCCGCCCGCAGGCGGCCCTGGGCCTGACACGCGCCCGTTCGCTGCTGCTATGGTTCATGCGCAATGCACGCCACCTGAACGGCCTGACGCTGGACTTGCCGGCAGCCTCAGATTGCAGCCTTGCTGAAGATCGGGAGCATGCCGGCATTGTGAGCAGCTGACTGGCCGCCTGCGCCGCGAGCAGGCAGCTCCAGCACCTTGAAATCAAGCCCACCACGCGAGTCCCCACAGCGGCATGGCTACCCAACATGCTGCAGCTCACGCGGCTCGCACTAGGTGGCTGGGAGTTTGAACTTGCCTTGCCCAGCAGCCTACAGCACGTCACGCAGCTGGCCCACCTCAGCATTGCGGGTTACCCAGTCAGCTTCTGCGGTGCGCTCCCCACCTCGATTACCAACCTCCAAATCAGTAGCAGCACACAGGATGGCTTTGAGGACATCCTGCCATCGGAGGTGCGCACAGTTTGGAGCTATTTGTGCCACACCTTGTTGAGCATTCTGGCGGCCAGCTTTGCTCTGCAACCTGGGCCCCAGAGCGCTCACCCCTCAGCTTGGTCGCCGCTGCACTGCAGGTCACCGCTCTGCCCCAGCTACGGGTGCTGAAGTTGGAGTATGTCCCATTCGACAGCCACAGCCTGGAGCAGCTTTCAAGCCTCGCACCGTCGCTCACCCAGCTGCTGTACTGTAAGCTGCCGCCCACGCTATCCTTGCTGACCGGGCTGCGCTCACTGGTCGTATTGGACTGCGCCACCAGCATCGAAACAACAGAGGAGCGGCTTGGCAAGGCACTGCCCTCGCTGCCCCAGCTGACCGCTTTGACGCTGAGTGCCAGCACCGCCAGGGTGCCACCTAGCGTGACGGCACTGTCATGCTTGGAAGCGCTGGCCATCAACTTGAAGCTCAGCGCCAGCCAGCAGTACTCTGAGCATCTGCCTCCCGGCCCCTGGTTGTGCCGCTTGAGGTCTCTGCTCGCAAACAGTAGCCTGCTGGTCGCCAGCTCTGAAGCACTTTGCGCCGTGTCAACCCTGCGCTGCCTTACAATGGTTGGCTCGCCGGATGACGAAGCTGCTGCTGCTCGCCTGCCTACTGGCACAGAAGCCTGGCCATCCTTTTGGCGCTTGCTCTGCTCTCTGCCCGACCTCACCAAACTTGAGCTCTGCCTGGGCAGCCCTCGGATGGTTCCTGAGCCCCTGTTTGACGCTGTAGTGATGCTCAGACATCACAGGCCTGGAGTGCTTGTAGAGCGAACTACGCACAGCCTTGACGACTTGATTTTGGCCTGAGTGCCGTGCTGTCTGCAGCAATCCCACCAACCCTGCCCGATTGTGACGCATTAAATGCGTGACGCATTAAAATTTACTTTTGCTCGATATGTAAAGCCTCTGATTGACAAGGCTCAAGGCCCCCTTCAACACATGGTCCAAGCAAACAGTTGACAGACATTGGCAGCATCTCAGCGCCAGCACCACCAGCCAAACAGCGGGAGGTGTGCGAATCAGTTGTGCCACGGCCAGCGATGCCGCCGAGCGCATGGCTCACTGCGCCTGCTCCTGCCACATGCGGCACACCGTCACTGTGCAGTCGTCCAGCAGCTGCTGCGTGGGCGCTCCGCCCAGCTTGTGTGCATCCTTGGCCATGCGGGCGACCACCAACAGCACCTGGGATTTGCAAGGAGCAGAGGTGCACATGCGCAGCGGTTGTCAAGCACAGGGGACGAGTGTGGCTTGCAAGGCAGACCGCCAGCCAGAAAGCCATGCCCGCACAAGTGCAAGTCCAGGTGCTGCACGGTATCGCACTCACCGCATCCAGGCACTCGCCCATGGACTGGAACTTGGCCAAATGAGCCTCGCCGGTTTCCAGGTCGGTGGCCTGCACAACGGGTAGACGTGCTGGAGTTGTAGCGCAACAATGGTGCACGTGTGCTGTAGCAAGAGGTGCAAGCTGCACAGGCTGCACCCTATCAGAAAGCATGAAGGCCCTTCAGTCAAACCCGGCCCACCTTCGCCAGCCCCTGCACCAGCAGTTCGGCGCACAGGCCCATCATGCGCCTGCATGGGAACAGAGGAAGGCAATATCAGAAGTCAGTGTCAGGTCTGTTGAGAGTGTGCCAGCAGCAGGGCTGCTGCTGGGCACAGGCATGCCCTCAAGCTGGCACCCAAAGGCATCCACCAAGCATGTTCAACACCCACCGCAGCTTGTAGCGCAGGGCAAACTGCAAATACGGCCAGATGTCCAGCTGGCTCTGGTGCTTTGCACGCTCAAACTTCTCTACCACAGCCTGCATCGCGGACACTGAAGTTGCAGCCCCAGTATTTAGGCCGCCTCAGAGGTGCCACCCGGCAGCCGCCCCTCGTCAATGCCAGCTGATCTCAGATGCAGCACGAGGACAGAGCATGCGCAAGCCCCATGCCCACCTGAGCAGCCGCCTCGCGAATCTTGGCTGCACCGAAGCAGTCGGCCACCTTCAGTAGCTGCGGCGCATCCTGCAGTGGGAGAGCAACAGGGACATGCCTGTGGTTGCGCTTTCCAGCTGGACAGCCGGCCACCCACCCAACTGCCCGCCCTCAGCACAGCTGCTCCACTCCAACCAAACCACGCGACATGCGCAAGCTACCACCCACTGGTGTGATTGGCCGATCGGGGCAGTAGCAGTGGCGGAGGAAGCACGCCAGGCTCTCTGGCGTGATGTTGAACGTGGCCTGGCGCTGCGGCGGTGGCGGTGCAGCTGCCGGCGCCACCGGATCAGCATCAGCAGGGTGTGCATCAGCCTGGCCCGCAGCAGCTGCGGGCACTGCATCAGCGGCCCCGCCGTCTGCTGGTGCGGCAGGCGTGCCAGTAGGTGCAGCGGGCATGTCCCGGTGGAGCAGGATGCGCAGCCGCCTGCCCGGCTTGGCCGGCTGGTGCTCAGCCAGCAGCGCATCCAGGTGGCTGGAGATGCGGGCCACGATGGCCGAGTGCACTGCGTGAGGCAATGCGGTTGTAGACCAGGTGGGGGTACCAAGCGTTTGACAACACCTGCGCCACAGGACTCTGCACACGCCTGCTGACAATCGTTAAAGGCCCGTCCCAACAGCCACAGCCATGCAAGGTGCACCTGGGAACCGCACGCCGTCCACCTCGATCTCCAGGTCCGCCCGTGAGATGAAAAGGTCGCTCTTGCCCTGCAACGTGCAGCATTGGTGCAGAGCAGGCAGGGAATGGTGGGGCCTGTCATTGAGAGCAGGCAGGTGGAGGTAGACCTGCGGCAAAGCTCACAGCTGGTGGAACAAGTCGACAACAAAGGTATCAGCCGCCAGCTACCTGCAGGTATGAAGTCTGGTCGGGGATGGTCTTGGGAGGCTCCGAGCTGCCCTCTCCAGGGCCAGCCACCAGCAGGCGGTAGCTGGTGGGGTGTGGCACCGCCTCCGCTACCGGCTGGTCGCCCCAGCCGGGCAGACGCTTGAGGGCCTCAGAAACGCCCTCCACCACCTTGGTCGCGTCTGCAGCGTGATAGTGGAACTGCGAGGCGTACGCTGCCTGCACTGTAGCACGCAGCAGCTGCGGAAGGAGGGATGGTGCGGAAAGGCATCAGTAGGGCGGCACGATGCAAGATGCTGCTGCGGCTGATTTCCGCCACACCCACTAGCTGCTATCCCTTGCACACAAACTGGCTCAGGCGCCCCCGCACATGGAACTTGAGGTCCTCGCTAATCAGGTCCAGGAAGGACGAGGCGCTCTCAAAGGCCGAGGAGGCCATGGCCCGCTCCGCGTAAGAGAAGGAGTTGCCGCCGTACGAGAAGAGGCTCTGTGTGTGGCCGCGTCCGCCCTGCTCGCGGGAGGGGCAGGCACGGTGTGGATGGGCATGCGAGATGAGAGCGGGAGCGGGCCAGTAGGTGATGCTCAACATGCTGCCACACCAGGAGACAGGATGGCTATACCAGCTGGAAACGCGCACCTTGGACATGAGCATAACGGTGCCGGCCATGCATGCGGCCATCGTGCGCCTGCAGCACAAAGGTGGGGACTGGAGCTGCAGTCAGTTCAAGCGAACAGTCAGACATTTGCGGAGGAACACAGCAATGCTGCCATCAGAGCCACGGCAGAGCACGCACGGCAGCTTGTGACGCGCCGCCAGCTCCATGGTGCGCCGCGGCACCCAGCCTTCCAGGCAGGCTGCCTTTGCTGAGGCCTCCAGCTCCTGCGCACACAGGTGGGACGCAAAGCGGAGGGAGAGACCATGCGGGGGGTGACCTTGTGCCTGTTCTTCAGTGGTTTCAAGGCGGAGCAGACACGGCGAGCGGCCGAGCCACCAGCCGCCACCCATCTCCCACGGCAGCCACTCACTCGGTCACACACAGTCTTCACGTGCGGCGCCTGCAGGTAGTCCACCATCGCCAGCAAGTCGTATACTCCATCCACCTGCGGCTGCGAAGCGGGATGGCCCATCCAGTCAGCATGAAAGCAGGCAGTGAGGGGCCCGAGCATGCGGCCACACTACTTCGGTTCGGCACACACGTCCCCGGGTGGCGCAGCCCACCTGCTCAGCAGCCCGGCACTCGAGCGCACCTGGACAGTGCTGACCCCGTACACGTGGTGCAGGAAGGCCTCCAGCTTGCCGGCGGTCAGCGGCAGCTCGGGCTGGCCCTCGCTGGCGGGCCCCGCACGCTTCAGCACCAGGCGCGGCAGCGGCGCAGCCGGCTGCGGCAGGCAAGTGAGGTGCATGGGTGGGTGGGTGGGTGAGTGGAGCTGGGCGACAGCCTGACCAGGTCTACGTTTCCGTGGTAGTGCACCCCTCATCCCCTGCCATGCAGCTCGCCTGGTCTGCCGCGCTCTCGCCCTGCGCCTCGGGTGCCCCCTGCCCTTCCTCCTCGTCCGTGGGCAGGAAGGAGGCCAGCAGGCAGTCCAGCAGGTTGCTCGCGTTGCACACGATGGCAGAGTGCACCTGCAATGGAGCCATATGGAGGGCAGGCTTGGGCGACGAAGTGTTGAGGCGTGCAGAGGGTGGGGGGAGCTGCAGCCACAGCCGCAGGCGAAGGCAGGTGATGGCCAGGCGTGAGGCTCTTACTGGGAACACAATGCCATCCACCTCCAGCTCGCAGTCGGGCGGCTGCCGGAAGGCCGTCGAACCCTGCAGGCGCAGGTAGGATACACACATGTTGAGGCAGCAAAGGGTGGCGGGCAGGCAACAGTGCTCCATCAAATCATGCGGCGGGTGCTGGCGCAGACCTCCAGGTGGGTGGTGGACTTGCGCTCGGATGGCTCCGCCTCGCTCTCCTCTGACTCAAAGGATGCGGCTGATGCCGGTGTGGATGCTGGGTTGGACTCGCCGGGCTCTGCACAGGGCAAATGAGGGCCATTGGCACACCCTGCAGGGCTGGCCCAAGGGCCGTCCCCTGGCCCAAGGGGCCCCCGCCCATCCGTCCTGACGTGCCTGGGTCGGAGACGGTGTTGAAGCCACACGTGCCCCCATACTTGCCGTCATTGGACTCCACAGGGTCAAAGAAGGAGTAGGCCGTGGTGCCGCGGCGGATCGGTGAGGCTTTGGGCCAAGCGGCAGCGGCAGTGGAGGCGGCGGCGGGTGCCGCAGCGGCGCCGCCAGCTGTGATGGCGTTCAGGCGCCCATATGGCAGACTGAACGAGTCAGGGTCGTCCGTGGAGCTCAGCCGCAGCTGCGGCGCGGGCCGTGCCCAAATTTCGTGGGCAGGCTCAGCCCGCGGCGCCCTGCAGCAAAACAACGAAAGCATGGCCGCTGGAGCGCCTGGCTGAAGCTCAACTGAGGCACTGTTGAATGGTGGTTTGGGCACACTGGTGTGGTCCAAGGCAACCGCCGCCCCATGCAGCCGCCCGATGCGCTGCCGGTCGACCCCCAACAACAGCGGATTTACACGTCCTACAGTCCGAGCAAGCAGGGTGTGCTGGTCACAGAAGCGCGGAAAATTCAATCATAGCGGCAGGTGCCGATCAGGGTTCAGAGCGTTGGATGCAGATTGATGGGGGCGAGGGGAGCAGCTAGAGCGGAAGCAGGCACCACAGGCTGTGCACGGTCCAAAATCAACAAGCACACTAGCCGGCAGGGTGCTCCAACACAACAGGATAGGAACTAAGGCTGAACAACGGGGCTGGAAAGCGCCCGAGCTACAAGCCGCAGGCAGGTGCGCAACAAAACAGTGTGCAACACTGGCCGCTGCCCTGCTGCTTTACTCCATTTGCGAGCCCATCTGCGATCCGGAGCCGGAGGCCTGCGGCTTGCCCACGTGGCGCGGCTCCAGCACCACCAGCGGCCGCGTGCAGCTGCGGAAGGAGCAGGGGCAGGCGGGACGGGGGATGTGGGTGCTGGACAACTGGGTGCTGGCCTTGTGTGCTCTATGAACGAGGAACGGCGAGCTGTGGGTCCGTTGGATTCGCCTGTGTCTGGGCATCCACCGCTGCCCCACTCACCCCCTGCAAGCGACCCCAGCTCCCCATCCTCTGCCAAGCCCATCAACTCACAACTTGGTGCAGTGCATGGTGAGGTGGCCCCACATCAGCTCCCGCATCATGCTGGCGCCGTGGTGGCTCAGCACCACCGCACGCGCAGTCAGGTCGTCTGCGGGCATTGAGCCGTGTGGCAGCAGGCGGGGTAAGCGGGCACGGCAGGCGGGCAGCATCAAGGCGGCTGCACTGCTGGAAACGAGGAGCGCCATACTGGCTGCACCCACCCGCCTCGTGCCATCTGAAGCAAGGCACACAGCCTGCCCACATGGCCGTCACGGCGAGCGCAGCACCCACCTGCCATCTTGCACAGCTGCCCGCCGGCCCCGCTCTCGCCCTCCGGCTCCGCCATGCTCTCATCGGGCACTGCGGGTAGAGGAGGCACAGCAGCGCTTGCACTGAGCCACCTCTAACCGTGGCTAACCAGGGGACTGTGCAGGCAGCAGTGGCACACTGCTCACATGCCCGGTGGGACGACAAGTCACGGGACGACAAGTCTCAGGCAAGCCAGCCCGGAGGCCTGGCACTACCGTGGACTCGGACACCCACCTGACGAGCCAAAGATGACGTCGCACACAATGTTGACCGCCGGCGCTGCTGCCGCGCTGCTGTGCTGCTGCCAGCTGAACACCTCCTGTGCAGCAGCAGGGCAGCGAGGGCAACAGAGGATGCAGGTTTGCAACATGAGCGGCAGTGAGCGACAACGGCTAATGGATAGCCAGACCATGCGCCGCCAGCTCGATTGCAGTTGGCAGAGGGCAATAGCATACCAGGCACCTGGTCCTGCTCAGCCTAGGCTAGCTAAGCCGCCGCCCCGAACCACAGCCCCGCACCTGCACCAGCCGCTTGCGAGACTCCACTGCATCGTCGTCGCTTGCCAGCTGCTCAGCGTGGATCACGTACACGTCATCGCCTGCAGATGGAGGAGCAGCAACTTGTTGAGCGGCAGCCAGGATATGGCATGACATCACAGCAACAACTGCATGGCTTGCACACTTGCTGCGTGAATGGCCAGCCGCACACCGTGCTGACCCAACCCGTCGTTGGAGCCACAAAGCAGGGCCAAACAAGGCAGCCCAGCGGGAACGCCTACCCGGCCGCGCCATCTTCTGCAGCGCCCACTCAAAGGCATCGTGCAGGGACTCCAGGTTGTCAGCGCCTGCCACCACCAGCGCAGGCGCCGCCATCTTGGCCGCCAGCTGCAGGCAGGGCGGCAGACAAAGCAAATGAGCAGGCAGATGCAAAGCAGTGTGAGTGGCACGTCGCCCCAGCCCAGCTGGCGCAACAAATCGCGTGGCACACTGCCCGGCGCCGCCACATGCAACAGCAGAGTGGTGCACAGACATGCCAGTGAGACAGCTGGTCGACAGACCGAGCCCACCTGAGGGTCCATTGTGGAAGGCGGCAGCAGCAGTGCGGGCACCTTGCTATTCTCAGACGCCCAGCTGCACAGGCGGCAGGCGGGGCACGGTGGGGATTGTCGGCAGCAGGGCACGATGCGGTGCAAGCAGCAGAGGCGAGCGTGTGCGAATTGCACGGCAACAACAACCCGCACATTTGTGCCTGGAAACAAGACGCCGACAGCAGCCCACACAACGACACACAGAGAGCAAGAGGCAGCAGCGCACCGCGCCACACAGAGAGCAAGAGGCAGCAGCGCACCGCGCCACAGAGCCAGAGTCGGCCGGCCCGCCGGTACCCAGGCTGCCCTGGCCCACACAACGACACACAGAGAGCAAGAGGCATCAGCGCACCGTGCCACAGAGCCAAAGTCGGCCAGCACGCCGGCTCCCAGGCTGCCAATCACAACCGCGTCTGCCCCCAGGTCTGCTGCCTTGGAGCAGATGGCCTCAGCGATGCCCGCCGCCGAGCGGTGCACCTTGAGGCGCAGCAGCAGCTCCTCGTGCTCGATGCCTGGGATTGGTGACAAGGAGGCGCAGGGAGGTGCAACAAGGTTTATTGCATGGCATGCACACGGCGCTGCACTTTCAGGCGCAGGCGCAGCAGCTGGGGCGCCAGCCACATCCTGGCCAGCTTGCGGTCCACGCTGCCCCAGCCCAGCAGGGCGGCACGCAGCCCCCAGCGCGCACCCTTGAACTGCAGCAGCGGCACGTAGCGGCCCTGCAGCATGGCGCTGCTCTCGTGCTCCAGCCGCAGGAAGAATTCCTTGGCGTAGCTGCGCGATCGCACGAAAAGGGCAGTACAGTTCGGCCTGGGTGATTCACACCAGATGCAGGCTGGCAGGAAGTGCAGACGGCGTGCAGCATCCACCACCGCAACAGCAACACACACGAAACAAGCAGCTCAACCCAACACCACCGGCTGCGCCGCACGCACCGCTGTTCGTCGCGGGCGGGCGACCATTGGGTGGCTGCTGACGAGGAGCCGACGGCGGTGGCGGGGGTGCGCGGGTCCGACAGGCAGTGCGCCAGGTACACCTTGTCACCTGCAACCATGGGTGCTGGCCTTGTGAGCACGTGCAGCCCAGGCAGGCAGAAGCGTTTGCAGGGGGCGCAAACTTGCGGCTATCAGTGCTGCGGCAGCTGGCCCCGGCAGCCCCGACCCCACCCACCCTTGTTGAACAGGTTGGTGGAGGCCCAGAGGAGCGCCTGCTCGTTCTCCGGCTTGCCGTCCACCGCAAACACAAACTTGCGGGGGTTGGAGGCGGGCGTGGGGGGCGCCGTGGGGGCCGCGGAGCCCGCCACGCCGCCATCGCCCGCCGCCGCTGCCGCTAC
>RRZL01000082.1:2189661-2207276 GCA_006782975.1 Chlorella sp. Dachan | reverse complement strand
GGCCCAACCCCAGCCAGCCGCGCCGCACCGCCAGCCAGCGGCACAACGCAGTGCTGGACCGTGGCAGCGGCAGCGGCGGCGCAGGCGTGCTCGACCGCCCTGGCTTGGAGACCCTTGGGCCGGGCGCCGGGCCGGCGACCGACTCTCGGGGTGCAAAGCTGGATTCAAACGGCGGTCGCGGCCTGGGCGGCGGCGCCTGGCGGGTGCTGCTGATCGACTCTGATAAGCACACTGAGGAGCGCTGCGTGCAGGCCATCACCACAGGTGAGCAGGCGGCTGTGTGGGGTTTAAGGGCTGGCCATGAAGAGCGCGCCGACCTGCGGCACTGCAGCGGCGGCTGGTCCCAAGCAGCAACTGGCTCATCTCCCAAGGCCTGGCCATCCATGTCTGCTGCAGTCTGCGGCACAGATGAATCGCACGCGTCCAACTGCTTCTATACGGTGTGGCCTGCATGTGACATTGCACAGGCCCAGAGGCAGCCCCCGCTCTTGTGGAGCTGTTGACGCTTGCAGCAGCACCAGGCTTGTGGCGTTCATTGCGTCACAACATGTTGTCTCGTCACGCCTTGCTTTGCCGCAGGCGCGCTCCCTGGGCATGGCGATTGTTGTCTCCGTGGCGAAGGAGCATGCCGAGCACTTTTGCCAGCAGGTGCGTCAGGTTGCCTTGGCTGTGCACGTCGGGCTGCCTTGGCCGTGTTGCATGGCGCTGTTGCACGCCTGTAGGTGTTGGTGTTGCGAGACGGGGTGGTGTGGTTACCAATCACTGGGTGTGCTCTATGCGACCCGCTGCTGCACGTGTGTGCATGTGCAAGCAACCCTGCATCCTGCAACCCCACCTCTGCCCCGCAGCTGTGGCAGCGCGGCCTGCGCGTCAACATGGAGCCCGATGCAACCACCCTCTAGAAAGCGTGTTGCTGCGTGAACCCTCTCCTTGGTGCGATGAGCCGGAGCATGACAGTGTGCGCTGTGCTGCCGCATGAGGCGGATGCGCGCTCGGAGCTTGCCATCGTCTGCTCGCCCACCCCTTGCCCTGGGTGCCCTTTGCCCGCCTTGCCGCCCGGGCTGAGCGTCATCAGCCCCACCTAAACGAACCTAATACTGTCAGAAAGCCAGGGCTTTGCCCAGCTTATCATTTGATCTCTAGCACTACCGCCCTTTCCTGCCTGCTGTCCGCACCGGGCAAGTTGCACACTGGCGGCGTGCAGTGCAAGGCAAATCTCTGCCCATTTCATGCCTCTCAGCCCATTTCATGACATATTTGCATTTATAACTTGTGATCAGTGCGAGTCAAAGCATTGGCAGACTGCAGAAAGTTGAAGAGTGGGGATGCTTGAGCTGCTGGGCAGCATGGCAGGCGGGCGGTGGAGAGAAGGGTCGATGCGGCTTCTGCGGGACTTGCAGGCCTGATCAGCGCGTTCATCATGTCTGGAGATGGCGCTGTGACTTTCACTTTGGCCCGCCTGGGCCCTCCAGCCCTCGCTTCAGGCGGCCCAGTCCGCCTGCTGCCCCGGGACCTGCTGCCCGACCGACAGGCGTTGACAGAGGACGCTACCAAGGCACCAGATGCGGGTGGCTTCGCGGGCCGGGTGCTGGGCAACGTCAGCAGCGGCGGCGGCCTGGGCGGCGGCAACAGCGACGCCCTGCTCAAACTGCCGCAGAGTTTTGGGGCCGTCTACTTGGGCCAGGTGGGCGCCGAGATTTCTGGCTGCATGATATCTGCTGCTTGCAGCTGTGCATTCGATCAAAGCGGGTGGCATTCACACACACTCGAGCGCGTCCCGCCCCGTTCCGCTTTCAGCCGTGCTCCACCCTCCATCCTACTTCAGGCCTTTGCGGGGCTGATCACGGCCTCCAACTTCTCCGACGGCCCCATCACAATGGTTGGTATCAAGGTGCGCAGGCCGCTCAGCAGGCAATCTGCAAGTCAGTGTGTGCGGCGGCGCCGGGATGGTCAATAGGTGCCATAGCGCAAGTGGTGGCGGATGCCTTGCTATCATGCTACCGCCTCCGGTTGCTGCTGCCGCCGCCTCTGGCTCAAGGCGCGGCAGCCGTGCAGCTCACCCAGCTGATCCGGTCGCCACGCTGTGAGTCCACGTTTTGTGTCGCAGGTGGAGCTGTCCACTGAGCGGGGGCGTGCGGCGCTGCTGTACGACTCCACCTCCCAGCCGCTGCCCAAGCTGGAGGCGGGGCAGCGCCACGACTTTGCGGTGAAGCACGACGTGAAGGAGCTGGTGAGCTAGGAGTTGGAGGCACTTGGGCAGCGCTCGACGGGTTGGGTGGTTGCTGGGCAGTGGAACAAGCGCAGGGGAGGCGGGGCAGCGCCAAGTTTTGCCGTAAAGGAGCTGCAGCCTCTTCAGGAATGGTTGGGCAAGGGCTGCTGATCTTACGAGGAGCAGAGCCGTGAAATCAACTGCAAGCATGTCGCGCCGATGCTCCCTGCCATCTTGTCCGCCTGCCCCGCCCTCACCCAGCGCCACCACCCCTGCGCTTCTGCAGGGCACACACTCGCTGGTGTGCTCCGCCACCTATGTCACCCGGGACGGCGAGCGGCGGGTGCAGGGGCAGGCCTTCTCCTTCTCGGCTGCCAACCCGCTGGTCGTGAGGACCAAGGTGGGAGGCCCGGCTGCCTGGCACTTACTTAACTTGGCTGCATCAGGGCATGCAGCAGCCGTGGTGGGCCTCCTACAGAGGCACTCCCGGCCTGCCAATGGCAACCACGTACGGCCGGTGAACGCATCTGCTCTGCCTGCCCACCCCGCGCTGCTGCAGCAACGCACAGTGGGCGATGCCGTGCTGCTGGAGGCCAGCCTCGAGAACGCCACCCGGGCGCCCATGCTGCTAGACGCCATCTCCTTCTTCCCCTCGCCGCCCTGGGCTGCCGAGCGCATTGGGGGCGGCGGCGCAGCCGCGCTGCCTCCGCCGCCTGCAGATGGCGGCAGTGCAGCGGCGGAGGCTGGCCCCTTGAGGTGTGCTGCTGCCTTGTGCGGGCACTCATTGTTGCTGGGATGCTGCCCTAAGGTCGAGCCCTACACGGCATGCTGGGCCCACCATGCCGGCTGACTCCACTGCGCCCACCACCCACCAGCCGCTCTCCCGCTGCTGGCCTGTTCTGCAGCGGCTACATTGCGGCGCTGCCCCTCATACCCGAAGGCGGCTCCTCGGCGTTCCTGTTCCGCCTGACGCGGCCTCCCAGCGGAGCTGTGGGCAGCCCAACCAGCGCTGCCGGCAGCAGCCCTCGAGCAGCAGTAGGGGCCGCCGCAGCAGGGGCAGCAGGCGACCCACCAGCAGGGCCCCTGGGCCGAATGGAGATCAAGTGGAGGGGCCCCATGGGCGAAGTGGCTCGCCTCCAGACGCAGCAGATCAGCCTGCCACCGCAGGTGCGGCCTGGGTTGGTGGGCACGCTGTGCTCTGCTGCCCTGGACCCGCTGCATGCCGGCTGCATGTCCAGTGGTGGTGCGAGACGTGATGCACTTCGCCTGGTTGCTTGTGGTTTGGAAGACATTGCAGCACAGCAGTACTGGTCTGCTGCACCACTCAGCATCCCTACTACCCGCCTGCCTGCCCGCCTGTCGCAGCCGACGCGGGAGGCCAGCCTCGCCCTCGCCCGCCTCCCGCCTCGGGCGGTGCTAGGCGAGCCGTTTTCAGCGGTGCTGCGGGTCCAAAGCCATGTAGACCGGCGGATTGGCCCTCTGAAGATCGCGGTGGCACCAGAGGCGCAGCAGGGGCCAGGCAGTGCAGGCGGCAGCCCACAGCGGCCGTCGCACTCGCGGCGCAGCGGCAGCACAGGCGCAGAGGTAGGCGGCGCCAGCAGGGACAGCTCCCTGCCACGCAGTGCCTCCACAGCCAGCGCAGCGGGCGCAGCCGCAGGCCCGCCGCCCCCGCTGCNCCCCGCTGCCCGGCAGCCCGCCGGCGGTGCTGCCGCCGCTGGTGGGCGTCTGCTTGGATGGCGCCCAGGCGGCGGTTGTGGATGAGCTGGGCCCCAGGGCAGCAGTGGAAGTGCGGCTGCAGCTGCGGGCACTGTCAGCGGGGCAGCTCTCCCTGCCGGGGCTGGCGCTGAGCAACGAGCGGGACGGCCGGCTGTACGCCACCCTGGCGCCCGCAGAGCTGTTTGTCGACTCCTGCTAGCCTTCGGCAAGAACCCTGGACTGGCGTGTAAACCGCCTTGCAGCCGCTGGGCGACAGTGCATGCCTGTCTTGCTTCACTCCTGTCCTGCCACACTCCTGGATGGTTTCCTTACAACGGGTTGTGGTGGTGGTTTGCACATGCGAGCCCGAGTAACCAACACGCGGAGATGTGCAATGGCCAGGAGGGTGGATGGGCAGGAGCCGGCATGCAATGGTGCCGGCACGCTGCATAATGGATGGGAGTGCGATGTGGGCAGGCAGGAACGAATACGCCTTGCAGAGGGGATGGTATAAGCATGGGAGGGGCCAGAGGAAGGGAGTCGAGCAAAATTTGCCACGGGCGCAGAGCAGGGCGGCGGGCCCCGCATGGATGTGCGCAGGCAACGTGGTGGTACAGGGCGCCCACGGTTGGCGGCCCACAAATAGCTACAAAAAGGCAGGGAGAGGGTCAACGTCCGCCAGCGGGTGGGCGGCGGGGTGGCACGGTGGGCAATGGGCAGGTGCGGTCTGTCGGCACTGGTCAAACGCAGGTAGCCCCGGGGACAATGGAGAGGGGGAGGGTACAACAGCGCAGATAGAGGACAAGGGATGGGGACGGGAGGGACCAGCTGTGCGCAATGGCGCGGCAGCCAGGCCCAGGCGTGGTCGAGTGGTGGGGCCGGAAGGCGGTGGGTTGGCGGCGGTAGGTAGGTGCGGGGGGTGGGTGAGGGCGTTGGGTCAGCAGAATGGGGCAGACATTCCCGGAACGAGGCAGTTTAGAGAGACCCGGGGCGGCGGGCCAGGGGCAAGGCTGCCGCCCGTACCAAAAGACGTGCGGGCGCGGGCGGGTGCGTTTCGTCAAGCGCAGGGCAGCGGGCAAGCGTGCTGCGGCCCAGAGTGGGTCAACGGACAGGAGAGCGATGGATGGCGGGGCATTCAACTAAGATGCCATGCGGCAAAAGGTTTCGTTTGTAGGTCCAGGAGGTCCAGGCGGCGGCTCCCGCAAGCGGCGAGCAGCGAGCAGAGTTCACCGCGGCAGGCCCATGCGGTGCCGCTTGATGGCTTGGAGGAAGCAGGAGATGACCTCGCTCTCCTCCACCTGCAGGTAGCGGGTGCGCCGCGGCAGGGGCCACCTGGTCATGCAGCCAATGGGCAAACCACAGCTCCTCCCTCGGCGCAGCGAGCCACAGGGGGACACATGCAGCAGCAAGCGCGCTCGCTCCAAGCAACGCCACAGCACCCCCTGCTCTCTGCGCCACAGCGGCCTCACCTGCTGCGCAGCAAAGTGCTCCGCCACAGCATCCAGCAGCTGCTCCCGAGTGGTGGCTGCCTGCTCCGCCGCCGGCTGCAGGGCCAGAGCAATGGGGTGGGCAGGCGGGCAATCAGCGGGCACGCATGCCTGAGCACACATGCGTAGCAGCAGCTGCCCACAAAAAGCACAGACTGCAGAGCAGTGTAGCCACCAGCCGATCTGCCGGGCCGCAAGAAGCGTGCCGCGGCGCACCAGGTGGTATGCGGCGCCATAACGCTTGAGGCTGGCTGTCTGCAGCTTGCCCAGGTTGATGCGGGGGCCGCCGCCGCCGCCTGCAGCAACAAGGTGGCACGGCATCGCAGCTTCAGCATCAGCCGCCCAACCCGGTGCCACCGCCCCCTGCTTGCAAGCCCTGGCTGCAGGCGCTGCTGCTTGCAAGCCCTGACTGCCACCGCCCTCTACTTGCAAGCCCTGGTTGCAGCGGCTGCCGCCTGC
This sequence comes from Chlorella sp. Dachan, assembly GCA_006782975.1. Taxonomy (NCBI): domain Eukaryota; kingdom Viridiplantae; phylum Chlorophyta; class Trebouxiophyceae; order Chlorellales; family Chlorellaceae; genus Chlorella; species Chlorella sp. Dachan. The sequence continues at coordinate 2,201,426 of RRZL01000082.1, read as the reverse complement.
ACGCACCACGGGAGCTGGGCATGCGTGCCCGCCCGCCTTGGCTGTAGTCATCAAGGAAGCTGTGCGGCTGCGGCGGCACCGAGGAGGGGCGGCGCGGCGGGCGCGGCCGGTCTGCGGGTGGCGACGTGAAGGGAGAGCAGCGGGTGAGCGGCTGGGAGGTCAGACCCACCAGCAGCAACCCCTCGAATGCAGCAGATCACAATGGTTGCAGCACAACCCTCAGGCAGTACACAGCAGCATGGGTGCATCGTCTGCACGAAGGCGGCATTCAGACCAGCCGGCAGGCAGCGCTTGAGCATCACTCGAGCGGTCGGCGCTCCAACCCACCCTCTGCATGCGGCTCTGCAGGCTCATACGCGTATCCGCGCGCCACGGACTGCTGCTGCTCCCGCCGCCGCTCCTCCTCCTCCTCAGACATGTCCTGCAAAGCGAGGATGGCACACAGCAGTTGCGGCAAAAGCACTTTAGGCTGTATAAACCTGTTTTGAAGGACAACGTGACGCCACAGGGCAGTGCATGCTTGCACGAGAGCTGCAGGAGCAGGTAGCGGCGGGCAAGCACGACAGGGCCCCTGCCTCCCTGCCGCCTCACCATCTCGCCAGCGGTGGGCCGCTCCAGCACCTCTAGCGCGTTGCGCTGCAGCTTGACCTCCTCTCCAGACGGCAGCACCTGCAGCGCGCCAGGCGAGGGGGTGTGCAAATTGATGTGCGGCTGGAAGGGTGCCTCGCATGGCACAGGGCGCCGGCGGGGCGCCGGCGCGGGCGCTGCGGCAGCGGCCCCCAACTCGGCTCACCAGCCAGTGCCAGCCGCCGAGGCCCACCGCCCGCCGCACAACCGCGCGCTGGCCGATGAGTGACTGCCGCGTGCGTGCATTGCCACGAATGAGCACCACTGCGGGGGATAACAATCGGCCGGGGCGGGGGCGCCGGTGAGGCGGGGCTGGCAGTACAGGGCGCAGGGGGGTGCGGGCGATCCCAATCCAGCCTCACAGGGCCCTGGACCCTGGCCGCGGGCAAGGGGCTCGCCCCAGTGCGGGCGTGGGGGTTGCGAGCACCCGCTGCCGATGGGGTGGGCGCCGCGGGGCCCGTTCGCCCCATGCAGGCCGCCCACGACCCGAAATGGGCCCAGCAGCGGCGGGGAGGCGCTGCTCGGCGGGCACCCGTCCGTGGCCGGTTGGGCGGTCGCGGCGCCGTCACCCTGCCTTGCAGTCCGCCGCGGCATTGGCCCACGACCCCGGGCAGCGATCAGGGCATCGTTCAAGGTCACGCGAGGCTGCGGGCGCGCCCGCCGCGCCCGCACAAGCACCCACCTGCGCCCCGAGGCAGCAGAGCAGCGGTTTCGTCCTCCGACGAAAGACCCAGCTCCACGTTGTGAACGGGCAGGGTCACAGGCGCCACGGGCGGTAACACAGACCACTGCGCGGCCCACGGCTGCTGGAGGGCCTCCATGGCGTGCAGGAAGCCGTTGGTATATCGGTGCGGCTCTTGTGTGATCGAGCAGGGGGGAGAAACAATGCCAATTACGCTCGGCCGCTGTGGGCTCCCACATGACTCCCCCCAGCATATCACCCACCGCAGGGCAGCTGGGGCATGTACACTCCCTGAATGAGCTGTCGAACACACGGTAGCCGTCTGAGATGGTTGCGCGGCCCAGAGCCGCAGCCGCCAACGCCTGTGGGTGCCGCCCCCTCACGCCCGCCAGTCCTTGCACCTTGCGCCCTCCGGCCTGCAGCCGTGCCCCATGTGGGGCACAAGCCTGGGAGAGATCCAGTGGCTAACTGAAACGTTCGCGTAAACAGGTTCTTTCAATGGCTGCGGGTAACGGGTCCCATGCAGTCGAGCGTGCAGAGTGGGGGAGGATGGACTTGCAACCCTCACGCTACCGCGGGCGGCGAAGCAAACACCAAGGCAGCATTTGTCCCGCCAAATCCAAAGCTGTTGGACAACACAGCACGGGGCCCCTGAGGCAGCTGAGCAGGAGCCCCGGCCACCAGGCCGGCCAGCAGCGGCGGGTCGGGCGCCGTCAGGTTGGCGGTGGCAGGCGCCACGCCGTGCCGCAGCGCCAGCAGCGCAAAGATGGCCTCCACTGCGCCGGCCGCACCCAGCAGGTGCCCCGTGGCGCCCTTGGTGGAAGAGACGGCCAGGGGAGGGCCGCCAGAGGGCGGGGCCGCGCTGGTAGCTGCCTCTCCAAACACCCCAGCGATGGCCCGCTGCTCAATGTCATCGCCTGCGGGGGGCAGGGCGGACGGGACGCCACGGGCTTTGGGTTTTCGGCTCAACTGCCTCGAGCAAGCATCTGGACATGACCAGCACACAAATGGGTTGTGTGCAGCACGGTCGGCAGGGTGACCAGCCCTCCCTCCGGCCTGCCCCCATGCATGAAATGCAGCACTACCGCACCCGGACCCCCTCGGTACCTTGCGGCGTGGACGTCGCATGCGCGTTGATGTAGCAGACCTGGCTGGGCGTCAGGCCCGCCTGCCGCAGCGCACGCTGCATCGCCAGCTGCGCGCCGATGCCATCAGGGGGCGGCTGCGTGATGTGGTGCGCATCTCCCGACAGGCCGTAGCCCCGCACCTGCGGCGGTACCCGGGGGATCGCAACGACAGGCGGAGACGGTTTCACAAAGCGTGGCATGTACGCTCCTGTGTGCATGTGCCATCCAGTACGGCGTATCGCACGCTTGCATTTGAAAGCCAGGCCTCGGCCCAAAACGTGCAGGCAGATTTGCGCCGCCGGCGCCGGCGCCCCAACAACCCTAGCCGGCCAAACCCTAGCCGCCTGCCCGCTGCTCTCCAGGCGCCGAGCTGCAGCCGCACCTTCAGCTGCAATCTTGGCCCATGCTCGTCATCCCACCACCACCGACCTAACGCTCACCTCGGCGTAAATGGGGGCCCCTCGCTGCAGCGCATGCTCCAGCTCTTCCAGTACCAGCACCCCAGCGCCCTCGCCCATCACAAAGCCGTCCCGCTGCGCATCAAACGGCCGCGATGCCGCTGCCGGGTCGTCGTTGAACCGTGTGGCCAGCGCTTTGAGGCGGCTGAAGCCCGCCAGCGAGACTGCGTCTATGCACGACTCGGTGCCGCCGGCCAGCATCACGCGGGCGTCGCCGCGCCGGATCATGCTGCGAGGGGAGGGGGGCTACCGTCGGTGCACGGTGCGATGCTCCTGTGGCAGCAGCCGCCCAAGAGCCGGCTGCAGGGTCCCGGCACGAAGCTGCCGGCGAGCGAGTGGCAGGAGCTGCCGTAGGTTGGGGAGCGTTAGAGCCGACAAACAGCCCTGCCACCCAGCTGCTACCCCATGAGGTTTACGCCCGCTCACCTGAAGGCATCGCCGATGGCGTGCGCCCCCGTGGCGCAGGCAGTGGCCACCGCATGGTTGGGCCCCTGCAGGCCGTACGCTATACTGACTGCCCCTGCCGCCATGTTGACTAGGGTTTTGGGGACGAAGAAGGGGCTGAGCCGCCGCACCTTGCCCTCCGCCTGCGCAGCGCACATAGCAGTGGGGGTCAGACGCCATGCCGCACAGTGCAGCAGCAGCGGAAGCTAGGCCGCGCAGCGCAATGCAGTACACTGCCCTACACTCAGGCATGTGCAGGCAGCCAGAGCAAGGCAGCCGGGGCCTCAGCAAGGGCAGGCCCTCACCAGCAGCACCCCCGCCTCTGCCATGTCGGTTGTGCAGCTCATGCCGGCGCCTATTGCCACCCCAGTGGCCTGCCGCTGCTCTGGTGTCTCAGGCCGCCAGCCCGCATCTTGCAGGGCCTGCGAGGAGGCAGCCAGCAGGGGGGGAGGGGTGACAGCGGGTCTGCAGGGCCCACCACTGAGCGAGGCTCGCAGACATGTGCAACACACGGCAAACGTCTGGAACACACGGCAGAGCAACACACCCCCTTCCACTATCTAACGTTGCAGCTTGCATGCAGCGGCGGATCCTTGGTGGCATGAAGCGGCGCAGCCCACTGCACGCAACAACCCACTCCACGCAACATGACCGCGCCAGCCACCCCACTCCCTTGTGCTTGCCTCGGCTGCTGCGGTGAGCGCATAGCTCATGAACTTGGCTGTGCGCCGCGGGTCCTCCTGGCAGACCCACGGCACAGCTGCCAGCTCCTCCTGTGGCACCGCCGCAACCACGCGGCATGGCAGCTGCGGCAGCACGGCACAGTGCGCCTGTGGGCGGGGAGGGAGGGCAGAGAAGGGCGGGCCAGCTGTTGGCATGCAGCAGAGAGCGGGCGCCGGCACGCAGTGCCTGGCGGCCCGCTGTGGCCAATGCTGTCAACTGAGCAGACGCATTCTTCACCACTCCGTGCTTTTCATGTAAAGCAGGCAGGCTCGGCTCCCACCTCGGGCAGGTCGTCGGCCTCCAGCCGCCGCACGCCGGTGGCGCCCGCCAGCAGGCGCTCCCACACCGTGGGCACCCCCACGCCCAGCGGCGTGACCAGTCCCAGCCCGGTGACCACCACGCGGCGCGCCAAAAGCGGCGGCAGGTCCCCAAAGGCGTCCACGAGCGGGCCCACAACCCGACCCGACGCCATGGCGTTGCTGCGGGCGACGGGGGTCGACTAATGTAAAGAAATGTAAGGAGGATGGATATAAATCAACACAATGCGGCCTCCCAGCAACCCTGGGGCTCGGGGCTCCCCATGCTGCCGCCGTGGCCACTCAAGAACCTTGCCTGCCTTTGCAAGCCCGCTCCAGCCCTCAATTCACGTGTGTTGATCCACTTCCACAGTCCATTTGCAGCAAGACCTTGCCCTTGGGGTCTGCGCAACCTAAACTCCCGCCTCAGGCCTCGCCAGACGCCGCAGGGTCCACAGGATGTCGTGGGTGCCGGCCGCCGGCGGACTGTACGAGCCCACCAGTGCGCGCCAGCCGCCTCTGCCCTGCTTAGCAGCCGCCGCCAAACCGCCGCCGCCGCCGCCGCCCTCGGTTGGCCGACATGCCGCCACCAAACTTTGGTGTCAAACAACAAAGAGAACCCATCGTCCCTCCTCTTGACACGCATTCAGGCCGGACTGCACCGCGCCCGGGGGCCGCCGCCGACACCTTCACATTTGGCCGGCTGCCGGAGCAGGGCGGCGCTGCGCCGCCGGCCGCCGCCGCTGTGGACCGCAACCGCGCCAACTTTGACCCAGACCCAGCGCAGCTGCGCTGGTGGCAGCAGCCGCGCAACGCGGTGACCGTGTCCGGCGCCAGCAACAAGGACATTGAGGCGTTCTGGGGCAGCGCAGCCGCCGACCCGCGGGTGGTGCAGGAGGAGCTGACCAACAGCAGCGCCCGTAAGACCAACAGTGAGTGTGATCACTGGGCATCAAATGGGTCTGTGCCGCGTCAGCCCTCAGCAACAGGCAGAATGGCGCATAGGGGTGCGCTGCACAGTGGGTGCCGCCCGTGCAAAGGCTTAGGCACCCCGCCTGCCTGCCACCCTTGCATCCCTCTCCCGCAGAGGCGCAGGGGCTGGGCAGCTCCATCAAGGCCAGCCTGGGCGACCCCGAGGAGTTCCCCCTGGCGCAGGCAAGATCCCCCGGATGCTGCCGCATCAGCGCAGCACCCACCCGCCACCTGTCGCCGCCGCGTCAGTGCGGCACCGCCTGCGGATGCGGGGGCCCTGGCGGGCATGCTTTGCAAGCAACTGCGGCCAGCTGCCGCAGCCAGACATGTCAGGGCAGCAGGCACATCCTTCCATCCGCTTGTCATGTTCGATGCAAACCAACGCCGCCATCCCCCTGCAGGCGCAGAGCACGTACAAGAGCGACATGACTGCAGGGCACGTGCGGGTGGGCAAGCGCGGCGTGTGCCTGCCGCCCGAGGCCATGGCGGCGGTGAGCGAGGGATGTGGGGCAGCAGCAACCTGACGACGGTGACATGCTTGCCCCTAGATGGCGTGCACAGGATTGCAAGCGCTGACACCCGCTGAATGGTGCGGCCAATGCAACCGCCATACTGACTTGCAGTACGAGGAGAGCCGAAAGCAGGCGGAGAAGAACAAGCAGATTGGCAAGGCGACCAACAGTGAGAGCCGGGATGGGAGGCTGTTCGTGCAGGGCGGGGGTTGGAGGGGAATGCTGATGCTAGCATGCCCTCTGAAGCAGGCACAGGCACCAACCTGATCCCGGTTCCGCTTTGCGCCTCCCGCCCTTGCAGTGAAGCTGGGCCTCTTCTGAGGATGGGTGCAGCGGACAGCAGCAGCGGCGGCAGCGGCAGCACCACACACTGAAGGTTGTGCTTACAGCTGGCCGGGAGGGATACAGGGGCATGACACATGGGGAGCACAGTGCGGGCAGGACACTTAGTACAGTGGCAGCAGTGTAAACTTAGCAAAATGTGGAGCTCAGTGTGAGCGGCAGAGTGGCTCGTGTCAAGAGTGCCGCGGGTGCTGGCCCAAAGTGTTGTGTGTGTGTGTGTGTGTGCAGCTGCCGGGGCACCGTGCCTTGGCTGCGACTGCTTTTGGTGTCAGATCAGGCAGACGCAGCCAGGAAGTCAGACTGCAAAGGCAAGGGTGTTGGGGAGCGGGCAGAGCAACTTCACGCTTCACAAACGACGTTCCCCAGCCGACAAGACTCTGCGCTGCCCCGGCAAGCGGCAGCCGTGCCTCATGTGGTGCAGGGCATGCAGGCCCAGCCGCCGCCAATGCGGGCAACCCAGCAGCACACCTTGTCCTTGCTGAGCAGCACCTTCTGCACGCACTTGAGCGCCTGGGACTGCGCCACAGGGGCAGGGGAAGAGGCCCAAGCTGGGCCGAATGCACGCGGGGACCGGGCTGCAAGCCCAAGCTCTGGCCTGGCACTGCCGCCGCCAAGGCACCCCATGGACAACCTTCGGATCAACCAACAACGGCAGCAGCAACCACAGCAGGAACAATAGCTCCCACCAGCCCCCACCTGCACATCAGGGTCTGGGTGCATCATGAGGCGCATCACCAGCTCCTTGCCCCGCAGCTCGGTCACAATGCCGCGCCCTGTTGGGAGTAGGGCGGTGGGTGAGCGGGTTGGTGGACAGATGCCCCCGGCAGGGAGGAGTTGGGCGGACAGATGGCCCCGGCAGGGAGCGAGCTGAGTGGACAGACGGCCGAGCAAGGAGCCTGCCGTGGCTGCTCAGTGGCTGCTCAGTCGTCCATACAGGCAGCACCGCCGAGCGCTTGGGGCCGGCCCTGGGGGCAGCAGGAGCAGCAAGCCCCCCCCTCAAACACCCACCGTGCGCGATGTGGGACACAAACTGGGCCAGGTCGTAGCAGCCGACTGCCAGAGTGGTGGAGTCCCTGCGTGCGGCGGTGGGGCGAGCAGGGAGGAAGCGCCAGCTCGGATTCACAAGCGGGCAGGCACTGCCTCCGCAGAGTCTGCACGCGGCGGCAGCCAGCTTGGCATCGCAGAGAGGCCCGACTGCTTGGCCGCTCAGAAGCGCAACCAAGCCCACCTGCTGGTCTCCAGCAGCTTGAGCAGCACGCGCAGCAGCTGGCAGTTGTTGTCCACCAGCTTCTCCGCATTCTCCCGCCAGAAGGCGTCTGCGCTTGGGCGCGTTTGGACAGTGCTGGCGTTGTAGAAACGGTCGGGATGGCTGTGCTCCCCTGCAGCGGCCTGCCTGCAAGCGTCTGCGCAGCTGCTCCTGCACCGCAAGCGGGTCAGTATCAACTAACCAAGCCTGGAGGCCCAGGCCGACAAAACATCTAAACATCTTCAGGCCCACCCACCCGACTCGTGCATGGGTGCCCAGGTGAGCTGCCCCGCCAGCAGCTCCTTCTTGTAGCGCTCAAAGGAAGACAGCGTGGCAATGCCCTCCTGCGGCAAGCATGTGCCAGTGTGCCCTCGGATGAGAGGGGCGAGTGCAAGGGTGCCGCACGCCAACATGGCGCGCGCACGTGTAGCATTGCAGCATCGCATGCACACATGGCATGACAGCCGCTCATTGATAGGGCGGCCTGAGCCTGCTAGCTTACCTGCAGGTGCTCCTCCATCCACTCCAGCAGCTCAGGGATGTCCTGGTCATCCCAGTTCTGTGCCATGAGGGCGAGTCGCATGACAAGAGATGAGAAGAGCAAGCCCTGCTGGATCACGCAGGGCGGCCAACAGCCCAAACATAGGGAAATGCCGGAGCAACAGTGTGCCACAATCGAGGGTCGTTGAAGCTGCAGAAGCAACTTCTGACGGACTGGCTCAGCGGCTGCGCACAGCAAGTGAGCGGCGCCTTCTGCACCGCAGCGCACCTGCAGCGCTCGGTTGGCCACCGCCTTGGGCAGCCCCTTCTCCACCACAGCATACTCCAGTGACATGGGGCCCACCTGCAGCGGGAATCCGACAGCCGGTCGCTCAGGCGGACCGGCTGCCCCACACAAATGCAAGCAGGGACTGGGGCTGCACGCGCTTGGGCAAACCCGGCGGTGCGCCCAAAACCACAAAGTGCCCTGAAAAAGCTGACTGCCTCCCAGCACACCCGGCCGCCTCCCAGCACACCCAGCTGCCTCCCAGCACACCCAGCTGCCTCCCAGTCACACCCAGCTGCCTCCCAGTCACACCCAGCTGCCTCGCAGCACACCCAGCTGCCCCCCAGCACACCCAGGCGCACTGCAGCACACCCAGGCGCACCGCAATCAGGTTCTTCAGGGCCATCAGCGCCACACGCACCAACTTCTCCTTCTGCGGGCCACAGCGGGGCAGGGGCATTTGGGATGAGAGGCGTGCAAGGCAGCACACGGAGCCGGCTGCGTTTGAGAGTCTGGCCAGCCAAGCCAGCAACACCGCAGCAATCTGCTCAGCCGCCGCTCCTGCCGCGTCACGCCACACACATCAGCACCACCCAGCATTGCGCAGCGGCACAGACCAGCTGCCCAGCGCACACCTGCGCCAGTCGGACCATGTCCACCAGCGCCCCCACCACATTGGTGGAGCCGCACAGCACGTCGGCGGCGGGGCGGTGGAACGACAGCTCCCAGCAGCACAGCGTGGCCTCGTACAGCAGCTGCGGCGAAAGGTGGGGTCCAACAAGAGGTAGGTTTAAGGGGGGAGGGCGCAGAACAGCAGCTCCCAGCAGTGGAGCGTGGCGTCATGCAGCAGCTGCAGCAGGCAGGGAAACAAGGCAGTTACTGTACGCGAATGCAGCAGTGGCCATCCACAGAGGAAGGCAGCAGCTCTGGGCAGCATGGCATGGCCTCAGCAGCATCTGCCAGCCAGGCAGCTGTAACAGAGCACCGCAAAAAGAGCCCTGCCGCCCATTGCACCTGGATGTTGAGCTGGCCAGAGCCGGGTGCCGGCATGGCCACCAGCGGCGCCACCAGCTGCACGCCCCCCGCTCGGTGCAGCATCACGCGCATGGGCGGCTCCCGCAGCAGCTGGCTCAGGGCGTGCACCGCTGTGGGCACGCTGCGAGCGGGGTCGCTGGGCCGCCGCAGCTGCGCGCACAGCCAGTCAATGAAGGATGCCACCGCTTTCTGCACCTCGTCCGCCGCTGCCGCCGCGGCAGAGGTGCTGGGGGCTCCTGCCGCCGCTGAGGCCGAAGTGCCTGGCCCCGCGGCCACCAGAGCTGCTTTGTCTGGCCGGCTGGCCACCACAGCGCTCAGCAGCAGGCACGCCTTCTCCTGCGGGGGCAGCGGCAACGGAGCGGCGGGTTCATCAGTTGCGCGAGCGACGGCATGCTGCGCCACCAGGCACCCCCCGCCATATGCAACCACCACCCATCGTGCAGTGCGTCGTCGCATGACAAGGCACCACAATGCGCCACAACCTGCTAAGATGTGGCGGCACCCACCTGGGTGAACCAGTCGTTGCGGTGCAGCAGGCGCAGCAGGATCTGGTAGGCATCCAGCGGGCCGCCCGGCGCTGTGGACGCAAGCACATGGAACAGCCGAGCGCGGTTCGAGTCCTCTGCGGCAGCGGGAGGCGAGCGGACGAGGGAGACGGTGATGCACAGTGAGGAGCAGGGTGTGTGCCAGTGCTGGGAAAAGCAGTAAAAGTTTGTAGTCTAAGCTTGTAGTCCAACCAGCTGGTCGGTGGGGAAGGCAGGTGCACGCCCAGCTGCCCGCGGCGGCAGCCGCTTGCGTGCGCTCCACCAGCTGCCAGCGGCGGCAAAACTCCCTAGGTCCACTAGGACAGCACAGCCCGCAGCAGCTCGCCCAGGCTCGCCCCGGCTTGCTCAAGCAACCCAACACGGGTGCACGGCCCCACCAGCGTACCCGCCAGCATCTGCTCCACCAGCGCCAGCACGTACTGCACCGTCTCGTCCTTGGTCACATTCTTCAGCACTGTGAGGAAGGCCTCGACGTAGGAGGAGCCCGACTGCAGTGGGGGGAGCAGCAATGCACACTGGCATGTCTCGTGGCGTGTCAGAACTGTCTCGTGCTGCTCATTGTCGCTCAACGCTCCTCCAAGCAGGCTGGTAGGCGGCGGCGGCGGCGCAACTATGCGCGCAGACAGACAAATTCTGCTGCTGCCAGCACATCAAGGTCGCAGGCGCACCTCCTCCAGCAGCTTGGCCTGGTAGGCCGGGTCCTTCTTGTCAAACCGCCGCAGCAGCTGCAGGTCGCGATCGCTGATCAGGCGCGCCGTCTGCGGGGTGGCAGCGGCCAAGGCATGGGCAGGCGAGTGAGGCGGGCGCAGCGCAGCGCCGGCAGCCGCTTGCTGTGATGGGGCGGCGCTGCAGCTTGGCTGCCCAACACCAGCAGCCTGCATGAGCGCGGCGCACTGCTCGGCATGCGCAGCATCATGTTGCTCCCATGTCCTGGCCCTCGCCTGGTAGATGTCCCAGGGGATGTCGCGCCGCAGCACCGCCAGGCTGTCCGCCAGCTGGAAGTCGGGCTCGTCGCTGTACAGCATGGCTGCCCCTTGCGCCGCTGTGCCGCTCCACAAGCGAGGCCGCCGCGCCGTTCAGCGAGGCCGCCGTGCTGTTTCACGAGCAATGCACCGCCTGTGCGTTGACCACCGGGGCGCCTCCTGCTGCCGGCTGGTCAGAGCCCAGAGATCGCGCCTGGAGGCCGCTGCCTACACGCCAGCCGCTGCTTGTGCAGTGACTGTTGTCCCTGTCTGCATGGCAGCGGCGCATCAACAGGTGAGCAACGCAGGCGCGGTCAAGGGCGGGAGTCCCCTTGGGGGGCGCCACCCCTTGCGGGGCGTGGACACATGGCTTTCGGCAGGCTTCTACTCACCTTCAAGGGCGCCCGGCACCCCTGCCGGCGCTCCTGCGCGCGGGTCGTCGGGCGCAAGGGCTCTGTCGACGCCACCGGCCGCTCCGCCGCCCTCCGGCAGATCGGGTGCAGGCGATCAGACGCTACGGGTCGCGGGATCGGGCGAGAGGCTGAGCGGCGAGGGCGCGCTTCGCCGAGCGGCTCCTGGGCGTCTGGGAGCGGGCTGCAGGCGTGCACCGCGATTCCAGCGGGTGATCGGGCTGTGGGGCAGCCGCCAGGAGCCCTGCTGCACACAGACCCATGATGGCGCAGCATGGTGCATGGGACGGCCAAAGCAAGCCGCTGGGCCACTGGAAGGCCTCACGCTCGGTGGAAACAGTAGGGTCGGCTGTCTGGAGTCTGGAGAAGGAGAAGGGGGTGGAAACATGGCTGGTGAGGCTCCGCGGCGCCCGCGGCGCGGAATTGCCGCTCAGCATCGCTCGGGGAGCCGCCTGGCAGCGGCGCAGGGGGTCTCACCCAGCCGGATAGGGCCCCATGCACCCCGGGCTCCTGCCTGGGCCCCGCCCGGCCTCCCCGCGCCGCCCATCCAGCGCCGGACGTCAGATGCAGCGCCAGGCCGGCGGTGCCCGGCGCGCAGGGGGTCCCGCAGGCCCGCTG
>RRZL01000082.1:2171601-2188244 GCA_006782975.1 Chlorella sp. Dachan | reverse complement strand
CCGCGGCCGCGGCCCGCCCCCCGCCGAGGGCGCCGAGGGCGAGCAGGTCAGCCAGAGCAGCGGCCTGCAGATTGTGGTCAACGGCCTGCCCTGGGCCTACACCTGGAAGGAGCTCAAGGACCTGCTGGCGGGTGAGCGGCACTTGCTGGGAAGAAAGTTTTGGGCATGCCAGAGTGCTTTTCAGGCGGCAAAATGTGCGCGCGGCGTGTGGCCGCTGCCGTTGCTGCTGCGCCAGTGGCTACCACGCACGCGCCGGCGCGGTGCTCAGCTGCTGCAGCTCGGCACGCTGGCCAGCACCCTCACCATCTGTGGCCGTTTGATGCACCCTTCAACACACAGGCACCGGCAACATTGTGCGCGCCGACATTGTGTACGGCCGCGACGGCCGCTCCCGCGGCTACGGCACCGTGCGCTACGAGACCGCTGAGGAGGCGGAGGCCGCCATTGAGCAGTTCAACGGTGAGCTGGGGCTTACGTGTGTCTGCAGGGCCCGACACCCGCCTGTTGCCCCCTGCATGTTGATGCTGTGCAACAGGCAACTATCGCAGCCACGTAACCAAGCTGCACTCTGCCAACAACTGCGGCTCCCGCCCTCTTGCCCGCCGCAGGCACCGAGCTGGAGGGCCGCACCCTGTCTGTGCGCCTGGACAAGTACGCGTAAATGCCGTGCTGAGCCGGCGCTGAGCTGGCTTGCCTGCCAGCCAGCCGGCAGCCGCCGCGATGCAGCCAACTGCGCCGCTGCCAGGGTGTGGGGCAGCGGCGTGGGCTTCGTGGCGGCACACTGGGCGCGGCTGCCGCCGTGCCCCCCGCCCACCCCTCCCTGACGCAACAGCCGCGCCTGGCGGCGCGGCAGCTGCTGCTTGCTCGTCCCATAGCAGCTGCTGCGCCGCCTGGCGGGCCTGCCTTGCCGATACACCGGTGTGATTCGTCTCATTATTTGGTCGCCCGACCATGCTGAGCCCGTTGCCGACCGTTTAGCCGCGCGGGCCCCTCTCCCTCGCCTATACTCTTTGTTCTTTTGCTGCCCGTTCTCTGGCTCTGCAAAATCTCCGTCCGCAACAGGCACAGGGCAGGAGGAATGGTGCAGGAGGGCTGGTGGGAGCACAAGGTGATGGGACGTGGGGGCAAGACCTACTGCTGCGGCGACCTGCCGTGCTGGCGCCGGCCACAAATGTGCCCGATGGTCTTGCGAGCCTTGATCGGCGACCGTCACTGAGTTCGTGGTTGATGTCGGGCGCTCAGGTTGAACCCCAGTGCGAAATGGCCGCGCCCGAGCTTCCGCACTCCTGCCTGGCCAGAGTTTTCAGGTGAGCGCCTGGCAGATCACAGAAGCATGAGCGTGTTGTGCACTGGGCGGCTGTGGGCAGCGCCGCGCACCACCACCGCTGCCGCCGACGCCCTGCTCCCCTGCCGCCGCAGCCTCCTGTCCCCAACGGACCTGGCGGCCGTGGCCTGCACCCACCGCGCCTGGCGCAAGGCTGTTGACGGCGAGGAGCCGCTGTGGCGTGCGCTCTGCGAGGCGGAGTTCTGCGTGGCGGCACCGGTGGGGCCCGACCGCCAGCCGCGCCCCGGCTACAAGGTGGCTTACGCCGCCTGGCGCACCTCATTTGGCCAGTATGGGCCCCTGGCCACGCGCACGTTGCGTGCCTGGAGGAAGGTGGAGGAATGGACGGCGCAGCACTTCCCAGAGGTGGCGGCCTCCCTGAGGTGCGAGAGGCGTGGGATGGTTCAGGTGCACTCTCGCTGTTCTCATCAGTCACCGACAGGCCCTGGGTTGGGCGTGACACCCTCACCCGCCCAACCGCCTCAAGCTCTTGGATCTAGCCGCACCGCCACTGTTGCTTGGGGGTGCACCTGCTTACTGTGCAGGCCGGGCGCCAGCGAGGATGCGCTGGACGACGCCGAGCGCCAGCTGGGCATCCGGCTGTGCCCCGCGCTGCGCGTGCTGTACCGCGTGCACGATGGGCAGGAGCTCGAGTTTGACCGGCAGGTGGGCCCTCATTTACGAACATATGATGAACTGCTTGAGGGCACTAGCTAGCTAGCTTCTGAGCTCTTGGGCTTTGCGGCCCGCGGTGCAGCAGCAGCAGCTTTGTTGCCCTAGGTGCAGGAGGGCAAGCAGCAGCGGCCCTTGCGCATGTGCCGGGCTGGGCCACCGCTGACCCGCAGCATCACAGCAGGCACCCAAGCAGCCGGCTCTCTTGCTGAGCACTGGCTCTGTGGCCCCCGCTTGTGCAGGTGGACAAGCAGCGGACGGCCATGCACGACTCCATCTTCCACGGCCTGTTTGGGGGTGAGTAAACATGACTTCGAAAAAGGGGTGTAAGCTGTGCTGGCACAGAGCGCTCGAGGGGCAGAGCCTGCAGACTCTGAACCCCCACTGCGTGCGCCTGAGCGGGTGGTGTGCACGGCACGCCATCTTGACGGCGCTGGCAGGTGGATGGGTTGACCACCCTGCAAGCCACAAGATCAGGCGCGTTGTCAACCCCGCCTCCTCACTGTCAACACACCTTCGCCTGCAGGCTACAGCTTCTACTCGCACCTCGTCTCCACCCGCATGCTGCCGCTGCGCCGCCTCGTGCGCTGGACCCGCACAGCGCACAGCCAGCTGGGATTCGACACCGGTGACCGCCGCGTGCTCTTTGCCGCCAGCCACAAGTGAGGGCGGCGTTTGGGATCCGTCACGGGGGCTGCTGCTGTTGCGGTGCCTTGGAGCAGCACTGCGTGGGCCTGGGTGCTTGGGGAGCTCTGTGTGAGGTGGGAGGCAGGACTCTGGGCTGCAATCCGATTGCTGATTCAGCAATGCTGTGCCGCTCCATCCACAGCTTCAACAAGATGGTGTACTGCGACGGCGCCGACGGCAGCGTGCGCATCGCCACAGTGGACAAAGTGACGTGCCTGGCGGCCGTGCCGGCTGGGGAGCCAGGTAGGCGGGCGGCAAGTGCGCGTGCTTGTGGGTGCCTGCGGAAGCTGCGGCTTTGCCAAGTTGCAACATTGCCAGATCATTGCCAAGTTGCACCACGGCCAAAGTGTTACCAAATTGCATCATCCCAGCCAAGCTCATGGCAGTGCCCACCTTGTACTGTGCGGCTGCCCCATGCCCGCAGGCGACAAGGATGGCGTGCTGCGCTGGTTTGAGGCGTATGCCGACGCCTTGTCCTCGGGCCGCTTTGCCGTGGAGGTGAGCCCTGCCCTGCTTGAGAGGCAGTGGGCCCAGTGCAGCTGCTTGTCGCAGCCACAGCTGCCCTGTGGGCGCGCTGCTGTGGCCAGCTGTTGTGCCAAGGCTCTGTGCCGCCGCGTGCCCATTGCACGCCCCTCCTCCCCTGGGTTTGTCTGGAGGCTGAGCACCCTCATAGTGTGGGCATGCAAGTGCGCTTCCATTGCCAACTGCCCGCCAAACATCCCCTTGCGATCCATCCCTTTCACCTCACTGCAGCCCCTGGAGGCTGAGTACCCCGAAAGCGTGGGCATCTCCCTCTTCCCCCAGCTGCCGCCCTGGCGCTCCGAGGCGGTCACAGAGGTGGGGCATGGGCGGCATGTTGAGTTGGGGGCAGCCAAGAGTGCTACTGGGCTTAGAGCTGTGGCATGCTGAGCTCCGGGCAGACGATAGTGCTACTAGCTTGGAGCGGTTGCATGTTGAGTTCTGGGCAGCCAAGTGCGCGCATGAGTGTTGTGCTGTGCAGCCGTGCGGCCCATTCTGCATGCATGCAGCCTGCCTGCAGCCCACCCACACAGTTGTGCGCTGTGTGCGCAGTGTGCGCCCGCACCGCCGCCAGCCACACAAGCTGCCTGCCCGGCACCCTGCAACCGCGCCTCAACCCCTCTCTCCCTGTCTGCCCTGTCTGCAGGGCGTGCGGGTGTGCGCGGGGCCGCTCTTCATCCCTGAGCTCACGCAGCTGAGCCAGGGCGAGCGCCAGTACTTCTTTGCCTACAGGCAAGCATTTTTAGAGTATCTGTGCGTTTGCAATGGCAGCCCTGGGCTGCGTGTCCAGTTTCCAGCAGACTCCCCAGGCTGTGCCTCCGGTCCCATCACTCCAGTCACTCATCACCCCCTCCCGCTGCTTCCTGCCCACCCGCTCCACAGCGTGCACTTGCTCTGCTCTCCAGAAGAGGAACCTATAGGAGCCCAGCTGCCCAATGGCTCAAAACTTTGCATTTGTTTGCCCCCGGTCCTCGCAGCGTGCGCTTCGCGCTGCTGCCGGAAGAGGAGCAGGCTGCCCTGGCTGGCAGCCTGGCTGGGCCCCGGGGCGGCGCACCGCTGGACAGCGTGCAGCTGCGCAGCCGCCACTGGCTGATCAGGGATGCGCGGGGGGCGGTGGAGAGCGAGGTGAGGGTTTGCACATGGCTTGGAAAGCTTCAGTCCAGCTGCATGTGGGTATGCCACTGGCTGATCAGGGATGCGCGGGGGGCGGTGGAGAGCGAGGTGAGGGCTGCCACGCTGTGTGTGCTGTGTTGCCAACTGGACGAGCAATGACTGGCTCAGTGAAGAGCACGCTTTGCAACACTACATGTAGCATGCATAGGAGAAGCTTGCTAAACTGCTGTCATCCATTTGCTGCAGGTGCGTGGCGAGGCAGTGGTGGGCCACTACCCGCTGCTGAGGCCAGGTGGGCATGCGCAGCGGTTGAGGGCAGCCAGCGCTGCCGCCGTGTGCGGCTTGCCGCCGCTGGCGGCGAGGTACAAATGAACGCTCATTTCCACCAAGGCATGCGCACAGGCCACAAGCAGTCTGCGTGGGTTGCAGGCGCCCCCGCCGCTGCCTACCACATTACCCAGCTCCTTAACCGGCACCTGTGCTCCATCTTGTTTTGTTGCAGGCGCCCCCGACTTTGTGTACCACCTTCCCAGCTCCTTCACCTCCCCGGCGCCTTAGCTTTAAATCTCCTGTTCTGTTGCGCAGGCGCCCCGGGCTTTGTGTACCAATCACTTACCTGGTGCCTTCACTGCAAATCTCTTGTTTTGTTGCAGGCGCCCCCGACTTTGTTTGTGCACCACCTTCCCAGCTCCGTACCCGGCGCCTTTTTCCTTCCAACTTGTTCTGTTGTGCAGGCGCCCCCGACTTTGTGTACCAGTCGTGCACCCACCAGCGGGAGCCGGCGGGCAGCATGGAGGGCTCCTTTGTGTTTGTGGAGGGCACCCTGCAGGTGATTTGATTGGGTGCTGCTGCGGCTGCTGCTGGCGGGGCTGCTGGTGCCACAAGCTGGCTGCGCGTCAGTTGAGCCAGACCACCCGCGAGCTGTGCAGTCAATGCTGTGCAGTGAATGCTGTGGAGTGTTTGAGGACTCACCCCCCTGCTACCCATGGCAGGCCCCGCGCCGTGAGTTTGGCGTGGCCTGCGCCCCCTTCCGCCTGGACGTTCCTGGCATCGTGTTCTGAGCTGCTGGAGAGTGTGCTGGCCACGCGTGCCGAGAGAGCTGAGAGGGCTGGACCCCTGTGGAGGGAGGCAAGCTGCGTGATGGCCTCTCTGCAGGCAGTGACTCCAGGGATGACCAAACGTTGTTGAACTAGCCCCCAATCGAG
Source organism: Chlorella sp. Dachan (assembly GCA_006782975.1). NCBI lineage: Eukaryota > Viridiplantae > Chlorophyta > Trebouxiophyceae > Chlorellales > Chlorellaceae > Chlorella > Chlorella sp. Dachan. The sequence continues at coordinate 2,182,724 of RRZL01000082.1, read as the reverse complement.
CCAGCAAGTGTCTGTGTTGACCGCCTGCCTGCTGCCCGCCCTGGCCATGTCCTTCAAGTTGGCATGTTTAGTTGTGTAAGTCAGGGGCTTGTCAGTTACAGGAGAAGGAGCAGCATCAAAGCACAGGTCAAAACCGAATGAAATGGGGGGCTTTCAACACGCTATCCGTATGTGTTGGTGGGTGGTTGTGGTGTACAATCCAGCTTAATAGGCCCGTTGGCGGGGAGCGACGATACGAGCGCCAGTTGGTCGGGACTGCTGCCTCTGGTGGGCCGGCTTGGTCGCACCCCAAGCCGCGGCTGCCCGCAAGCTCACACCCCGCCGCAGACATCAGAGGGCACCAAAGTGGCTTGCTCTGTCTTCAGGGCGCGAGGTCGGCCCGCTCGTCCCTGCTGCCGCCCCTGCTGCTGGGCCGCGAGGGGCTGGGGCTGGGGCTGGGGCTGGGAGAGCGGCTGGGGGACCTGTGGGGACAGCGGGGACCGAAGGGAGGCGTGGCAGTGAGCAGCTGTGAAGAAAGGAGTCGTTTGTCGCCAGATGTGCAGCTGGGGCGGGCTTGGAGGAGCATGGCGGGCAGTCCGTGCTCGTCACGTGCTCAGTGGGCCCTCAAGGCTGCAAGCTGACCAGATGAAGCGGTTGCAAGCCGGCTGGAGCACGCAGCAAAGGGGGGAGGGAAGCAGCAAGCAGGAGGCTTGCTCACGATCAGCTCCTCCAGCTCATCTCGCGGGGCCTGCAGGACAAACAGCCAGTGCCGCGGGCGCGCAGGTATGACCCACCAGCAGGGCAACAGACGCGAGCTGCTGGGTGGCAGTGCATCCACCCACAAGCTGCCGGCATCGGCAAGGGACCAGCCCGCACAACAACAGACAAAAGACGGGGAGGGGTGTTGCGCCCCGCAGCGCCCTCACCTGCTGGGGCTGCCGCTGGGGCTGCGGTCGTAGCCGCCCTCCGTCCACTTCCATCCGAAGAAGTCAAAGTCCTGCATGGGGTGTGATTGCCGCTCATTCCGTCATGGGGAGGGTTGCAGGTGGGCAAAGCAGGTGTGCAAAGCAACAGGCCGCACTGTGGGCATCCATGTCAAGCATTCCACATCACGATGTGGGGTGCGGGCAGTCGCCTGCGCAGCAGGCAGCAAGCCCGCACTCAGCCGGGGCGCCGCCACAAACCTGCGCTGTACAACCATTGCAGGTACAGTTGCCCGCATGGGGGCCCGGTCAAAGCCCGAGGGAGCAGAGTGTAAGACTAGACTAGGCTTCAGCTGCCCACCTTGCGGTTGGCCCAGTCCACCTTCCAGCGCGCGCCGTCCACGCGCATGCCGTCCATCTTCTCCCATGCACGGTCGGCGTCACGAGAGCTGCGCAGCGAGCAGGGAAGAGGCAGCAGGGGACAGCAAAGGGTGAGGGCCTGGGGCGCAGTGCAACCTCTGCAGGGCCAGGCAGCGGCGCAGGGCGCAGCGCAAATCGGCACAGCCAGGCCGCTGACCAACGCCATGGGTGGTTGCCGGTGAGGGTTGGTGCTGGCCGGCTCTCAGGCTGGGACGGGGCAGGCGAGCGGCTTGGGGTGCGGGTGCTGGGGGCTGCTGCGGCCAGGGGGCCGAGGCGGGGGGAAGGCTGCGGCCTTCGACACAACAAACAAACGCCCACCCACCCAAACGGAAGGGTGCGCTCCCCCGAATGGCAGCACCCAACAACATACCAAGACATGCACCTAGCAGGCAGGCTCATGGCAGTGGCGCATGGCAGTCTCAGTCCGCAGCAGATCAACACTGCAGTGCTGGCTCCCAGCGGGGACAGCCGGCGCGACTCGACAAATCGGGTGCGAAGCAAACCACCGGCTTGCAGGAAGCTTTGAAACGAACAACCTCAAACAAGGCACCAACCTGGTGAACTCCACGAGGGCGCAGCGCGCCCGGGCGTCGCGCTCCACGGCCTCCACCTTGCCAAACCTGCGGGTGGGCGGCAGGGACGAAGCACGAGCGGGGCATTAGGTAAAGGCTGCGACGCATCGCCGGCTCGGGGCAGGTGGGCAGCTACCCTCCTCCTCACCAACAAACAGCGGCGCAGAACTCACCGCTCGCACTCGTACTTGATGTCGCGGCTGCGCGTGTAGCTGCAGGCGGGAGGGGAAGGGAGCTGGCTGACAGGGTCAGGCACAGCGACGCAGCAGCTGCTCCGCCGGGCAGAAGGTGGCAGCGCGCGGCGGCGCCGCCGGCAGCGGCAGTGGCGGCGGTGCTTAGCGCCTCCTGCGCAGTGTAATCGCATGCCTGGGGGTCCACGGGCACAGGCAGGAAGCAGGAGGTTCAGCAGGTGGGCAGGGGCGCCAGGCAGCTTGCAGGGAGCGGGCAGGGCACCCACCTGCTCAGGCCGTCGATCACCAGCGTGAAGCGGCTCTTCTGCGGCATGGTGGCGGGCTGTGCAGCTGGTGGCGGCGAAGGGTGGGCTTTCCTAGAAACTTCTTCGCTCAGTGGTTACTCTGGCGCGAGTGTAGCACCCTCCCTGTGTTGCAGATAGTGGATATGACCACGCTGGGGGCGCTCCAAGGCTTGCGGCCCAGCATCGCATTTTGTGCCAGCGGGGCAAACCTGGGGTCCCTCTAAAACCGCCTGCAGCAGCTTGCAGACTCTCGGCAGTTGCTCCCAGATTGATCCAGCATGCGTCAAGGCCACCAGAGGGGCGCACCGGTCCAAGAGGACGCCTGGGGCCCTGAAATCGACTCCGAGCAGGGTGGGCGGCTGTTCATAGTGTTGCCGTAATGTTGCATGAACGTATGGCGCTCGAAGGGCATGCAGCGGCACCGTCTGCACGCCGCCGCCACTGCCGCCACTGCCGCCACTGCTCCGCCCACCTCCTTCCTCTCACCTCCTGCAGAAGCCGGCATCAGCAGGCGCCCACAACAGTGGGCGGCGGTACCTGCCAAGCCTTATGGCGCATCGGGCCGGCCAGCTGCGGCCACACCATCCCCGACACTCAAAGCCGCCGGCGCCTCGCGCCATGCGGCAGCGGTGCCACGAGCCGGCACAGCAACACCAGCCGCGGCAAAGGGCCCAGACCCGCTGCGCTCCATCTGTCTGGGCGTTCTGGCTGAGCATTTAGAAGACCTGCTGGCCGATGCCTACTGCTGCGAGCACATCCTGCCCTACCTGCCATCTGAGGCCAAGGCGTGCCTGCTAGCCGTGGCGCGCTTGCGCCGCCTGCTGTGCGACGCTGCGCTGCTGCTGCTGGCCGATGAAGGCCAGACCACCCTCGACCTGCACGGCTGTGGGGAGGCGGTCAGCGAGAGCGGCATTGAGGCGGCACTGCGGCGCATGCCCCACCTGCGCCAGGTGGGCGGGTGGGCTGGCCTGTGGTCGCCACTGCGTGCGGGTTGCTCACCATGGCTTGTGGGTTGCTCGCCTCTTCTTGTGGGTTGCTCGCGTTGGCTTGCGGGTTGCTCGCCATGGCTTGCGGGTTGCTCGCCATGGCTTGCCGCTGGGCTTGGTGCTGTCACGACCTCCCGCCGCTGCACACCCCAGCGCCAGTCACGTGTTTGCGTGGATCCCACATGTTGCCAGGTGGACCTCACCAGCTGTTCTGTGGGTGCTGGCACGCTGCGCGTGCTGGGCGAGTGCTGCCCCGCTGTGGAGCAGCTGCGGCTGGGCAGCCGGCTCACAGACGAGACGGCTGGCAAGTGAGTGGGCAGGCGGATGGGAGCTGTGTGCGTAGGCTGGGCTGAGAGCATCCAAACCTGCTCAGCCAAAGGGTGGGACTGCATAAACAGGTGTGCCCGCTGCAGCAAGGCGCCGGCTTCCCGAAGTCCACATCTTGTGGGCAACACTCGGTCGTCTCTGCCCTCCGCAACCCCATCCTCCCGACCCCGCAGGGGCTTGAGAGACATCCTGCCGGCGCTGGATCAGCGGCAGCAGGCGCCCACGGCAGACTCTTGGGACGCTCTGCTTGAGGCGGATGATGCGGCGCAGCTAGCGGCAGCTGTCGGGCGGGGCCGCTGCATGCAGTTGCAATGCGTGCACTGGTTGGATGTGCCGTTTCGGCTGGCGGAGCACTGCAAGGCGGCCTGCCCCAAAGTGGTGCTCAACCCTAGTGCTGAGGAGGTGGCTCGGCGCAGGCTGCCGGCGGCCTGCGACCCTGCGGTCGAGCTGGACGCACCGCTGCTTGCAGGCAAGGCATGGGAGCGTGACGGGGAAAGCGGCTGTTTGCAAGTTTGTGGCATCGTATCTGTGCGCCAACCGTGGCCGTGCTCAATGCCATGGCGTTTTGATGGTTGAAGGAACTCCAAAGCCGTGACTTCTGACCTATGTGACAACTTCTGGCCGTGCCCAATGCCATGAAGTAGCTGGAATTTCTACACTAACTCCTGGCCCTCCACTCCATGCCCCTGGCCCTGTATGCAGAGGTGTCGGGCAGCGCCCGGTGGGCTGCAGCTGAAGAGGAGGTGCCGCGGGAGCCGGTGCTGCACATCGCGGAGCGCTTTCGGCTGGCCTACGTGTCGCGGCAGCAGCGCGTGCAGAAGGTCATGGAGCGGAACCGGCAGCAGCAGCGCAAGCGGGAGCTGCGCGCCGTCGGCCAGGGGGAGCGCCTGATTGCGGCGTGGGAGAGCGAGGTGTAGCAGCCCAGTTTACTTGGCATCATGAGACCGAATAAAAACTCATGGACTCGCATGTCGATCCGGCAGTGACATGCTTGTGAAAGGCAGCTTGTGACAGCGGGCGAAGTGAACAGGCTGTCGATAGCGCTGCGAGCGACGGGCCGGTGGCGCCGGCGGGATGGTTTAGTGGCCAGCCTCTTTGCGGAGGAAGCTCGCCCCACTTTCGATCGCCCCTGGAGACTCCATGCTAGCAGCTGTGCGCCTCCAGATCCTGTGCCGCAGCCTTGCAACCGCGAACCACGCTCGCCAGCTCCTGCCGCTGCTCCCCCGGGTGTCGGCTGCTCTGCAAACGAAACCGGCACCTCAACTGTTTGGGTTATCGGCAGCCAAGCCCCGGATTGCGTCGCTCACCAGGCAGCACTCCCGCTCAATGGCAGCAGCGGTGAGCTGCGCCCAAGGCAGGCAGCAGCCAGCCATTGGAGAGGACCTCGGCCTTGCTGCTGCATGTTTGATAGAGCCACAGCAAAGAGTAGAATCACGAAGGCATGACTGGCAACCAGAGCTGCACCCGCCCCCAACGCGTTGCACTGTTGGTCCGCCAGGCCCCCACTGCCCCACACCCCCCGCTTGCACACACGCAGGCTGCCACCGGTGGGCTGCAGATGGAGCTGGTTGAGGTGGATAATGGCGGTGCCGAGGAGCTGAACTTCATCCTGGGTGGGTTGGGCTTGAACGCTGGTTGGTGCATGCAAGGTTGGTGCGCGCAGGCAGTTGTTGTTGACGTGCCATGCCTGCTGAATCGTACCGTGCTGCTTTGCTTGGGAAGAGGGCCCTGGCCATGCCTGCGTTGACCACCAGCAGTCCCGGCACTGCACTGCACTTTACTGGCAGGCCAGGCGCACTTCATCAAGACAGTTGAGGACGTTGCCGAGGCTCTGTTCCAGAGCGGCACCGCCATCAAGTTTGGGGTGAGCGAGCAAGCCACATGCTTGGTTTCTGGCCTGCCTTGTGCGGCAAAAAACGCCTGCCTGTGTTTTCCACTCCTGCTGCTAAGTTGCCTCCCTTCCTCTATTGTGTGCAAGTGTGCAGGTGGCCTTCTGCGAGGCTTCCGGCGATCGCAAGATTCGGTGAGGCGGAACGGCATTTGAAGCAATTTAGCAAGAGGCTCGCTGCAGGCCAACGCACTCTGGGCTGCAGAGCCCACTCATGACCAAGTTTCCCTCAGCAGTTCTCTGCCACCCACCCGCTAACTTTTCCATGCGGCCGCAGGTGGGACGGCAATGATGACGGCTTGATTGAGCTGGCCAAGAAGAATGCGCTGGCCATTGGCGCCGGCCACTCCTTCATCGTCTTTCTGAAGGACGCCTACCCTGGTGAGCACATGCCTTTGGGAGCAAGGGTGCAGCTGAACCGAAGGCGGCTCCCTCCACCGCCTACTGCTGTTTGGGAGCAGTTGGCCTGACAGTGTGCGGGCCTGGCTTGATGACGCGGCCAGCTCCCCATGCGGGGGTGCTGTCTGGGCATGCAGGTCTGTACGGTTTGCCCGTGCAAGTGTGCACACCTCAACCGAGCAGCCATGTCAGCTGAAGGGGCCCTGCAGCCTGAGTCCCCACCCTGCTGCCACCCTGCCCCTTGCACCCGCCACCGCAGTCAACGTGCTGAAGGCGGTTCAGGGCTGCCCCACAGTCTGCCGCATCTACTGCGCAAGCGCCAATCCAACAGGTGGGTTACGGGGGCTGCGGGTGGGCAGGCAGCAAGTGCGCGAGCGGCGCTATGGGCTGGTTCTGCCTCTGGGGTGTCCTCATTTGTGGCATGTCCGGTGCAGTCCTGTAGCACACCTGTGACGCAGCTTCACCAGGCTATACATCGCTGCCATGCCTGTCCGCCCTACAGCGGTGGTGATTGGCAAGGATGGCGGCGAGCGGCGGGGCATCCTGGGTGAGTTTGTGAGCTGTGAGCTGCGCGGATTCTTTGGCGAGGCAGCTCCGGGCAAGGCGCTGGGGCGCAGCATAGTGTGGCAGGGCGTCCTGATGTTGTGACTTAACGTGACAGAGCCGCAGCATGGCATGAGTCGTCGTTGGTGGGGCCAGGGGGCCAAGGCTGCATGCTCCCTCCACGACAGTGTGCGCAGCCCCACGACAGCCCCTCAACTGCTCCAGGCCTGCTCCATACCTAACCGTACACCCGCAGGCGTGCTGGATGGCTTCTGCCCGCTGGGAGTGGAGAACGAGGCTGGTGAGTGTGGGGTGGCGAGCGCACTTTGCTGGCAGCTGTCGTGGAGGGTCTAGCTGTGGGTAGAATGGAGGGCGGGCAACCTGACCCAGCGGGGGCACCCTGATCAACGATTCACGCACCCTTGTTTGCATCGTTATGCAGACATCAAGGCACGCAAGGACCTGCTGCGCATGATTGGCTACAAGCGGTGACCTGTCGGTGGTGACCGGCTGCACACGCTGCCGCGATGGGTGGCTCCGGTCGGAGCAGGGATTAGGAGCAGCGGCTGCGCTTTTCCCAGGCTCACGCCACATTGCGGTCTGCCCACTTTGTTTCGACGGCGGCTGCCCGCGCGAGTGCAGTCCCGCTGCACCGCTCCGCACAACATAGCATTTTGAAATGTGAACTTTTAACCCACGTGGCAAAAGACTCGACCGCGAAACATGCTTCCGCACAAGACGTGCAGGGCAGACGGCGGCGGCGGTGGCGGTGGGTGTTGGTGGGGCGGGTTGCGGGCAGGCCTGGCGCCTGCTTTGATCACATCCAGCTGCTCCTGGGGTCCGACAGGCGAGGCGAGAAGCGGGACGGGCGTGCAAAGGGAGACGGCAAGCTCTTGCGCAAGAGCCCTCGACGGCATCCTCGGCGTCCAATTGGTCACGATCGCTGTGCGACAGCCCAATCAAAGCCCAATCGGCGGCACTTGTTGGGTGGCCGGCCTCCTCATGAGGGCCACGGCGCGCCTTCAGCCCCTGTTCGCCTCCCCACCACCTGTCTGCCATGCAGTGCACCGATTCCACGCTCTGAGAAGCCGGCAGACGCGGCGGGGTGCTCACGGTGGGTATTTGTGAACACCGGGACCTGCCCGCTCCCTGGGCCCCACCGGGCTGCGTGATGGCAGCGCCGCGTGTGCCGCCTGCCAGCGCTGCGCCGGGACCGTGCGTTGGCGGCCCTGAGGCACCCCGCCAGCAGCCACTGCCGCCACTTTTTGCCGCGAGTACGTGCAGGCCGGGGGCTGCCTTCCTTCCCCAATCATTTCCTTCCCTACTCACACCCCACCTTGCCTCCTGCAGTTCTCGCGCAGAATCACATCCCCAGCCAACCCAGCAGCAAGCGCCCGCCATGCAGGAGGCGCCGCAGCTGGCGGAGCGGCCGCCGCCGGGGCCCAAGGCTGAGCCCCCAGCTGACGAGGGCCCCACAGCCTCCACCTCTAGCTCTGAGGGGGGCCGCATCGAGGCGCAGCACACGGCGGAGCAGCGGGAGCAAGAGGACCAGCTGCACCACCTGGCGGAGCAGCTGGAGATCAGCGTTGAGCGGCGGGTGGTGCCGCTGCTCGAGTTTAGCGACGACACGTGCCCCATCTGCCTTGAAGACTACACACCCGAGGACCCGGGGGCGCCCACCGTCTGCAAGTGAGCGAGGAGGCTGGGCTGGCGGTCGGGGCGCCTGGGTGGTGTGGGCCGCCATGCGCGCGAGCCGGGCGGGCCACGTGTGCCTCGTTGCCAATGAGCACTGACTGATTCCTGCGGCTTCCGCCTCTCGCCCATCCCTGCTTGCAGGCACCACTTCCACCTGCAGGTGGGCTGCACACGGCTGCATCATGGCTGCATCATGACCTTTGTGCATCATCGTGCACATCAGCGCGAGCACCGGCTGCCCATCTGCGGTTGCTCTTGCGCGCCTCACGCCTGTGCCTGCGCTGCCCTGCCTCCGTGCCCTGCCCACCTGCAAGCTCCCTGCCCACCCTCGTTGCAGTGTGTCATGCAGTGGGCGCAGCGCAGCCGCGAGTGCCCGCTGTGCTTCAAGACCCTGCAGCTCGAGGTGCGCCTGCTGCTGCTTGGCCATGTCTCTGCTGCGCTTCCTGGCTGGCCTCCGAGCTGCTTCTCCTGCCCAGCCGCCCAGCCACTTACCAGTTGCCGGGGTGCCTGCCCTCCACCAGCCGCAGGCAGCCAACCGCCCATCCCCTGGTCTGCGCCTTGCTCCCTCTCACTCCGCAGGACGAGGACATGAACCAGCTGCTGCCGTTTGGGGAGTACGTTTCGCCGGAGCAGCGGGCAGCCGAGGCGGCCTCCCTGGAGACCTGGGAGCTGGAGCGCCTGCTGCTGCGCCTGGCGGCGGCCAGCCAGCGGGAGCAGCAGCGGCAACACCGCTCCTCGCGGCGCGCTACCACTGGAAGCAGCGCCAGCGGCAGCAGCCGGCACCGGTGGCAGGGCTCGCGCGGGGAGGCGTCTGCGCCGCAGCCCATCCGCGGCAGCGAGGCGGCGGCGGCGGCGGCAGAAGGCGGCACCTCTGGCCACTGGGCCATTGCAGGGGAGGGCAGCAGCAGCGCAGAGGCGGCGGCGGGTGGGCGCCCCGCCAGCGCGCCGGGCATTGACATCCACGGCAGCTGGCCGCCGCCAGCAGGGCTGCGGGGTAGCAGCAGCGGCGGCGTGCAGGACGAGGGGCACGTGATCAGCCCCGGCAGCGGGCGCAGCGGATCGCTGTCCCTGAAGAGCCGGCTGGCCTCGCTGCGTCTCAAGTGGGTGGGACCTCCGCGGGGTTGCTGGCCTTGAGGTCTCGACCTGAGTGCGGCTGGGCTTGCTGTGCTGTGCGGCTGACCCTGCTGCGCTGGCGGGCGTCCTGCTTGGGCTAGCAGCGGCCAGGTGCAGCAGCCAGTCTGCAGCCTAGAGCACCACACGCCCATGCGCTGGCCAGTCTCACTCAAACTCTGCCTGCTGCTCACTGCCTGCAGGACCACCAAAGAGCTGAAGAGCCTGTTCTCTCCTGGCAGCCACGGCAGCGGTGGCGGCGGCGACGGCGGCGGCGGCAACGACCGGCGAGGCGGCAGCGGCTCGGCCGCGCTGCATTAGGCGACCCTGCTGGCGTGCGGACAGCGCTGGCAGTAGCATGCTCACACTGCTGCCCCCTGTAGCACCACTTTGCACTAGCTAGCTCCCCGTCCACGCGAGTGTCCCATGTCCTAGCTGTGCGCCGTACCTCGAGAATCCTGCCGTGCAACAGAGCCCTCTGGGCTTCCCCTTGGGCCTCGGGGCATGACAGCCTCCAGTTTGGGCGGGGCAGGCAGCTACGACTCCTGCGCACAGGGGACCACACAGTCCGGCTGTCGGCGGGGGACCACAGACTGTGCGGCAACCCTCTGCCGGGAGGGCTCCTGTGGCGCTGGCATCCTTCAGCAACGATGAGGCGCTTGGTTTGCCAAATCGGAGGGCCTCGGGTTGTGCGGCTCCCCGCTTCATGCAGCCACATCTGCTCTTCCCGGCTGGGCGCCCCCCGGGGGCCCCATTCCCGCGCAAGCAGCAGCCGGCCGCACGTAGGAACTAGATTACGCACCACAAGCTCCCACACTCACCACCCACACACAGTCAGGGCGCGAGAAGTATGGGCTTGGGCTCTCAGCCCCTGTCCCCCTTCTGAAAGCAGTCTCAACGATGTGTCTCATAAGCGTCAGCGGCGGCCAGGCGGCCTTCCGGCGCAGCGCGAGCCTGCTGGACTTTGGAGAGGGCTCCGCGGAGCCGCTGGAGGGCACGGGTGAGCCCCCTCCAGCCTGCAGCGCATCGCCACAGGCTGTTGGGCTGGCTTGCAAGTGGGGCACGAGCCCCCGAGCGGCGGGGTGCGAGCAGCTCAACCCCTCCCCGCCTCCCCCGCCCGCTTGCAGTGGGTTTAAAGTCCAGTCAGTCCCTCGGCGACCTCCTCAAGGCGCGCGCCAAGGCGCTGGGCGACCTCCCAGGCCACGAGCGGTGAGGCTTTGCAAGCCGCTGGCTTGTGGCCTGGCCGCTTGCCACTGGGCCTGCATCCCTGCCGGCGTGGATCAGCGGATCGGGGCGCTGGCAGGCGGCCCAGCCTGCTCAGGCTGCGGCAAGGCAGCGGGAGCGGTGTATGGTGCCGCCGGCGATCGCCTTGCGAGCGGCCCGCCGCAACACCCTGCGCAAAATCCGGCTGCAACGGCACCCCTGCTGCAATCCCCCCGCCCTTGCCTCGCAGCTCGGACAGCGGGCAGAGCAGCAGCGATGAGACGGGGCGGAGCAGCCCTACCTCTGGGTATGAGCAGGTGCTGCGCTCGCGGTCCCCGTGCGCGGTGCTCTTCCCCACGGACGAGCCTGCGGCCCCCGCAGCAGCCTTCTTTGCCGCGCAGCCCCAGCTCCAAGCAGCCGCAGCGCAGCAGCAGGCGGTGCAGCCGCCCGCGCAGCAGCAGGAGCAGCAGGCGGCCAGCCGGCAGCAGGCGGTGCTCCTGCCGCCGCTGCCGCCCGGCCGCCCTCTGGCCCGCGCCAGCCCGCTAGTGGAACGCCGCAGCTCAACAGGTGCAGCAGATGCGGCGGCAGACAGCCCGTTCCTGG
>RRZL01000082.1:2132610-2171447 GCA_006782975.1 Chlorella sp. Dachan | reverse complement strand
GAGTCTGTTTGCCAGCGGCGGGGCGGGGGCGGGCGGCGCCTGGTCTCCCTCCTCGGCCTCGTGCGGCTCGGGAGCGCTGGCGGCCGAGGCCTCGGCACCCTCCCCCTCCCCCTTTGCGCGGCTGAGCCTGCAGCAGCACCCCAGCGTCATCGCGCCGGCGCAGCCCTCGGGCCTGCTGCACCAGTCGGTGCCGCTGCCAGCTGGCATCGCCTCCAGCGGTTCCTCGGCCAGCAGCCCCACGGGGCAGGGGCCCCACTCCCGGGCAGGCTCCATGAGCGAGCTGAGCCGGCGCGGGTCGCTGGACGGGTGGGGCACCTCCTCGCACCTGTCAGAGGGCCACGCCGCGGAGGAGCTGTTTTACCGCCTCAACCACGCCCGACAGACCGTGGAATTCGTAAAGCGCCAGGTGCGCGCCTGGCGGCTGCTTGTGGGCAGATGGAGGTTCTGCTGCGGAGCACTGCGGCTGCTTGTGGGCGCCTGGCGGCTGCTTGTGGGAGGACGGGGGGGTTTGCTGCGGGGCCCTTCAGCTTGCACCTGTGTGTGTGCGCTGTTGCCGATCAATCGCCCGGCTCGCAACTCGACTGCCCTGCCTCCCACCTGCCATCCCAACCCTGCAGGCCACCGCGTTTTCCCAGCTGAACAAGACGACCATGGGCGTGTGGGAGGCGCTGGAGCTGCTCAACACGCTGCGCGAGTGAGCGCCTGCTGCGCCTGCTCTGCTGCGCCTGCTGAGCTGCACCCGCTGAGTTGCGCCTTGTTGCCGCTGCTTGCTTGCGCCTCGGCCGGGCCGGCTTGCAGTGCTGGGCGTGAGATGCAGGCCTGCTGCGCTGGCGCTCACCCAACCTTGGCACTGACCCGCCCGCCCTGTAGGTATGAGACAGCTCTGCTGGGCGGCGCCGAGGGCACCGGGCATGTCACGCCCGAAATGCCGCTGCTGGAGTACGCGCTGCAGGTGGGGACTGGGCAGAGGGATGAAGCAGCGCCTGCTACTTGCACGTGGAAGCGCAGCGCCTGGCGCTGGCGGGGGACAGGGAGGACTGGAGCTCGATGCCCTCCCTGCCTGCTTGAGCCACCCGCTCCCTCGCTGCTCTAAGCATGGCCGCTCCTCACCCGCCCCACCTGCCCTGCTCTGCTGCCCGCAGTGCGCCGAGGCGTGCCGGGCAGCCTTCCCGGACGAGGACTTCATGCACCTGGCGGGCCTGCTGGCGCCCCTGGGCAAGCTGCTGGCGCACGCCAAGTGAGCGCTGCTTGGTTGGTGTTGCTGTTTGGTTGGTGTTGCTGCTGGGCACTGGATCTGTCCTCTCCTGGCGCTCTGGGCCTCGGGGCAACGCTGCTGGCGTCGCGCAAGACCCTGACCTCTGCTTCTGACGCTGCTCCCCCGTCGCTGCGTCTGCAGGTTTGGCGCTGAGCCCCAGTGGGCCATCTGCGGCGAGACGTACCCGGTGCGTGGTTGTGTGGCTCGTCTTGTCGCTGTGCGGCTCATCTTGTCACGTTGCGCCGTGCCCCTTGGCCTGCCCGGTTGCGGCTGCATGCGACAGCTGGCGTCCAGGCAGTGGTGGCATGCCGTTTGGCGCGCCCGCCGCCTGCGGCGCTTTTGCTGAGCTGAAGGCTCGCGCTGGAGCAGCTCATGCTGAGCGTGCTTCCCGCCCCGCTCTCAACCGCTTCCGCAGGTCGGCTGCCGCTTCCACCCCGCCGTGCGCCACTCCCAGTACTTTTCGGCAAATCCCGACCGCCGCAAGCGCCTGTACTCGTCACCCACTGGTGCGCGTAGCGGGCATGCAGGGGCTGGGCAGGCCTTCAACCTCACCCAGGAACGCATGGGCAGCAGATCAGATGCAGCAAGTGGCGTGCTCTCAGCCAACAGGCTGGCGCACCCCTCATGCTCACTGGCCTGCCTCCCCTGCAACCGTGTGTGTGCCGCGCGGGCTGCGGCCTGGGCGGCCCCTTCCGCTTCTCCAGCCCGCCTGACCGGGTCGCCTGCCTGGTCTCCACCTGCTGCAGGCGTGTACCGCGAGGGCTGCGGCCTGGGGGGCGTGCTGATGAGCTGGGGCGCGGGCGAGTACGTTCACATGGTCCTGCGCCTCAACCGCGTGCCGCTGCCGCCCGAGGCGCTCTTCTGCGTGCGGTGAGTGGCCGATGGTGGTCTGCTTGTGGTGGTCTGCTGCACTAGCCCGGACGGCGGTGTGCTGCACCAATCTGTGGGGACGGCCCCTGCTGGAGAAGCGCAGACCGGGGCATGTAAATCGGATCCTTTTCAGCTCAAGCCACAACACATCAGCGTGGCGCAGCGTCTGGGCCGACTCTGCGTGCGCCTGCCACCCACCTCCCGCTGCCGCTCCGCCCTTCCCATGGCAGGCACCAGAAGCTGCGGTGCGTGTTCCGCTCGGGCGGCCCCTACCAGGAGCTGCTCTCCGAGTTCGATCGCGTGCAGCTGCCGCGCCTGGTGAGCGCGGCTGGAGGGGCGGTTGGATGGCATGCGTCTTGTGCGGTTGGATGGGCCGTTTCTTGTGCGGTTGGATGGGCCGTTTCTTGTGCGGTTGGATGGCGCGTTGCATGTGCCACGTTGGGTTGGCCTGTGTGTAGTTGGGCTGCATGCAGCTGCCGTGCCTGTGCGAACTCCTACTGCCTGGCTGTCACACGCCCCTTCCTCTGTCCCACCCGCTCTGATTCAGCTCAAGTTCCAGAGCTGCTGCGAGTACCGGCGCACGCCGCGGGCGTCACCGCTGCTGGTGCCCGCCCCCGGCAAGCTGGACGCAGATGGCGAGCCGCAGATGCTGGTGGGTGCTGAACAACAGAGCCGGGTACACCCTGATTGCGAGGGGTTCGGCAAAACGCTGGAGCTGCCAGGGTGGCGGAAGCGCCAGCAGGGCTGCAAAGGGCGCGCATCTATCAACCACCCCGGGCTGTGCCTGGCAGCCCGCCCATGCTGCACCGGTCAGCCCACTCAACCTTTCTGCTCCCGCCTCACCGCTCCCGGCAGGTGGCCCCCGAGCTCAAGGCATACTACGACCGCCTGCTGGCCAAGTACATCCCCCACGGCTCACTGCGCTGGTGAAGGCAGCCGAGTGCTGCCAAGCGCAGCCAAGCGCGGCCGGCGTTTGGTGCGGCCGGCGCCCCGGCAAAGCGGCCCACCCTCCCCGCCTCCGCTGGCTGACAAGCGGCGCGCACCGCGGGTGCCGCCAATGCCTGTGCTCGACCTGTGCTCTGGTCGCAGCCCGGAGTCCCGGTGATTGATGCACACCGCCGCAACCGCGGCTGCAGCTGTTCGCAGCAGCGGCTGCAATGCGCCGCTGCGGCGCTCGCGGCCGACTTCCTTTCCCATCCCCCATGACATCTCTTTTTTCCCAAGCGCCACCAACTCGCAATGAAAAAGGTTCACCGCCCATCCCCCTCTCGCCCCCCACTGTATTTTTGAAGGGCGGCCCGTCCCCCCTTCACCTCAGCCACTCTCTCCAGACCTCACCCCTCTCATCACCCGTACACATGATTGCTGCCCTTCGGAAGTGCCCGGTTTGTGTCCCCCACCCCGACCCGTGTGTGCGCTCAACCCTGAATTTATTCCGCCCGCCGCCCCGCCTCTCGGCTGTGTGCGGCCGGTGCGCGGCGGGCGGAGCGATTTTTAGGCGTGGCCTGCTCTGTTGGCACAGGCCCGCCGCTGTGGCTCATTCGGGAGTGCCCCCCCATTTTGAACCGCGGCCGCTCCGGCAGCCCCCGGCCATTGCGGCCACCCAGTCTTGTTCCTCTGCCTCTTTGCTCCCTTTTCAGTGCTCCCCGCATGCCCTGTACCCCCTGCAGGCAGCTGCGGCTGCCTGGAGCTCCTGCCCCTGCTGCTCCCGCTTTTGGCCCGCCCTCCGAGAAGATCCAACCTTTCCCTCCCCTGAGCAGGCCGTCGTTGAGGGGCTTTGAAGCCCCCAACTGTGCGAGCACCGCTGGCTGTCTAGCCCGCTGGCTTGCCTTGTGTCTCCCCCCTCTCTCCCAACTCTTGTGCCCCTCCTTCCCTCCAGCCCTCCACACGCTTTTGGTTCGTTCAAGAGCTGCTCCCACCTCCACACTAGTGTCACCACCCATTGAGCGCTGCCGCACCCACTCTTTCCCTCTGACCCTACCCGCACTGCCCCGCACGCGAGCTGGGTGGGCTGGCCGCCTGTGGCCCCCCTCCCTCCGCCCGCCCCCTGCCCACCGGGGCCCTGCATTTCATGCTGCCACCGTTTGCTACACACCACCCAGCCATTTTATTTTCCTTGCCGCCAGCACTGTCGATACGAGTTGATTCGATGCAAATGCACCTCCAGCTCCATGCGCTGGTCCACGCATGTTTTGGTCGCTGAATCCAACCACTGTGCCTCTCTCCCCCTTTTCAGTTCAGCCTCCCCTTGTCCATGTAATCCAATTGCTGTAACACAGTGCGCCGAGTGCAGGAGGGAAAATGGGTCGGAGCGGAGGATGAAATGCGGAGGTGCCAGTGCAAACGAATTGGGCGGTGCGAGCGCGGATGGCGGATGAAACAGATCAGTCGTTGGGGTGCTGGCGGCGCGGAGGTGTTGATGCAGCACAGGTGGTGCTAGGCTGCGCTGTGCTGCGCTGTGGTGCCGCTTATGCGAGCACCTTGCCCTTCACGCGCTCCAGGATCATGTCATCTGCAGAGGGGGTGGAACCAGGCACACAGCACAGTAGGTGTTGCTGCGTTTCTGCCACCATGCAGCAGGGCGGTGGTGCTTGCAACACGGGCAAGGCCCCTTGCGGCAGGCGCCCCGTTTAACTTCCCTGTCACACAACCAGGCACGCTGGGCAGCTCAGGCGCCCGCGGCTGCAAGACGGTATTTCTCTTGGTGCGATTTCAGTAAAAGAAAAGACGATGATGCGCCCTCAAAACCCACCAGTGGTGTAGTCGGGCTCCTTGCGGTACGTGCCGCGCCCAAAGTCCTTGTCGTAGCTGTCCATCAGCCCGTCCAGCAGGCCAAACTCGGGGGCCCAGTCCAGGTCCTCCATGGCCTGCACAGGTGCAGGTGGGGGGTGGGGAGGGGCCAGAAGAGGTTTCACACGAGACGCAGGAGGTGGCCAGGAGGTTTCACAGGAGACGCGGGAGGTTTCAAAGCAGACGCAGGGTGGGCAGGCTGTCTAGCAAACCCACCCCGGCACCCCGGTACCCCTTCAACGTCGCTACCCTGTGAGGCCTGCCCTCGTCAGCACTACCCGGTGCCCCCTCCATCCGCACACCCACAGTTTGGTGTTCACAAAGCAGCTGCCCCGCCCGCCCTCACCTTGTCGATGGAAGCGAAGAAGTGCTGGTCGCGCATGGGGAAGGCCTTGGCCTTGCCGAAGTCGAAGTCTGGAGCGGGCGGGGAGGGGCGGCGGAGCGGCAAGCATTAGGCAGAGGTGCGGCAGGGTTGGGCGAGGGGCGGCTGTCATCCTGCGGCACGTGATCCTCGCTGCTGTACCCCCACCCCAGCTCCTCACCCTTGGGGTTGTAGTGCACAATCTCGGGCTCCCGGAAGCCCATGGCCTGGGCGCATGCCTTGGCCAGGCCGTCAAAGGTCACAAACCTGCGCAAGTAAGCGGAGTCGGCGGCGTGAGAGGGGGGTTGTAGCCCAGGTGGCTGCCCAACCGCCCTGCAGACCGGCTGCGATCTCCGCATCCATTGTTCGCGTGCTCTTCTGGCAGACAAAGAATGCAGCTCCCAGCCACAACTGGCGCAATGCGGCGAATCGGATGGGCCGCCGCCGGCAAACCGGTGGTCGGCGTGTCACGCTGCGCACGCTGCGCCCCAGCTTAGCGCACCCCAGCGCTAAGCTGGGGCGCCTGATCATGTCCCGGCAGGAGCCAGTTCTGCCCCCCAAGAACGTAGAACCACAGCCTCTAAGGAGCTGGAGCGCACACAGCAGGCGGCTCACCGCTCGCCGGAGATGTTGTACACCTGGCGCGCCGCCCGCGGGTTGCCCAGGATCTTCACAAACGCGGTGGCCAGGTCCTTGACGTGCCCCAGCTGCGTCACCTGCACCATTTCAGAATGAACAGAGGCTGGGGAGCAGCTGGGTGACGGCAGTCGCAAGGCATGTGCGGTCCCCACAGGCGCCGACCGCGCCGCCGCACCAGTGGCAGCGGCCGGGCAGCCGCACGGCAGCGCACTCCCCACAAATAAAGCAGTGACTAAAAGGCTGCCCACCTGCATGCCGGAGTTGGGCACGGGGATAGGGCGCCCAGCCTTGAGCCTGTGGAAAAACCACTCCTCAACTGGATTGTAATTAAGGGGCCCCTGCGAGCCGGATTTTGGCATCAAAACGAGCGTTCGTGAGCAGGCGGAGGCTCCAGGGGCATGTCACGTTTTTTTTTCTGCAACAGTCACGCAGCAGAGCAGGGCTGCAACAGTCACGCAGGAGGGCAGGGCGCTCACGTAGATGTAGACGGGGCGCACGCTGGTCCAGTTGACGCCGCGCCGCTGCAGCAGGTCCTCCGTGTACAGCTTGCCCTGCAGGAACACGTGGGCAACAACGGAGCGGTGATCAGTCGGTGCCTCAAGCAGGTCCTCCGGATACAGCTTGCCCTGCGCTGACACGTAGTGCTGCATGCTCGGCTCCCACCAGCACGTGCCACACATAAGCGCCCCACCCACCCCCAGCAACTGGGCCTCACCTTGTGGCGGGAGTTGAAGTCGACCTCGTCCTCCTCGCGGTGCGGCATCTGCTCGCTCTTCTTGTACACGCCGGCAGAGGAGCAGAAGATGTACTGCTGCAGGTTGGGGCCCACCTGTCGGCAAGGGGAGATGAGGGGAGCAGGGCAGGAGAGGTGAGCGAGGGGCAGCAGCTGACGGCCGACGTGAGGGAGCCGTTGGGTGAGCAGCAGCGGCAGCACGAGGTGTGCTCGCAGGGACTGCGCTCACAGCACCCCACAGCCCCTTTCTACTGCCCCACAACCGGCTGCGCACCGCGTCCAGCACCAGCTCGGCCTCGTCAGCCTCGCGGCCGTTGATGTCGTACACCACTGCACAGACATGAGCAGGCAGGCAGGCAGGAGACGATGGATAGACATGCAGCCAAAGCCCAGCAGCGCCGCAGGCAGGTGGACACAATCCCACAGACACCATCGTGCACAGATGCGCAGCTCCCATCTCAGTCGCCATCAGCAGCCGCAACGCGCAGCGCCCTGGTTGGACGGGAGCAGCCACAGCGCCTCCAAACATCTGCTTTGCCAGCGCCGCTGGGTTCAACCGGTCGTCCACCACTACTCCCACGTGTCCACCTCCTCCCGGGCGCACCCTCAAAGCCCTGGTTTCCCAGCAGCTGCTTCATGGCCGCGGCATCGGTGCGGTCGCACGCAATGTGCTTGACGGAGCGGGCAAAGCGGTCGTACGACTCGTCTGCAGAGCAAGGGGGAGTGTGCACCTGAAACTGAGCGCAGCCCGGTGCACGCAGTGTGCTTGATGGAGGAGGCGACGCGCTCCAGATGCCTATACCTCATGCAAAACAGCTGCCATCCCTGTGTCTGCTTCTCCTTGTGCCCCTCACAGTCACACTGGTGTCGTCCTGGATGTGGGAGGCGCCCGACCCGCACCCAGTCCACCCATACCTTCATCGCGCTCCCCCACCCTCCAGTGAACCCACCGGTGTCGTCGGGGATGCGGAAGGTGACGGGCTTCTTGCCGCGGGTCAGCAGCGTGACGTCGTGGCCGGCATCCACCAGCATGCGGGCCAGGTACACGCCGATGAAGCGGGTGCCGCCCAGCATCAGGATCTGCACAGTGGTGCCAGCAGACAGCGGGGTCGCTTGCGGCAGGCGGCGCTGGGGGGCGCAGCTGTGAGCCCTGGGGCTGGCGGCTGCCCATGCAACCCGGCTGATGTCTGGCATTGTAAGCATTATGCTTCGCGCACCTTCTTGGGGGCCACGTACGCAGACATGACGGTCACGGCGCGGGCAGCAGTGCGGCGGGCGGCGGCGGGACGGGCGGCGGCGCCCAGGCGCAGCTGCGGGGGTGGGATCGTGGCGCATTGTTTGTGGGCACATTCGCACAGCGCCGGGGGCGCCTGCGGCCGCGCCAGCTCCCCAGCCAAAGTGGTAGTCTCTCCGCAACCAAGGCAGGGCTTGCGGGGCGCCCGCGGCCCACCTGCTGCACAGGGCAGGCCTCGAGATCCTTGTCCAGCACGCTGGCGCGACGCAGGCCCACAACAGGCGCGGGGCCGGACACCGCCTTGGCGGAGCAGGCGGGCGCCTGGGCCGCAGCCCGCACGCTGGAGCACCGTGCAACCGCAGCCATAGTTGATCTGTGGAACTGGGCAGTGCGCCAGGCCCCGCAGGGGCTCATCTGCAAGGCCCCCGCCGCCGAGGCCGCCCGCTGCCGCCGCTGCCATCTTGGGCGGCATCCGCGGGGGTGGGGCGTGTTCAGCGGCCTGGGCCCCTTTCCGAGCATCTGCGCAGCCCGTGGAGTTGTGGAGCAGCGCGGGCAGCCCCTGCAAGCGCCGCGGCAGGCCTCACCTCCCGAGCCCGCGGGCTGGCCACACGGCTGGGCCCGCTGCTTGACCCAGCGCCTTTGCATCCGGCCTGCAGCCAGCAGCACCCACCATGCGGCCCGCGACGCTGCCAGTGGAGCTCAGCGCCCCCTGCTGTTCTGGGCGTGGAGTAGTGCTCGAGCGGCCCGCTCGCGGCAGGCAACAGCGCTGCAGCAGGGTGCTGGCATCACAGCCGGCGCCCCGGACCCAGCAGCAGCAGCAGCAGCAGGGCGCTGGCGGCGGGCGGGCGGCGGCGGCGGGCGGCAGCGGGCCCTCCACCCGCACCTCTGCCTACGCTGCTGGCTTGGGCGGCTTTGCCAGCAGCTTGGCGGCAGCGGCCACGGCCACAGAGGCGCTTGCAGCCGAGGCAGCAGGCCAGCGCCAAGGGACGCAGCAGCCGCCGGCTGGGGAGGCGCAGCGCGACGTCGATGGCCTGCTGCGCAACCGCCCCCGGCCCCTCAAAATCAACCTGGACCTGGCGCTGGTGCGTCCTGTTGGTTGCGACAAGGATATTGAAATGAAAGCTGATGCCAGCGACCCTGATGCCAGTGCTCTGCCACAAGCTGCCAAGACCGGTAGACGCGGTTGGTGCTCGAGTCCGGCTGAGCCTCCGAGGCGCCTTGCACGACCGGCGCACCCTCGCACCCCACCCTCCACGACCCCCCTGCGTGCTGCAGTACCGTGCGCGGCAGAAGCGGCTTGTGGCCAACAGCTCTCGCATGCCGTCGGACCGCAGCCGCTTGCAGCGGGATGTGGAGGAGGCGCTGCGCAGGTGGGCCCCTGGCGCCTCTGCATGTGCACCAGCAGTGCAGGCGTGCCTGGCACGCAGCTGGCCAGATGCCTGCATCTGATGCCTGCTTGCCAGCCCTGCTGGGCGCACCAACCTGCTGCGACGTGCCGGCTGCTGGCCTGGCGTCTGGCCGGCGGCCAGATCCCCATGCCGGTTGTGCAAATACATACATGCGTGTGCGCGAGCCTGCGTCTGCGCCCTCAACTGTACTTCCAGGTGCATGGAGGCGTTTCCGGAGGACGGCCGGCCCTACGTCAGCCTGGGCAAGCTGATGGTGGAGCAGCGGCGGTACAAGGAGGCGCTGGCGCTCTATGAGGAGGGCTGCACAGCCACCGGTGCGCCGCGCTTGCTGCCGGGAGCATTGCAGGCCACCAGCGCACCGCTTGGGCTCATGGCTGGTCACTGGGAGCACTGCGGCATGCTGTCGTCACACGATACTGCCTACCCAGCCCCAGCCAGGTTGCGCGAGGCCTGCTGCACACACACGCCTGCCCCCTGCTCTCCCTTGCCCCGCAGGCGGCACCAACGCGCACCTCTGGTCGGCCTGGGCCTACCTGGCGGCCAAAATGGGGAATATCAGCCTGGCTCGCAAGCTGTATGACGCGGCGATTGTGGCCAACCCGCAGCACGCGGCGGCCTGGCACGGCTGGGGCCTGCTGGAGAAGGACCAGGGCAACTACCTGCGGTGAGGTCACATGGGGTATGGCTGTGTGCTGGCTTGCGAGTCTGATGTAGTCTTGCGCTGCTGTGGCTGGAGCAGGGCAGCTACCTGTGGTGCGTGCAGGCACTACGGCCAATGACCTTCCTGCGGGTGCAGGCAGCGGCGGCAGCACGATCGCATGCCTCGTCTCCCCAGCGCCTGCACACTGATTGCGTTGCCTCGCTCCCCCCCTCGGTGTTGCAGGGCCCGCGACCTGTGGCTGCAGGGCATCCAGAGCCTGCGGCGCACCCCCAACTCCTACCTCTACCAGAGCCTGGCGGTGCTGGCGGCTGAGATGGACTGTGTGGAGGAGGCGCGCAAGTGGTTCCGGGAGGGCACGCGCACGCTGACGGTGAGCACGGCTGCCGATGAGCATTGTCTTCCTATGAGCATGGCTTCCCACGAGCATGGTCCCATGGACGTGGCTCGCCATGAGCATGGCTCCCCATGAGCAGGGTTGGTTCACAAACAGCCGCCCCTCGCATGCTGTGGAGGCAGCGATGCTGTGGAGGCAGCGCACGGCATTGTGAGGAGCATGCCAGCATGGCAGATGGGCCTTTTCTGACCCCCATGCGCACCCGTGCCACACGCAGGGCAAGGCGAGCCACGCGCTGTGGCAGGCGTGGGCGCTGATGGAGCAGCGGCAGGGCGACAAGGCCATGGTGCGGCCGCTGTACAAGCGCGGGCTGGAGGTCAGGTGCGAGCACAGACGGGTCTTCAGCTGTGGGGAACGGTGTGCGGACGTTGGAACAGGTGGCCTCCTGGTTGTGCACAGAACGATGGCGGCCTCGCTGCTGCCGGCCAGCTGCTCCTGCCCCAAGCTGCTGCCATCCCTTGCTGCCGGTTCTTCTCACCCCTCATCCGCCATGCCACCGCCCCGCCCCGCCCCGCCCATTGTGCAGCCCCCGCTCCCGCTACCTGCACCTGGCCTGGGCGCTGTGGGAGAAGGAGCAGGGCGCTGTGGAGGAGGCTCGCCGGCTGTTCAAGCAGGGCAACGACCGCAACCCGCGCGACGCAGCCATCCTGCAGGTTTGTGCTGCGCTGGCGGGTTGGCTGGCTGGCCTGTGTTGAGTGATGCTGCCGAGGCAGTGCAGCGGTCACAGGCACAACCTACTTGCTGGGCGGTTGGCCGCTACTGCCCGACTCCTGAGCTGAGTCTGCACCTCCCATGTTTTGCCCAGGCCTGGGGCCTGCTGGAGGAGGAGGAGGGCAACATTGAGGAGGCGCGCCGCCTGTTCAAGCGCGCCAGCAAGGTGCGCACCCGGTGCTGTGGCTGCAGCGGAAGCGCGGATGCGCGCATCCAACCAGCAGCGGCGGGGCTGAGCTCGGGTGCACTCGGCGACATACCATCCACTAGAGCCGCAGTTTGGTTGCAAGCTCACAGGCCGTGCTGCGCGTGCCCGTGCTGCGCAGATGGACCCCAACCACCTGCACGTGTGGCAGGCCTGGGGCTGCATGGAGTACCGCCAGCAGCAGTACGACACGGCGCGGGAGCTGTTCCAGCAGGGCATCTGGGCGGCGCCGCCCCGCGCACCAGACGTCTGCCTCGTCTTCCAGGCAAGCCCCTTTATGATGCCCTGCTGTTGCGCTTAGCCCAACCACCTCGGCCTGCTGCCCCGCATCCCTGCCGCCTGCGCTCATGATTCGCTGAAACCCACCAGTTCACCCTGACTGCGTGCCCTTGCAGGCATGGGCGATGCTGGAGCGGGACGCTGGCAACCCGGAGCTTGCGCGCGAGCTGTTCAAGTGCGCCGTCAAGGCAGACCCCAAGAGCGAGCCGTCCTGGCTGGTGAGCCTGAGCCCCCTGCTGCGTGCATGAACCGCGGGCGGGCCAGGGCGGGCCAGCAAGCTTGCATGGCAAGGGGCCTGGCCGTGCCGCTGCAAAGGTTGGATGGCAGACCCCCTGCTGCGCGTGATGACTGCTTCTTGTCTACAACATCATTGCTTGCAGGCGTGCGCCCAGAGCGTGCCGATTGCGTCTTTGTACACAACACCATTATTCACCATTGCTTGCAGGCGTGGGCCCAGATGGAGGAGGACCTGGGCTTCCTGCAGCGCGCCGCCGAGCTGCGCTCATTCAACATGCAGGTGGGGTGGGCGGTGGCTGGGGGCGGTGTGCGTGGGGCGGATGGGGTTGGGGGCGGTGTACCCCGGATGTGTGGGGCGGGGGGCGGAAATGGAGAGAGCTGCTTGCGAGGCGAATGCTAGCGCCTCGGGATGGAAGCGGAAGCGACGCTTGGGCTGCAGATGGGCCCACAGGACATGTAGCGGCACGCAGCCTTGGTGTGTTGGGCTCACTGCCACCCTTCAACCTCGCGCCACTGCCGGAGCACACAGAGACTTCGAAACCCGCCTTGCTTACTTGCGCAACAGTCGCGCCAAGGTGCGGCCCTTGATTCCCAATTCCCAATTCCCATCCCTGCAGGAGCACACGGAGATTGTGAAGCCCGCCAACTTTGCCACAGTGGCAGGCAGCGAGGGCAAGGGCACCGGCCTGCTGGCCCCCATCTTTGGGCAGATTGCCAAGTGGTTCCAGCGGTGAGGTGGCAGATTTGCGCACAGTGCTCCCATTGTTGTGTGGCGCCGCCATGTGTTGCAAGCCAGGCTGCGCGTGCCGTGCATGGGCTATGCTGCCGCTGCCTGCCCTGCACCAACACACGCCCAAACTCAAACGCTCATGCCATCTGCTCCCGCCCGGCAGGTACGAGGAGAGCAGCAGCGACAGCGAGCTTGAGCTGCCCGAGCTGCTGCCCCTGGAAGCAACGCCCCAGCCGGAGCCTGTGCTGGTGGTGGCCGCAGCACCGGCGCGTCGCGGCGGCCGCGGCCGCGCCGCCGCCAACGGCAGCAGCGCCAATGGCAGCAGGTAGAGGGCGGCAGTTGTATCTGTGAGGGCGCGTGCAGCGCACGTGCCCAAGCATTTGAAGCACCAGTGTATTTCTGAGAAGAAGGGATGGCTGCTTGAGGCAACCACCGAATATGATGACACTTCGTATGACCAGCACTAAGACCTGTGAGCAAGTGCGCTTGCACTGCTGTTGCAATCTATGAATGTAATGGTGCGACATGGTGGTTGCAGCAAGGTGCGCTTGACGTGAGGGGAGGGGAGCAGAAGGTACGAAATTCAATGCAGGTACAGAGCATCACTGAGGAGAACAAAATGCAAGGGGGGACTAGGAGTGGAAGAATCGGCTTGGGTTTGGAGGGTGCAAGGGTGTGCAACCGCACGACACTCGCGTATATGCATGCATGGTTCAGTTCATCAAATAGGCAGCAGTGCACGCAACTGCCTCGTGCTGCTTGCCGTGCGGCCAAGGACAGCTGCCTACTGGTCGGCGGGCAAGGGCACCTCATCTTCAGTGCTGACCAGCGCTTCACTCACAAGCTCCGCAGCCAGCGCCTGCAGAGGTGGAGCAGGATATGCGGATGCGCGTGCAAGCGCGCTTGGCTTGGCGCGATCAAGTGCCATGCTCGCCCAGCTGTCAGGCGCAGGGACCGCGCCGCATCACCGGTGCTGGGGCGACGCCGCGTCACCGCCACCATCAGCCCCAGCAGCCCCTCCC
Source organism: Chlorella sp. Dachan (assembly GCA_006782975.1). Lineage (NCBI taxonomy): Eukaryota > Viridiplantae > Chlorophyta > Trebouxiophyceae > Chlorellales > Chlorellaceae > Chlorella > Chlorella sp. Dachan. The sequence goes on along the minus strand of RRZL01000082.1, from coordinate 2,157,917 downwards.
ACCTGCAGCCTGTCGTCCGCAGCCCAGCGGGACGTGTCTCGCAGCAGCTCCGCCGCCGCCTGCTGGCCCTCGGCATCGTCCGCACAAAAGGCCTCGCCAAGGGACAGGCATAACAGGCGCGCCTGCGGAAGGGAGTCACAGCGGCAGCGGCGGTGCAGACCGGGCTGAGTTGAGGTCCGCACTGTGCGCTGGGTGTCGCGCTCTTGGCAGGCATGCCCCCTGCTGTCGGCCCTGCTGCTCCGCATGCATACGCACAACTCCTGCTTAATCTACGCCCTGCTGCGACCCTCACCACTGAGGTGACGTTGAAGAGCATGGCCAGAAACGCGAGGCCCTGGGTGGCGTCGGTTGAGGACAGGCCTTCCGGTGCGCCGCTCAGCAGCACGCGCAGCATGAGGTGCTGTAAGGAGGGGGGCCAGGGCGCACAACGGCCGCGTTGGATGACTGCGGAAGACAAAGCACCAAACTGTTGCATTCCTGCTTGCACCCATGCACGCAAAGCTTTGCAAGGCAGCCAAGGCAGCCAAGGCAACCAAGGCAGCCAAGGCAACCAGCACACAAGGCCGCCTGCCCGCCTGCACCTGTGCATGCTGCTCCAGCGCTCCCACCGTGCGCGCTGCGCTGCAACACAGCCGGGGCAAGTGGGCGTGGGGGTTTAGATGCTGCACACCTCGGCGTGCTCACATGCAGACACTCTCAATCTTAACGCACCTGCCCACAAGGGCCGCAACAGAGCATAGCACCCGCCCACCCACCTCTCCAGCGACACCGTGCCCGCCACCATGGCACCCAGCGCCTGCAACGCCTCTCGCAGCTGTGAGATGAGGCCTTCCAGCTCTGCGGCGTGTGGCTCCAAGAGCGGTACTGCGGCGGAGAGAGGGTGTACGGCTGGTGGGTGGGTGCCTGCTAGCAGAGACTGGGGAGCTCAGTCCCCACACCAACGGTTGCAGGGCGCAACGGACTTGGGTACTGAAGTTCAAAACAAGCCCACAAACAGGTGTGCAGCCCAGTGCACAGAGCACAGCCCCCCAGCACAAGCCTACAGCTCAGTGCACAGAGAGCAGAGCCCCCTCACCCGACTCGGTGTGGTGCGCATCCATGGAGATGGCAAACGTGGTCAGAACCTGCAGGATGGATGCGACAAACCAAACCAACACGCATGGACTGCAGTGTGGGATCGCGCCTCAACACACAGCTGGTCTGTGGGTCTTGCCTACACGCGCCCAGCTACACAAGACAGCATGGCGCCCATGAGCAGTGCGGCACCAACCCAACACAACTGCACACCCCCGCCCACCCAGAAACCAACCCACGTTGAGCATGCGGCGGCACAGGCGCTGCGCGCGGCGTCCGGGCCCAGTTGGGAATCGGGCTGGCTGCTTGAAAGGGTGGTACTCCACCCTGCGGTGGGGACAGCCGAGGACCAAACAAACGTTTGTCGGAAATGGTGCGGAGCCAACAGGTTGCTCGAAGTGGGGCGATTCCACACATGCACCGTGCACCGCCCCGCGTCACAGCAAGCTTCACCGCCCTGCCCAGGGATGCAAATGCACCAAGCACCGTGTGCCGAGTGCCTCCCTCACCGCAGCGGCACCAGCAGGGCACGGAAGGTTGTGATGCGGCCATATGCCTGCGGGGAGGGAGGGGAGGGCCCATGAAAAGACACAGTCAAAATCAGCAGTTGCGATGCTTGCATGTTGAGGGAGGCCCATGAGAAGGCAAAGTTACAGCCAGAAATTAGCATGCTTGTGTGTTGGCTCCCAGTCCATGCCTGCCCCCATGCGCCTGACCGCGGCCTCACCTCCATCATTGGCTTGTGGATGCGCCGCAGCACCGCCCCAGTGGCCACCTCGTTGCCTTGCCACGCAGGGGCGGAGCAGGTGACAGCCTGGTGCTGCGCCTGCTGCGCCTGCTGTGGGGTCTGCTGCCGCTGCTGTGCCTGCTGCACCTGCTCAGAGAGCTGCACCTCCTGCACCGCCGGCACGTGCGGCTGTGCAGAAGGCGACTTTGGCTGCTGCTCCTGCTGCTGGTGGTGGTCCTGCTGCTGGGCACCCACCGGCATGTCTGCTGCTGCAATTGCCTCCAGGGGATGGCGACTGGCGGAGAGGCTGCGTCGCCGCGCATGTTCATCAGGGCCGGCGGCTTGGTTGGCCTGCTTGGTCAGCACGCTGCGGAAAGCTATGTCTGCGGTGGCGGCAGGGGTTGGTGGCAGGGATTCCTTCTTAACCGTGATCACTGGCTCGCGCGTAACAACAAGCGCCGCTTGCCAGGCACATGCCTGACATTTGAAGCACGTGCACAGCTGGCCCTGGCGCACCTGCCACGTCAGCCATGCCCCGCAGAGCGCCCGATGCCACGGCGTGTGCCGCCTGCCGCGCCGTCACAGGGAACACCGTCTGCGGTGAAGAGGAGCCAGTAGTTGTACTGAGCAACCACACACTTCCCGAGCCATCACGTCACCTGAAGCCATGCACAGCCAGAGCAGGCAGCACAACATGGGCAGGCACGACATGCGGGAGCTGTCCAACGCACCAGTGCCACCACAAACTCGATTGCAAGGCCGATGGCTGTGCATGTCAGCCGCCAGAGCGCGAGGACGGGCATGGGGCTGCAGAGAAGCAGGCAGGTGGCGGGAGCAGCATGCTTTGAGGCCCATGTTGATGGGTAAGGGTGCAGGGTCCTTGCAGACGGGGCAGCAGCCACCCAAAGGTTGCACATTGCCCACTCGCCTGTCATGCAATACAGCGGCTCAACTCCTCACCTCTCGTGTGCGTAGCCGGGCAGTGCCACAGTGTACATGATGAGGCAGCTGACCACCCAGAAGTAGGCATTGTGCAGGCCATAGCTGCAGGCAGGGGCAGGGCATGTGTGCTGGCATGGAGTACTGAGGACAGACGCGGTGTGACATGCGTGGCAGTGCTTGCCGGTGGCAGACTCGGCCCGGCATGCAGGCCAGGAGCTAGAATACAGAATGCAGGCATGGGCACAATCCACACTGCTGAGCTGCAACCACTCACCGTGCGCAGCCGGCAGCCAGGGGCATGGTCAGCACCACCAGAGCCACAGTCATTGCGATGAACTGCAGCACAGGAGGACCAGGGACAGTGCATTGACGCCACGGAAGTGGGCTGGGGCTGTTGCCTGTTGCACTCGCATGCTCGCCTCATTCAGTGGGACCGCCCGGGCCAACCGCCGCCCGTGCAGCCCAGCTGCAGGGTACCGCAGCTCAGCAGCTCACTGCCCCTCCCCTCACCTTGGGAGGCCGGTTCTCAAACGACAGGCCGTTGCAGAGCACCGAGAAGTAGAGGGCTCCCAGGCCCAGTATGCCCGCCACCACGGTGCCGCCAAAGCGCAGCGCGCACCTGCGTAAGGCAGCAGGTTGCAAGATGGACAGGTTGCCAGGCTCGGTTATGAGCTGGACAGGCCACGTGCGATGCGCAGGCGGCGGGTTGCACCATGGCCAGGCACCAGCGGTGGCGCTCATGCCCAGGCAAGGTGCCGGTGCGAGTGCATGAGCAGAGAAGATCAGCCCACTCACTTCCAGATGACTGAGCCCAGCAGCGGCTCGTGCACCACCACAATGATGAACACCTGCTAGCAGGGTGTGGGGGACGGGCATGAGGGTACAACACGGCAGTCGGATGCGGCAGCACACTGCACCCTCACAGCTGGCTTCGGACCGGCCACCAACGGCGTCCCAAGGGTCGTGCCCAACCAAACAGCCGTGTGTCAACAGGCCACTCACCGCCCACACTGCTCGGTGGTCCAGCGCCTCGTTGGCCTCCGGAATCAAGATCAGGAACATTGCGGCGACGAAAGACACAGCCATCTGCATGGGGAGGCGCAGGAAGGCCTGGTGAGGTGCAACTGGCCAGCTGCTGATAAAATAAGGAAGCCTAAGCATGGCCCATATGGCCACCAGCGCATGCACAGCAGGCATGCAGCAGGACTAGCCTATTCACACCTGCAGCCCCAGCGCCAGCTGGTTGCGGTTGAAGCCCGTCCAGCGCTCGACGGCGGCAAAGGCGTGCCACACCCCGCTCGACAGCCAGGTCAGCCAGCCCACCGACTTGCCCTCTGCCGCAATTTTCTCCGCAACCTGAGGCAGGCAGGGCGAGAGGCAACTCACTCGAGTGCGAAGTACAACACACCCAACTCAAATTTTGGCAAGAGCTGCGCGCGCAAGGCTTCCAAAGCCAGCTGTCTATGAACACGCCTCCAAAGCACGCCGACCCCACCTGCACTTGCGGCCGCTCCAGCTTCTCCAGGGCAGCAAAGCTGCGGCTGCTGCGCAGGCGCAGGCTGCCGAGCGAGGGGCCGCCCCACAGCGCCTGGGACCGCTTGAACACAGCGCCGGCGCTGCGGGTGGGGCTCAAGGGCTCCAGCGACGTCTGCAAGTGATGGATGGCAGCCGGGAGCGGAGGTGGGTGGCAGCCGGGAGTGGAGGCGCAAACTAGCGGGCGGCAGCAACAGTCGCGAGCAGCACCGGCGCCGGGCGGCCCAGAATGTGAGGAATACCCCCCAGCAGCAGAACACATGACTGCACCACACGATGGGTCACACACAGCCGGTGCTCACCCGCGAACGTAGGACCCGGTCCCACGTGTGGGCTGCGGCAAAGTGCTCCGCCACTGCCTCGCCCACCCCCTGCTGGTCCTGGGCCACCAGCTGGGGCAGCAGCAGGTACATGGAGCGGACCTGCACAGGGCAGGAAGCGGGAGCTGTCAACCTGGACCACCACCTGCGCGATGCTCGCACCCGGACAGCCGCACTGGCGTGGCAGCACAAGGCGAGACGCACACGAGCAAAGGCGCACCCTGGTTGCACAGGTGAAGAGCATGGAGAGGGAGAGGTGCAGCGCCAGGTCATCCTGCGCTGAGCTGGCGGCACCCAGGCCCTTATCAACCGCCGCTGCCCCGTTCAAGCCACCACCCAGGCCGTCTGGCGCCGCTGCCCCGTTGGCAGCCTGCTGCAGCTCTTGAGCGCCATTGCTCCCCTTGCCGTTCACGGCCGCAGCAGCCACGGCGGCTCCGTGCACGGCCGCTGCCCGCTCTGCCTCACCGCCCGCCTGCTCGTGCCCCTCTCCAGCCAGCAGCCCCTCTGCTGCCGCCTCCGCTGCTGCCGCCATGCTGTCGGCATGGCTGGCGGCCTCTGCCGTGTGGCTGCTGCCCACAGCCTGCTGCAGCTCCCAAAAGGCCTCCTCCAGCCGGCTGAGCTCCTGAAGCGCGGGCCCCACCTACAACGATTGTGCAAACGGCGCCAGCAAGCAGTTGACCCGGCCGCTGCCTTCATGTGCACAGTGAAAGCAGGGCCCAGCCAGTCACCACCGCAAAGACCAGTTCGCCAGCCAGCAGCAACCCGCACCGGCGCATTGTCTCTCAGGATGGCGGCCAGGCTCTGGCAGCAGCGCTTGACCTTGCCCGCCACCTGGCGCAGGTGGCTGGCGTGCTCCCTGCAACACGTGTCGGGCCAAAGGCAGCCTGGTTTCAAAGGGAGCAGCGCGGCATGCAAGTCTGCGCCGCGCTCGTAGCACACGCTGCCGAAAAGCTCTTGTGTGTTGGGACGCCCCCAACACCCCAACAAATCCCGATTTGCAGCTGGTGGGCGCCCACCTGGAGGCCCCCAGGCGCGCCCGTCCCGACTGGAAGGAGTAGAGGATCATCATCGCGGAGGAGAGCAGGGTGCGGGCCAGCAGCAGCCTGCATGGGGCAGAGCCAGCCACCGCGTGGTCACAACGCGCTCGGTGCGGGAGACCGCAGAACGCTTGCAACGTGCTGCTGCAATCTGCAAAGTGTATGCTCAAGGATATGAGTGCACGCAGTGGCAATGCCACGTGAGGTGCCCCAGCGGCTCACATGCGTGAGAAGGCTAGCAGCGGGAAGACGTGTGTGGGGCGGTACAAGTCAATCTCCAGGTGCGTGAAGCGCATGTGCGCCCAGGCCGCCTGCGGGAGGTGGGTGGATGGAGTGGGCGGGAGGGTGGAGCGGGATGGCTGGCATGCGGGCACATCCTGAGGCCACGTACCATGCTCAGCTGGGCAGCAGGGCACAGCAGCACCGCAGCTGCTAGACCAGGCAAACCAACCCCATCTGCCTTGCCTGCATGCTGGCGGCGGTGGGGCCGCTCATAGCATACACGTGCTCCACGGCTGAGTACATGTCTGCCAAGGAAGGGTGGGGCGGGACTCGCATGGCCTCAGATGAGCCGAGGCGCACAGGGTTTGAGGCGCAGCGTTGGCGGCCTCCGGTGATGCCTGCCACAGCAGACATGCGTGCGCCATGCAAGCCGCATGTCGTACGCACCGTTTCATGCCCAATCAGGGTAAATGCCCACAGACTCCCACTGGCATGCCGCTGTGCTGTGCTGTGCTGTGCTGTGCTGTGTGCCGCGTTGTGCAACAACTACGCCTTCATATTGCTCACCGGGATGGATGCCCATGGACTCTGCCTCCTTGTGCAGGTTGGGCCGGCTGCCGCGCAGCGTCATGGAAATGCGGCTGGTGATGCGACGGCTGCCCGCCTTGCCGCCGCGCCACAGCCGCACCAGCACCCGCCCCAGCAGGCTGCTTGGCTCGGCGCCAGACGGGCCGGCCGGCCACTGCGCTGCTGCTGCCCAGGCATCCGCTCCCTGCTCGAGGGTCATGAAATCTGGGTACACCACCCCACCACGCACTTCGCCCAGAGCGTCCACATCGCCGCTGCCTGCGCCCTCTCCTCCTGCAGAGCCCTTGCCGCTGCCGGCCGAGCCCGGGCCGCCGCCGGTAGTGCCAACAGCGTTGCTGCTAGGGCCGCGGGGGTCAGTGCTGTCTGCTGTCATGAGCTCCACTATGGCCTCCAGAACCTTGCCCTCCTGCCGCAGCGCACGTGCAAGCTGCTTGCGCACCACCCAGCCTGTAGAAATGGGTTGGGCGGGCGGGGGCAGAGACCAAGTCGACGCAGCCAGATGTGTACAGCTGCCACAGTGCGTTCTCCTCCTGTTTGTGCCTTCCCGACCCAAGAGCACGCGCACCTGTGGGCAGCGGCAGCACCGCGGTGGCCACTCCAACCAGGAAAATTAAGGCCAGGCCGATGAACCACCACCAGTAGAGCACAAAGCGCCACAGGCTGCGGCCAGGAAGGATGCCGGCCTGTTAGAATTGCGGTGCACGGCAAGTGGACGCTCACATGCGGTAGCCTCGGCAGCTGCTAGTCCTCTTAGACATGCGCTGCGCTGCACATGCATGGCACCCTGCCTCCATTTTCCTTCCAGAAGGGCCAGAAGCATGCTGTGCACTCACGCATGGGTTGCATTGTAGCAGACAGCCAGGCCCACAGCGACAGTTAGGTTGTACATGATGCCAGCCAGGCCAATGTGCTGCAGCCAAAAGGAATCTAAGCAGTTGCGGCAAGCTGGTGGCAAGCGTCCCATGTGACATCCGCTGCATGCTGCGTGGCTCCAACCGGCTGCATGTGCGCAAGACAGCAGCAACTGCCGGCAGCCTCTACAGATGCACACCGCACCAGCCCCCACCTGCGGCCAGCGGTAGCGGCTGGCTGTGCCGATCATCAGCGTGATGGACCCAAACAGCAGCGTGAAGGCGGCCTTGGTGGCCGTGTGGTCGTGGCCGCCGTTGATGCCGTACACTGCAGTGCAACCAAGCGCACATCACACGCGTCGTCTGCATGGGGCTGCCCAGGGACTCTGCCACCCAGCAGCAGCCTTGTGGCCGGCAGCAACAACAGATGCAGTCAGTACGCATCAAGCTCCCAAGCTTCTACAATATATACTCGGGCTTTAATCCAGCTGCTTGCCTGCGTACACAATGGCGTAGACCACGATGCCGCCCACCACTGAGCCTCCCACGCTCTCCAGCCCAATCTTGAATGCGGGCAGCCCCGTGTTGACCTGCCCGGCAGCGGAGGCCGCAGGTTTGTCAAAGAATCAGCAGGCTCGGTAGAAAATTGCTTTGATTGGCCGAGATGCGTGCAGCAACGCAGTTCCTAATCAGTGTGCTTCGGCTTCAACTGACCCGCATAAAGACGGTCGCCCACCCAACCACAGCTCCTCACCCACCCACCAACCCACCGAGAAGAGAATGCCCAGGTTTGCAATGACCAGAATCAGCACGGGGTTGGCCAGCACAATGTCGTAGGTGTGCAGATCCCACACTGCGGCAATGGGGCATACCAGCCGGCTTGAGAAACGTGAACGGGCGAGCTGGGCTATGGGACACCGAGCTGCGGGGGCAGGCGACACCAGCTCATGGTGCAGTGAGCAGCAGCGGTTTGCTCTGCCATGCAACATCAGCTTGCAGGGTAGCACAGCCTGTCGTCAGCTTACCAGCTGGCGGGGAGAAGATGCACATGATCAGCAGCGTTGCGACGCCCGCCTGCAAATGTGAGGCCACAGCAATGTGGAAACTGCGACCCCAATCAATCCGACACCAATCAGTCCGATGGCAAACCTGGCGCCTCACACCGCCATCCTCACCTGGACTGCCAGCCGCAGCCACGTGCGCTGGAAGGTGGACGCAAACCACCAGCGCCAGAAGCGCTGCCGCCACGGCTGCTGGGCACCGCTGGCGGCGGCAGCCGCCGCCGGTGCCGTCATGGCGGGCAACGGCAGCGGCGAGTTATGCAGCACTTCTCTTCGGGTCTGCTGCAAACGCGGGGGCGCCTGGAGCGGAACACAAGAGAGACGAACGGGTGAGTGTCCGGCGGCAGCTGCCCGGCGGCTCTCGCTGCTAAGGGCAACAATGCGCTGCGGTTGACTTCGAACTCACTTGAAGCGTGTGATCAGGGGCATTGCATGCAGTAGAGCACGCGGGTTTACGGCAGGTGAGCTCAACCCCGTTGCCCTCCTTGTCGGCCTTGGTTTGGGGTTTCAGGGCTTCATTCAGGTTGAAGGGCCATGCCCAGCGCAGAACACGACAGGCGGCTCACTCGTCACGAACAACAAAGCAACAAATGGGGCATTGGCACAGTGCAGACTACTTGTTAGACGATCAGTAGGAAAGGGAGAATACGCTTGACGATACAAGGATGGGGGGGACTGCGGGCTCTATCCCGCCGCCGGCGCCGGCGCCGCTGCTGCAGCATGACCCGGCCGCCGCAAGTGCCGCTCGACGGTGGCGCGCACATCGCCGCACGCCGCTTGCTGCGCCTGCACCAGCACCGACAGCAGCAGGCGCTGCGGGTCGGCATGCCACTCGGCCGCCTCCCAGCGGTCGACAAACTCGGCAGCCGCGCCCAGCCAGAACAGCTCTGCAAGCGGGGAGGGTGGCGGTTGGCCGAAGGTGGTTGTTTGCGCAGGACGGGAGTGGGCGACGAGAATGTCCCAGAGACAGTCGTATCAGCCGAGGCAAGCATGAAAACAGCGCTGGCTGCAAACACCACACATGCCGGTCCCTTCCCATCCCGCCCAGCGCACCTGCCGCGATGGTGGCCGACCCCAGGCGCTGCGCCTGCAGGTTGAGGCCTCCCTCCGCCAGCGTGTGCAGCGTCCAGCGCGTCACCTCCACCGCCACGTCAGCTAGGGAGAACGGCGGCAGGCGCGCCGCCGCCCCCTGCGCGTGCGGCGGCAGCAGCACCCCCGCCGTGGCCAGGTGCAGCAGGCGGGCCGCCAGGTGGGACGCATAGTCCAGCCCCAGCAGCAGCATGAGCAGGGGCAGCACGCCGGCGCCGCCCAGCGAGCTGGCGGGGTTGGCGGCACGGAAGCCCAGCAGCTGCCAGGCGGGCAGGCCGTGCATCATCTCGCTGGGGTGCTCCTCAATCGCGTCCATGCCTGCGGCGGTGGCAAGCAGGGTGGGGGTCGCAGCATGTGACCAACTGCATCCTTTGCGTAAGCAGATACAAGGCGGGCACGGCAACATGTCTTGCGCCTGCAGGCAGCCGGTTTAGTACCAAGGCATCTGCCACAACACGCGAAATGTTTTGCAAGTCCGCATGCCCTCGTGCAATGATGGGGGAACCCACCCGTGAAGCCCCAGCAGACGGCCTGCCACAGCTCAAAGTGGAGCGGGTCGTCGGGCGAGTAGGGCAGGCGGCCCAGGCACAGCACCTGCAGCCGCTGCTTGTCCAGGTCCTTCCTGCGGCAGCCAACACACGGACACGGGAGTTGGCTGCGGCCTGGTCAGCCAACACGTGGCTGCTGCTGACCATACAGCCAATCCTGTGGTGCCAACCCATGGGCCCTAACACACCACCTGTTGGGCAGGCGCAGCACCTGCCGATCCCACGCACCTGAGGCGCAGCGGCTGGTCGGCAGTGCTGCCGGAGAGGCAGCCGCGGGTGAGCCGCCGGAACAGTGATGGCCTGGGCTGCTGTGCCGCTGCCTCAGCCGCCTGCCGCTTGAGGCTTGCCTTCACCGCCCGCCTGGGGGGAGCAGGGATGCAGGGAGGCGTTTGCTTGAGAATCAGCAGAGCCTGAGCATCAGGCTTCTGCTTGTCAGACAGAAGGTGCAAAGCCTGCCCTTGGCAGACCCTGACAAGGCAGTCATAGCTGCAAGCGAAGCAGCAATTTCACCAGTGGCTGCCATACCTGATGCGGCGGGTGTCCAGCTGCTCAAAGCGCAGCACCATGGGCGTGTACTGGTTGGCCATGGAGGGGCCGTACAGCACCCAGCACTGCTGCTCCTCCTCCTGCTGGCCGTGCTGCTGGTGCTCCAGGGACAGCTGCGGCGAGTCGAGCAGGGGGTGGGCTGAGCCGTCGTCCCACCCGCCCGCAGCTGCCGGCAGCGCGTCTGGGATGGCGGCAAGCGCCAGCGACAGCGTGGAGCTTGGGGCGCATGCTGGCGGTGCTGCCTGCGGCAGCTCCTCAAGCAAGTCAAGATCCAGCTCCACATGGCCACCCCCCAGGCTCCATGCCGTGCGCAGAGTGCCCTGCGGCGCCGCCTCCGCTGGCTCAGGCAACGCCGCCGTTGCTGCTGCTGCTCCTGCTGCTGCTGCCGCAAGTGGCGCTGGCCGCACCAGCAGGCTGCCAGGACTGGCCTCCTGGCCCTGACGCCGCTGGGCTGCCAGCAGGGCCTGCAGCCCGGCAGCTGGGTCTGGCTGCACTGGCTGCGCCGCCTCCCCAGGCTGCAGTGCAAAAATGGGGTGCGCCAGGGAGCGCGCCTGGCCTGCCTCCCGCTGCTGCTGCCAGCTGGTGCCACTGCTGCTGGTGGGCGCGGCGCCGCCGCTGGTTGCCGGGCCGCCTAGATTGCGGCCGGCGGCAGCCGCCGGGCTGTAAGCGCCGCTGGTCGGGGAGCTGAGGTCCGACAGCTGCTGAGGCAGGAGCAGCGCTGCCGTCTCATCCTGCTGCTGTGGGCTGAGCTGCTGCCCCTGTTCCGTCACAGGCTGTGCCGCCGGCAGGAAGTCATCCAGCAGGTCCAGCAGCAGCCCGTCGCCCTGCTGGTGGGTGCTACCGCCGTCCCAGCTGTCGCCAGCTGCCATGAGCTGCAGCTGCACCGGCGGCGGGCTGCCGGCCCACAGCGACGGCTGCGCAGGTGCCAGCAGGTGCCCCGGGCTGACGTGCGGCAGGATGCCCACCACATCGCTGCCACCGTCACTGGCCTCAGCGGCCGGGGGGCAGTGGGCAGCTGGGGCATCGTGCTGCTGCTGCGGGGCTGCTGCTGCCGGGGCGGCTGCTCCAGAGTCCTCTGCTCTCCCGCCGGGCAGCAGCCGCTGCGACAGCTGCCGCACGAGTGCGCCGAGGCTGCTGCTGCTGTGCCGCTGCAGCGTGATGGCACCGATGCGGGGGCTGCTGCTGCTGACATCCAGGCTGGCTGACACGCCGCCGCATGCCGCCTGCGAGTGGGAGCGGGAGGGGCAATGTGTCAAGGCAACGGTTGTGGACAGGCTGGAAAGTCATGCACCGGCGCCCCTGCCTGCCAGCACCACGCCGCCCCTCCACCACACCTGCCGCTTGGACGCTAGCGGGGGCTGCAGGCGCGGCTCGTCGCACGATGCCGTGCGGCTGGCGGGGTCGGCAACCAGGTGGGCAGCGTCATCTCCCCGCGGTGCGTCAGGACCGCCGGCCGCCGCGTGTGCCGCTGCTGTGGTCAGGCTCTTGAGCGGCTGGCGCAGCGGCGAGCGTGCGGCCGTGGACGATGGGCTGAGGCCGGCAGGGGACTCTGCCAGCCACAGCGCGTTGGAGTAGACGGCCGAGTCGGAGAGCAGCGGCGACGCGCCGCCGCCGCCGGCTGGGCTTGCCGCTTGCATGGTCCCGGCTGCTGGCTGCTTGGCTGGTGGTTGTTGGCGTGGGGCACTCGTAATACCGCCCAAGCGGCCTCCCTGAGGATGGAGAGGCTGGGTGAAGGGCGAGCGGTTGGATGGGTGCGGGGGGCGCAGCCAGGGCGCCTCAGCAGCAGAGGGATGGCGCACAGCGCCCGGTTTCAAAGCGAACTGCGGGGAAGGCGGTCGCAATTTGGGCACAGCTGGCGCAAGCTGCCATGCAGCTGCATGGGCCTGGCCGCACCTGTCAAGGCCCTCACAAGCCCTCCCCTCCACTGTGCGGGTGGGGATCGGGGGAGCGGGTGGTACCCGGCAAGCCTCTATGGCTGCCCGCCGCGAACCAAAACTGGCCAAAGACCAGGCGCTGGCGGGCCTCAGCTTCGCGTTCGAGCCCCTGAGCGTGGCGCCACCGACGCGCAGCTCGCCGCCCAATGCCAGCCGCGAGCCCCCTGCCGCCGCCGCCGCGCAGCCGCCGCCGCCCAAGGTAACCTTCAGCCTGCGGCAGCGCGGTCCGGGGCCCGCCTACGGCTCGCCGCCGCCTGCAGCCGACCAGCAGGATGCAGGGGCCAGCCGGGGCAGCGCGGCACTTGGCGCGGCAGGACTGGCGGCGCTGAAGCTGGCCAGCCTGCGCAGGCGCGCTGCCGTGCAGGCCGCCGCCCCCGCAGCCGCAGAGCCCCAGCCTCCACAGCAGGCAGCAGCAGGACAGCCCGGCAGGCAGACAGACGAGGAGGAGGAAACGGGCGCCCTTCTGCAGTGCATGGAGGCGCGGCTGGCGGGCTGTGGCGTGGCACCGCTGCCGCCGGCTCCAGTGCTACCGCCGCACCATGTGCTGCTGGGCCTGCCGGCCCTCGCGCCGGGGCCACCTGTAGCGACCTCCGCAGCAGCTAGCAACAGCAGCCATGCTGGGCAGCCCGAGGCACTAATCGCTGCCTATCGGCCAGCCGACGGCAGCGGCACTGCGGCGCAGCCTGATGGTGCAGGGCCTGCGGCCAGCAGCGACCCTGAAAGCTATGCTTCGGCGGCTGCAGGGGAGTCAGCTGGCAGTGGCGCGCTCACGGCAGCAGGCCCACAAAGCCTGGAGGAGGCGCTGCAGCGCTTGGGCCTGCTGGACACGCAGCCTGCCGATGGCGGGCAGGGCGGCGAGGAGCTGCCATCGGCCAGCAGCAGCAGCAGCAGCGAGGCCCCGACCGGGCAGGCACAGTGGGTGCGCCTGCGGGCTGTACGCCTGGTGGTGGCAGCCAAGCAGCGGGCTGCAGCGGCAGCGGAACTGCTGCCGCTGGTGCAGCGGCTGCGCCAGGTACACATGCACCTCGAGTTCCACAAGGTGAGCAGGGAACGCTCGTTCCCTGCGCTTTGTGCTAGTCTGCTACAGCTGCGTTGCATGAGGTGTTGGAGTTGCAATTGGAGCCATGCGAGAGCTGGGGCTCCCAGAACGTCGCCTGTATGCCTGCCGGTGCACCTGACAGTCCTGGCATGCCGCCTTGCCTCCCACAGGCCAACCTGCAACGCGGGCGGGCGCGCAGCCCGCGACGCGACAGCGGCTCACCAGGGGCACCACCGGGTCCGTGGCTCCCCGGCCGCTCCAGCGTGCAGAGCAGCAAGCACCGCACCAGCCGTAGCAGCAGCCCTGGCCGCCAACTGCAGCCGCGACCCAAGGTGGGAAAGGTTCTGGCCGGTGCCAGGTGCCAGCAAGGAATGGCTGCTTTCTGTGTCCATTCGTGCCCCACATCGCGCCCCGACTGTCCTCGGCCTGCCCTCCCATTGCGCAGGTGGCCTGGCCTACAGCAGAGACCTCAGAGCTGCAGGTACAGCTGCTTGGCAGCCTAAGCGAGAAGCTGCTGCTCAAGCTGGGGCTTGGGGTGCTGCGCCAGGCAGTGACAGCTGCACGCCTGCGGCGCCGCCTGCTGCATCACGTCGACCTGCTGGCGGCGGTTATTCTGAAACGGTCAGCTCTGTGCGGCTGGCATGCAGCAGCAGTGCCCACCCCGCAGCAGGAGGCGGATGCAGCTGCGCTGGCCAAGCGGCTGAGTGAGCAACGCCAGCGAGCGCAGCTTGCGGCATGGCAGCAGTGGGCAGCACACCGCACCTGGAAGCGGCGCCGAGTGGCGCAGGGCCTGTGCCGGCTGCGCCACCGTCTGCTGCTGGCGGCTATGCAGCATTGGCGCTGCCACTGCCAGCAGCAGCTGGTGGAGCGGATGCAGGGGGCATTGGCGGCTCGCTGGGCGGCAGCCTGGGGTCGCCGCCGGCTGTTCATCGCCTGGCGCCAGGCAGCACAGCGCTCGGCAGCCCTCAAGGCAGCCCTTACGCGTGGCAGCAGCAGCAGCCGAGAGGGGCCGGCGCGGCAGCCACTTCCAAGCCAGCTTGAGGCGCTGGCTGCCACGTCTGCGGCCTTCCGGCCTGTGAAGGAGTTTGTGGCTGAAGCGGCAGAGCAGCTGGCTTGCATGAAGGAGGGCCTGCGCAGCTGGCTGCCGGCTGGGGTTGGTCCAGCCGAGGCGCAGCAGGCCGATGGTGGTAGCCTGCAGCTGCATGACGAGCCGCCGCCGCTGGGCTCAGTTGAGGCGCTCTTGGCTGCCGCCCGTCCTCCAGCCAAGCAGCTCCTGCTTCTGCCTGCAATGCTAGATGCGGCATGCAGCACCGCCCAGCCAGCGGACATGGCAGAACCAGCGGCAGGGCAGCAGGGCTGTGCGGTGGGTGGCCCACCAGTGTGCCCTGTCAACAGAGCAGCAGCAGCCCCGGCCCCCGATCCCGGCAGTCCGCCACCCGGCTACAACCCGGCCAGCTATGCCTCGCCGGCCAGGCAGCAGGCTCAGCAGCAGCGCTGGCCTTGGCAGACAGCAGAAGCGCCCGCTGCTGTGGAGGCAGAGCTGCTCGACTGCCAGGAGCAAGTGGAGCGGTTGCGCCAGGAGCTGGAGATGCTGGAGCAGGTTAGCCGGTGACGCATGCGGGATGCATGCACATGTGCATCCTGTTGGCTGCACTGGTGTCTGCACAGCTGAATGGCTCTTTCTCATCTTGATTCTTTATTTCCAGTATCGTCTGTTCCCACTTCCTTGCAGGAGTTGGCTGACTTGCAGCAGGAGTGGTCGCAGCTGGAAGCAGCAGTGGCGGCGGCCAAGCAGACGGCGGCAGAGCAGCGGCACGGCAGTGCTGCAGCGTCCACCGCCAAGCAGGCAGCAACGGAAGCAATGCAGGCAGCAGTGCAGCTGCACACAGCAGCAGCGGCTGAGTGCAGCCAGCAGGAGCGGCACCTGCGGCAGCAGCAGCAGGACAGTCAAGCGGCAGCAGCCGCCGAGGCTGGGGCGCTTGCAGCTGCGCATGCAGCAGCTGAGCGGCTGTCGCTGGCTGATATGGGGGTGCAGCGATGGAGCAAGGCTGTGGAGGGCATTGCCAAGGAGCTGGCTGCCTGCCACCGCACGCAGCAGGCACCCATCATGGCGCGGCTGAAGGAGGCCCGCCAGCGGCTGGAGCAGCACAAGCAAGAGGTGACCGCCGTGCAGCAGCAGCTGCCGGGGCTCAGGGCAGCGGCCAAGCGAGTGGGCCAGCAGGCTCAGCAGGCACAGCAGGCCGTGCTGGATGGGCAGCAGCTACTGGTAGCAGCTGCAGAGCACAAGGCAAGGACAAAGCAGCAGCTGGATGCAGCAGTGGCCCAGCACGAAGCTGCTGCTGTGGCAGCGGTGGCAACCGAGCATGAGGCCAGCTCGGCAGAGCACCGGCATCGGCTCCTTGAGGCGCAGCAGCAGGCGGTGGAAGGCCGGTTGCGCCAGGCTGCGCAGCAGGTGCTGCACAAGCAGCAGGCAGCTGCTGTGCTACAGCAGCAGGTTGCAGCGCTCCAGGCGCGGCACAATTATGCCCTAGCCGCCATGCTGGTGGCTGCGGAGCGGCAGCAGCGGCGCGGCAAGCTGAAGCGGCGTTTGCAGGTGGTGCAGGAGCAGGGTGAGGGCATGCCATTGCCCTCCCCTTCCACAGTGCAGCAGCGGCGGCCGCCGCCAGCACCAGCTGCTGACGCCTTGCGGGTTGCAGCAGTGCTTGATGCTACGGCAGCAGCTCCTCCAGGCCATGTGGCAGCTGCAGCAGCAGCGGGGCAGCTCGATGCGCAAGATGCGACGGCGGAGGGGACAGCAGGGCCGCTGGTGCTGCATACTGCACCGCCGCCATGGGCCGAGTGGTCCTGCAGCTCCCAGCTGAGCACCCCTCGGTCTGAGGTGCTGGCGCCCGCCCTGCCTCAGCCACCCCTCACAGGTATGAGAAGGCACAGATGCCTTTCATGCATCCAGCTGTGCTGGCTCTGTGCAATGCCAGATACGTATTGACGCTGGCTTGCCAATGTGCCCTTTGTTTGCAGTTGAGGAGGCTGCAGCCCACTTCTACGCGGTTTACCTGCTGCGGCGCTCTCTACACAGCCTGCGCCACGAGGCTGCTGAGACACGGCGAGCTCTACAAGCGGCAGATGCGCGCTGGCGGCAGCGACAGCTCGCCACGGTGCTAGCAGCATGGAGGCAGCACACGGCAGCGGCAACACAGTGGCTGGCAGAGACGGCGCCCCTGCTGCGCCGCCGCTGGCTGTTGCGCCAGTGGCTGGCTAATGCCAAAGAGCGCCAGTGGCAGCGTTGGGCGGAGGCAGCGGCAGATGCTGCTTACGGCCGGCGCTTGCTCGCAGCAGGGCTGGCGGCTTGGCAGCTGCATGTGCAGCACGAGCGCTGGCGGGATGGCGTGCACGAGGCAGTGATGCGCTTGCGGATGCGCAACATGCTGCGCTGGTGAGAGCTTGGAACTGCAACGAATGGTCCTGTCTCTCCTGCCATGATGCAGATTGCTACTGCATGCCTACTGCCACCCAGGCCATTCCAAAACAAGCGCATGACCTCCCGCATCAACCACTGTCTCTCTCTGCAGGTGGCGCGTTTGGGTGAAGCAGCGGCGCATGAAGGCTGCGCGGCAGCGGGCCGCCTTGGCTGTGTACGAGCGGCGGCAGCTGGGCGCAGCACTGCGGCAGTGGCGCTGGGTGCAGCGCAGCAAGTCGCTGCTGCGCCGCGTGTTTGGCACCGCTGTGGAGCTGTGGCAGGAGGAGGTGCGCGGCCTACTTGGACACTGTGTGTTGGTTTGCAGTTTCAGAGCTCTGGCCTAACCATGCTGTGCAGCAAGCAGCAGTGGAAGCGGTTCCTGAGTACGGCCTAAGGCTGCCCTGAGGCCCGACATGTCTGCTCCACTTTGGCTGCAGGTGGGCGCCCGGCTGCACCAGCGCAGCTTTGAGCTGCTACAGGAATGCTGGGGCGCCTGGCAGCTGTTTGTGCTGCAGGCACAGGCGCACCGGCGCGCGGCCATGCTGTGGAACGCTGCGGAGGCCTTCAGGTGGGTGGATGGTTTTGTGTCTGCCGGCAGCCTGATGCCGGCATCCTGTGGACGAGGGGCGGGCAGGACGCATGCGTGATGCCATCTTCAGGCTGCACGCTTTCTTTGCTGCAGTTTGTGATAATGTACATATGCGTCCCTGCTCTTTGTTTGCAGGGAGCGGCAGCTGCTGTCGGCTGGCCTGCAGGCCTTCCAGCATGTCCTGGCCGAAGCGCGGGAGCAGCGGCACATTGCGGCCGTGGCGGCTCGAGGGTTTGCTGGGTGGCGGCGCCTGGCCGCCAGCTCAGGTGTGCACCGCCCACCTCCTCCACATGAGCATCCGCATCTGACCGCTGCATACAGTCGCACAACACCGCGTTTTACAAACGCCCTTGCCTCACTCTCTCATTCCATCCATCCTCACCCCTGCAGCCCGACACTGGGAGTATGAGGCGGCACGACAGCACCGGCGCGACCGCCTGCTGCGCCTGGCCCTGCACTGCTGGCGCACAGCTGCTGAGGCAACGGCGGGCTGCCTTGTTGGCTTCTGGGCCGTGTGGCAGGTGGAGGCGCCGCTGCGGCGGGCGCTGCTGGGCTGGCGTCAGGCGGCGGCGGCAACCAGGGCAGAGCGTGCTCTAGACGGCATGGCAGAGGTGCACTGCGAGCGGCGGCTGCAGCGGCTAGGCTTGGCAGCATTCGCCAGCAATGCTGCAGGTGGCTGCGCAGCCGTCACACCCAGCAGTGGAGTGCAGCAGCGGCAGCAGCAGGGACAGCGCGGCATAGCAGTGCCACGGGCATCGCAGCATGCAGCAGGAGCGCACCGGCCCGCAGTAGCAGAGAGGCGGCAGCAGCATGCCTGCCAGGCACCGCTGCCGTCCAGCCAGGCGTCGCAGGGGCCGGCTGCCTCGCCGCCGCTGCCGCAGCCGCAGCCCATCAGAACGACGATTGTCATCAGCCACAGCAGGACGGCGCGCATGGACCAGCAGGAGCAGCAGGCACCAGCGCCAGCTGGCAGCGGCTGCAGCTGTGCATCGGCCAGTCAGGGCGCGCAGGATGTCATGGCTGACTGGCGTGACCGGCGTGCAGCAGCAGACTTTTGGCGGCAGCGGCATGCAACGTTTGCTTCGTTGATGGGGCAGCAGCAGGCTCGGGAGCCACCGTCAGCAGCTGTGCGGCCGCAGACGCTCGCAACACTATCGGAGCTGCGGACGCAGTGGCAGCAGGGCGGATAAACGGCTGATGTTGCTCGGTGGCCAGCTTTATTTGACCATGTATCCTACCACTCCTGCAACAGGGCATTGGGGAGAGTGGGGCCAGGCAAAGCAGGCCACCATGCGGATGCCTTGCTTGCGCATCACAGCTGAGCAGCCAGAGCAGTGAGAAGTTACACAGGATAGCCAGTGTTGAGCAAGGGAGGCACGCCTAAAGCAGGGAAAAAACGAGGCTGCCGACGAGGGCGCAGCTGCTGCGGCGGCCGCGACAACACAGCCTGCAGCCGGGCTAGCTGGTAAGTACATGGCACGAGACGCCAGCTGGATCAACCAGCCTCACGGCGCCGTGCAGCCTGGCTGCCTCAGCTTTGTGCGCGCCGCATGGAGTGCTCGCACAGCATGAGTGGTGCTGTCACGCTGCTGTTAGGCCGCAGCAAGCGCTGCTGGCACCGTTTCACTGCTGGCTAGGCTTGCCCGCGTTGTAATACTCCCACCGCGGCTCGTCATGCGGCCCAGAGTTGGCACGGTACACACCCACGCCCTTGATGGCGGCAAGGTACTCCTGCACCAACAGCATCAGGGCGGGCAAGGGCAGGGTGAGATGTACCGCAGCGACGGCAGTGCAGAGGCCACGGCAGTGGCTGTGTGACACCCAGCTGCAGGCTGCATCCCCTGCACTTTACCACAACCTGCAGCAGCGGTAAGCGCTGCTGATCGCTGGGCTGCTGGGCTGCTGCTGGTCCCCAACAAGCGCCCGCCACGAAAGCTGCCGCACCTGCGCCAGCTCGCGGCAGTTTTGCTGGAAGTTCACCCCCGACTCCTTGTAGCACTTCTTCAGCTGCTTGCGGATTACCTGCAGTTCGGCGGCGAAGGGGCAGATGCTGATTAAAATCGAGCAGCAGCGTGAGCTTCCAAGACCAGCAGCAGCACCGGGCAGAAAAAGGGCCAAGCAGAACCGAGGGCAAGTGAGGACGGGTGGCGCAGAGGTGCTGCGCGCACCTTGGCCTCCGCAACCTTGAGGAACTCCTCTGCCACCTTAGCCTCGCGGTGCTTGTAGTACGTAACGGGGTCGGCTGCAGGTAGGGAAGGAGGGCGCGGGCAAGCGGCACTCAGCTGACCGCCGCTGCCGCTGCCGCCCGCCGCCGCTGGCTGGCCCTGCAGCGGCGCCCCACCCTGGGCGCTCTTGCAAAAGTAGCCGATCTCCGACCCATCGGGACGCCGCACAAGCGCGCAGGCCGGGCGCTGGGCGCGGTCGGAGAGCCCCCGCGGCACTGGGCGGGCGCCAGGACCCGCTGCTCACCGAACTTGTTGTTGGGATCGTAGCCGGCCGGCTCAGAGGGCGGCTGGACGCCCTCCCAGCCCATGCTGCCGCCGCTGCTCGCTCCTGCTGGCGCCTGGGGCCGGTCTCACGCTTGCCGGAGGCGCAGGGGTCGGGACAGGTGCGGATGGCTCCAGCGTCAGGGCGCGGCGCGAGGCCTGGGGCCGTCATGGGAAGGGTTTGGCCGCGCCAGCGAGGCGGGCGCCTGCCAGCCCCCATCCCTGGGCCCGATCGCCTTGCAAGCTGTCTCAAGCACCAGAAGGTCTACTGACAATCGTTGTGGGACTGCGATCCGGCCTGCACGAGCAGGCGAAGGCGAGTTTGCATTCGGCGCAGGCCTGGACAGCTGCTGGGGTGAGTGTTTGAGCTTGCTGTCGACATGGAGTAGCCAGCCAGCCTACAGTACAGCGGCTGGAGCTGTATGGCGAGCAGCAGCAGCCCGACGCACCGCCGCCGCCGCCGCCGCCGCCGCCGTCTCCTGCCGCTGCCGCCACAAGCAACTTGCTCCAGACACCTGCTGCACCTTGCCATCCAAGCAGGTTGGACGCACCCTCCCACACACGCCATGGGCCTTACCAGCATGCGGCAGCGGCGCAGCAGCAGCGAGGGCGGGGCGCGCCACGGCGGCAGCGGCGCCAGCCCCACCAAGGCGCCCTTTGAAATGCTGGAGCGCAACTGGCGGCGCGTGGCCTCCACCCACACGCTGCAGGTGACGCATGCAGGCGCAGGATGGTGGCACCTGCCGCAGCTGCGCTTGCAGCAGCAGCAGCTTGACCATAGACATGCAGATCAAGGGCTGCCAACCAGCCACACAGGGCACCCAGCTGCCGACTTGCAAGCGCGTCACTCTTGCTGCCAGCTGGATCTCCGCGTGCCGCAGGACCTGTTGGATGCCGACAAGCCGGCCCAGGCGCCGCAGCAGCCCAACCTCAAGCTGCTGGCACTGGGGTGCGACCGGCTGCTGTGTTGTAGCCAGCAACGGGGGGACTTGATTGCGCAGCACCCAGCCCCGGGCACGGCTGCCGCCCGAGGCTTCATGCTCGCTGTTCTGCTCAAGCTGTTCCTACGTGCCCCTTGTGCAGGGTGCTGCTGATCCTGGGCGGTGTGGCAAGCCTGGCGCTGGGCGTGTTTGCCTTTGTGGTGAGGGCCTGCTTTGCATGATGCACGACAAATGGTTTGGTTCATGCGCCAGGCAAGCAGCCGCAAGCCCTGCGCCACTCGTCATCACACCCGGCATTCCCAACTGACCCTGAGCGTGTGCAGGTGGCGCCGCTGCTGCCGCCGCTGTCGCACCCGTGGCTCGCGGCTGTGCAGCAGGACCGGTACTACCGGGTGCGCTGGACTGGTGGTGCTTGGGGGTGGGGATGTGGTGTGGCGGCCACGCGTCGCTGTTGATACTCAGCGGGTGTGATGAGCGGGGCAACAGCAGTCCTTCATGTGCATGCCGGCACTTTAGTGGGCAGCGGCAGGGGCTTGCCGTGCGGGCCCCTGCATGATTGCGGCCATGCCCCTGCTTTGAAAGCACGCCCCGCCGTGCCCCTCCCCCTCCCCCTGCCCCGCCACCCTCGCAGCTGCTGGTGCCGCTGACGGTGCCCGTCACCATCGCCGCCATCACGCTCAACTGGTTCTCCATGAAGCTGTTCAAGCACAACTCCTGAGGAGGGCATCACCCTGGGGCCTGGTGCCCCAGAGTGACCTCGGGTAGCGCTGGCTGCCTGCCGCTCGCAGCAGGCGGGAGCGTTGTGCCACCGGCTTTCCACCTGGCCCCCATTTGAGCGGGGCGCCCCGTTTTCGCCTGGCCGTATCCCGATCGCGCGCCGGGCCTTTCGCCACCTTCCAAAGCCGAGAGCGCGGGCCATTCAATCGGCCGGACGCGCGTCCTCGTGACCCCAGCGCGCGCCGCCCGCTTTGCCGCCGCCTCAGGTGTGCACTCTGCGTGCTGGTAGGCTCGGCGGCCCGCGGGGCGCCGGGCCTGCTGCCCGGAGGCCGCAGCTCTAGACTGTGCACGCCTGGTGGCTGCCTCCTCCCCCTGCAGCCTTGTGAACCTAGCTGCTGGCCATCCAGGGATCACTGCACCCGAGCCTGGGGCGAGCCGCCGCCGCCGCCGCTGCCGCCTCCCGCACCGCAGACTCGCCGCTGATCGGAGCGCCGCCGATCAATCATGCGCCTCAAGGCCCACCAGTCACTCGAGAGCCTGTCGCCGCGCGCGGCGCGCCTCGGAGGGCTGCAGGACTCCACAGCAGGCCAGGCGCCCGCCCAGCAGCGCGCACCAGCCGGCATCCTGTCGCCGACTTGGCCGGTGGCGGCGGCACCGGCCGCGCCCGCCTCTGCGGGTGTGCTGTCTCCCGATCTGCACGCCCTGCTGGCCCCTGCGCAGCAGCAGGCCACTCAGGGCTTTGGCGCACCGGGTGGGCAGAGTGTGCGGGCAGCGGGAGTGCTGGGGGTGCGACTGCGCGGCGGCAGGCGGGAAGTGCGGGCCGCGATCGAGAGCATTTGAATTTGAACGGCCACTCCCTCCACCAGCGCTGCAACTTCCGCCCCTCCCGCTCCCCTGCAGGTGACGGCTTGGTGCTGGCCTCACCCTCCGCGCGCCTGCCAACCGACTTCGGCAGCCTGCTGGCGTCCCCAGACTTTGCCTGCACCTTTGCGCCGGGCCCAGCCGCCGGCGCCCAGGGCCAGCCTGCTGGCACAGCTGCCTTCCCGGCTGGGCTGTGCGGCCTGGGCAGCCCAACTGGCGGCCTGGGCAGCAGCAGCACAGACCTGCTGGGTTTCCCGCCGCTCTCCGCCGCCTTCCCTGCCATCTCAGCCTCTGCACCACTGGCAGCGGGCGGCAGCGGGGCAGCTGCGGCTGCCTCTGCGCCGCTGCCCACCTTTCAGCTGCCGCTGAGCTGGCTGATGGTGCCGCCGCCGGGGCAGCCGTCCGCGCCAGGTGAGGGGACTGAGCTATGGGCTGAGGGGTTGGCAATTCGCACAGGTGTTGCAATCCTGCCACAGCCCACCCACTCGCTTCCCATCCATCCTCACCGCCCTCCCACCTCGCCCTCCTCTGCACCCCTTGCAGACTTCGAAGCTGAGCCAGGCAGTGACCGCGAGCCCGCTGCTTCCAAGCCCGCCGCCAGCAAGGCGGGGCGCAAAAAGGCGGGCGGGAGCGGGCGCGGGCGCCGCGGCAGCGGCCGCAAGGCGGGCAAGGCTGCTGCGGCTGCGGTCGCGGCTGCGGCTTCAGACAGCGCGCACCAGGATGGGTGAGAATGGGATACATGTGCTCGCTCATCCTTTGCCTGCTGATGAGATGAAGAGCTGCATTGGCTGTTGTGGGACGGTGCGCCCCCGCTCCCCACACGGTGCATCTCATCTGATTTTCACCTCGTGTGCCCATGCCTTGCTGTGCAGGGAGGCCTCTGAAGAAGAGGCCCCGATGCTGCACGCCGCGCCCCTGCCGCCACTGGCCGCTGACGCGCACGAGCCGCTGCCAGGTGGGCAGGCTAGCTGCCGCTGGGGGAGGGGTAGGCAGTTGGGTGATCGCCTGCAATATGGGGTGCGTAGCCGCATTCTGCCACCTGCAATTGCTCTGCTTTGCCTGGCTCATGCCAGCAACCTCTGCTCCCAACCCCCGCTGACCAAATGTTCCCCTTCCCCCCATCCTCCCCCCTCCCGTGCCCTCCACCAACTGCAGGCCTGGAGAGCACACATTTTCTGGGCCCTGGCTTCGGCCTGACCGCGCAGCAGGCGGCGCTGCTGGCCCCGTTGCTGGCCGTCAGCCCACACCACCCCTCAGGTGTGCTACTGTGGCCACAGGCACCGCAGCTGGCACCACAGCAGGCGCAGCAGGTGCAGCAGGAGCAGCCCGCTGCACACGCGGCAGGTGTGGCTGCCACTCCGGCGGCTCCCGCTGCACAGCCCACAGGTTTTGCCACCATCACTCCCGCGGCATGCGGGGCCAGCTTTGCGGCAGAGCAGCAGCGGGCTGAGGAGCAGGGCGCTCCAAGTGCTGCTGCGGGAGCAGCTGGTGCGGCTGCGGCTGTGGCCGCGGCTGCGGCTGGCAAGCGCAAGGCACCTGAGCCGGCGGCCCCAACCGCAGAAGTGGCAGCAGCCAGCGCTGGCCGCAAGCGTTCCAAGGCGGCCCCCGAGGCGGCAGCCCGCGCCATCACATCCCCTGCGCCCGTCAGCACACACGGCGTGGCACAGGCCACCCCGCAGCCAGCAGCTGCAGCAGGTGGTGGCCGGGGCAGCGCCAAGCCGCCCACCCCCGCGCCCGGCGACGGCACCACCAGCAGCGAGGAGCAGCACCGGCGGCGCCAGCGCAAGACGGCACAGCCGCGCCGCTCGTCTCTCGATGGCCATGCGGCACCGCCCAAGGCAGAGACAACGGCCGAGACAGCTCGCTCCCTGCGCTCGTACAGCACGCCAGCAGCAGCGCCGGCAGCCAAGCCGCCCCCCGCGCCGCGCAAGGCGCCTGAGGCTGCCCAGCCCAAGGGCAAGGCGGTTCAGAAGAAGAAGGATGGAGCGGCACGCAGCGCGCCTGCCAAGGTGGGCAAGTTGGCGGGTTGCAGGCGGTGTGGGCTCGGTGGCTGGGGCGGCATTGGCTGCTCAATTTGCGCTGCCACCTGCCTTGGGTTTGGGGTTGGGCAGGTGGCGGTTCTTTCTGCCGACCCAACCTGCAACCGACTTGATGCAAGCTCCTGACCGCTGATAACTCTCGACCACTCCACCCTCATTGCCCCTGCAGCGCCCTGCCGAGGCAGGCACTCAGGCGGCGCCGCCAGCCAAGAAGCAGAAGCAACAGGCGGTGGTCAAGCCGCGTCCGCAGGGCCAGCCGCAGCAGGCGGCGGGCGGCAAGCAGAGCCAGGGGCCCAAGCAGCAGCAGGGCCTTGCCGCCAAGCAAGCGGCTGCCCCCAAGAAGCAGCAGCAGGCGCCAGCGAGCAGCAGCCGCCCCAAGCCCCAGCCCCAGCCCAAGCCTGCTGCTCCCAAGCCCAAGCCTGCTGCTCCAGCGGCCGCCCCTGCAGCAGCCCCTGTGCCGGCGGCGGTGGCAGCAGCAGAGCAGCCAGCTGCTGCTGAGCCGGGCGCGGCAGCCACCCTGGGTCGCCAGCGGGTTGCAGCGGCACGGGCCTCGCTGGGCATTAAGGCCTGCGCAGCAGCTGAGGGCGCTTCCAGCCCAGAGGCCACCCGCCTGCCGCCCTCCAGCCGGGCCACTTCCCGGGCATCAGGGGACAGCAGCGAGTCAGAAGTGGAGGGGGCGGCCGCGCCGGCGGGCGGTGCTGCGGCG
>RRZL01000082.1:2108028-2132479 GCA_006782975.1 Chlorella sp. Dachan | reverse complement strand
TGGGACGGCTGTTGGCAGGGCAGGTGGACTGGCTTCGGCATTGCCATCCTGCTTACACAGTCCAGTGGGCACTTTGACAGCCTGGGTTCGTATCGTATCGTTCGTATCGCCCCACTTAGCATCGCTCTCACTCTGTCAGCCGCCCTCTGTCCCCCTGCAGGTGGCGGCCGCGCTAAAGATGCGGCAGCGGCTGCCGGGCCAGCTGACGCGGGTGCAGCGCTTTGCCTTCCAGATCCTGGTGCACGTGGACGACGCCGAGAGCGAGAGTAAGCGGGGGGAGGGAGGGGGGGGAGGGTGTAGTGGGGATCAATGGGGACCAGGCCAGCCCTGGCACTCGCACGAGATGCGGCGTGGTGGGGACGAGGTGCCACCCCTGGCCTCCCCAGCCCTACCTCCACGCCTCACCCCTGAACCTCACCCACCCCTTCACTCAATCACCCGCAGGTGTGCTGGAGGGCGAGGTGCGGCGCACGTTTGGCAACAACCCCGACGTGTCCAAGGCGCTGCGTGCGCTGGCGGAGCAGGGTGAGCTGAGCAGCCATGAGCGCAGGGCTTGGCTGGTGCTGGAGCACAGGCTGCAGCTCACTTGTCAGGACCGGTGCCTCGGTGCTGCAAAGCACACACTGGCTGTGCCTGCCGCTGTCCTGCCATGTTGGGCAGGCTGCTCCAATGCGCGTATGCGTGCACAGCCCATCTTTGGCTGCCTTTGAGCCTGCTCAGCCTCTCCCTGCCCCTCACATCCTCCCACCTGCCCTCCCACGCAGGCAAGCTGGTGCGCAGCGGCGAGGGCGGGCGCGGCACGCCCTTTGCCTACACCGCCACTGCCAAGGGGCAGGAGGCGGTGGCAGAGGCGCGGCAGAAGCTGCAGGCAGATGCCGAGCTGCTGCGCTCGGCTGCGCCCGCTGGGAACAGCGCCACAGCAGGCGGCGCAGCGGCAGCCGCTGGGGAGGCGGCGGGCGGCGAGGCGGCGGCATGATGGGTGCCAATGGCAGCCGCGGCGCTCAGCAGTGGGCAGGGCGGCACGCAGGTGCCTGCTCGTGCAGCCTGCTGCTTGCACGTGACTTGAAGTGTAATGCATCCCAGGGGACCCATCTGTTTGCCGAGGCAAAGTACTTTCCTTTTGTGAGATGTGTGCACCCGCATCCATGTGAATCACGCACGCACACACGCCTGCCACCAGTCTGCCCTCGGGTGAATTCCTTCTCTCCAACTGGCATGTTGGCAGAGTGAGCAGGGGAACAAGAGATATGAGTACATGGTAGGGCGTATGCGGGAAGGGTTTGAGAAGCACGCATGTATCAGGGTCTTGCTGTGGCGTTGGATGCAAGAGGGGGCGCGCAAACCAGCAGAGGAGAGGAGAATCAAATCAACACCCCGGGCTCGGCAAGCAGGCATGGCAGAAGGGCAAACGAAATCGGAGAAGGGCACACAAACCACAGAGTCTAATCCTGCTGCCGAGCATGCTCGGAAGCTCCTTCAAGCCGGGCCAAGCCTCAGAGGGGGGGAGGCCTCATGCCCAGAACTTGGGCTTGCGCTTGGGCAGCAGGTCCGTCACCTCGATCTCGTTGATCTGAACGGGGCAAAGTGCAAGCACGGGTCCGGAACGCAAACTGTGAGCGAGCGTACCAACCCCCAGCTTGCCCCAGCATGCCCAAAGGGTCCCAAGTCGGGTCATGGGTGACAGGCACCTCATTCAGGACAGCCGAAAACAGGCTCCCCTAGCCACACACACGCAAACACCGACCTTAGCTGCCATGTTGACACCCACACCCACACACCTTGGCTGCCATGATGAAGTCGTTCTCGGTCAGGCCCTTGGCGGCGTGGGTCGTCATCTCAGCAACCTGCGCCGCAAGACCACCCCAGGTGGTGGAACCGGTTGGGATGATGCGTGCAACTGGTTCTATAGACCACACAGCTCAAGTAGAGCTCCGTACGTGCATACGGCCCAAGCCAGTCGACTTGCGAGTAGGGGCACACCCGCCCACCCTGCCCCCGTTTGCCCACTCACCACTGTGTTGTAGCCAGTGAGGTGGAGGTCGGGGTGGTGGCCCTCCTCCTCGGCAATCACCGCAATCCTGCCAGGAGAGGGTGGCAGATGCGATGCAAAGCAGGTCAGTTTCAGCAAGGGCAGCCAAGTTGTGTGCTCGGCAGCGGCGCGGGCAGCCGTGTAACAGCAGGCCGCCGGCAGCGCAACAGAGAATGGCCTGCTGCCCGTTGCGCAAGGTGAGTGCTGCACAGCCATGCATGTCCATCAAACTCCCTGCCTCCACTTCGCCCAGCGCACCTCTGGAACAGGTCCAGGCCCGCACGGAAGTTGCGCACTTTCCACTCGTGCGAGATGCAGTCGTGGCCCGCCGCATTCGTGCCCAGCCGCCAGCCGGCGCACTGCGGGGGACGGGGGCGGGGCGGGGTGGGGTACAAGTCAAATGGGGGAGGCACAGCGGCGCAGAAGGCCAGTGAACAACCGACAGTCTTGTACACGTACGGCACCCTGCCGTGCACTGCAACAAGCTTCTCAGCGGTGCAAGCAACCAAGGCAGCGGCGCTCGCCCCACCTGCTTCTGCAGCCGGTTCACCTCGCCCTCGTGCAAAACGCCCTGTTGGCAACCACGCAGCCGCGCGTTCAAGCGGAGCCCAAGAGCCTACCTGCTTCTGCAGCCGGTTGATCTCGCTCTCCGACAGCGCCTCGATGCCGCCCTCGCACGCCACGCACTTTTTGTTCTTTAGGCCCACTATCTCGCCCATGGCCTCAGGCGGCCTGCAGTGGAGGGTGCCCAGGGTACACTCAGCACCCAGCAGAGTTGGGCCGCATGGCAACAAGGCACGAGCCGCACGCAGCCGCAGTGCACCCATCTGCGCACGCTGGCACCCGCCCACTGCCGGACCAAGCTGTGTGGGTGCCTCACTTGATGATGTGCTCCGTGTTGTAGTTACCCAGCACCTTGTCGCCAAAGTTGCTGCCCAGCTCGCCGGCGGTGGGGTCGCGCGCGCCAAAGTCCTAACGGCCAGGGGAGGCGGGCAGCAAGCAGCATGGGCCACACAGCGTTTGATAGACCAGGAAGGGCGCAGCAGCACGTGGGAGGATGGTGCAGCAGTCGCAAGCGGCACACAGCAGCCGGCATCTGTGGCGGACTCTACCAAGCAGGCGACGCACAGCAGTGTTGCATTTCAGGCATCTGCAGCAGCATGCTGGCTGGGCCAGGGCGCACCTCGCCCATGAGCGCCCGCTCGGCGTTGGGGTTGATCGATGCACAGATCTGCAGACCGCCGCGGCGTGCCGCGGTCAGGCCGCGCCGCTGCGCCGCGGTGACCGTGCGCTGCGCAGGCAACAGGAGTGTCGTTGGTGAGGTGGCGGAGCGGCGCGGGCCGGCAGCAGAGCGATGAGCGAGCACGGACGCAGCCTTGTGGCGGGAGCAGGCGGCGGCGGTGGCGGTGGCGGCAACGGCGGCGGTGGCAGCTCCCTGCTGCCGGCTCCTCGTGTCGCCCCGGCACCACAGCTTGGACGCTGCTCACCTGGAGGGCGCCCAGCTGCTGGCTCAGCCTCGCAGGCGCTGCAGGAGGGCGGCAGAGCGCGGGGCAGTCGGCTGAGGCGGACGTTGCAGGCTGCCAGACCGGCTTTCACGCACGCACGAATTCAAAGCACACCTGCCAGCTGCATTCTAAGGGCGGGAAGGGCGTCTAGCGGCCGCGAGCAGACTGCTGGCGTGAGGAGGGCGCCCTGTCGGCCTTGTTGGCGTCCAGAAAGGCTCAGCAGCGCGCCGGCGTTCAATCCCGCGCGTTTGTGGGCCCCATGCGTGTGCTCGGCTGGGAGGCCAGGCAGGACGGGCGGTACATCGGGATTGAAGGGCCGCCCGGGGCCTGCATTCGCTGTCATCGCGCCCAGGGACCCTGCCAGGCTTGCAAGAAGCAGCGCAGCGGCCGCCAGCCAGCAACGGGAGGAGGAACAGCGCGAGCAGCCAGCAGCAGCAGCCATGGTGGTGGCACAGGCGTTCAGGGCCACCACGGTGGCGCCTCAGCGGTGCGGGCCGGCGCTGGGGAGCCTGCATGTGGTGGCGGGAGCGGGCCAGAGCTGCCGCCGGCGCCCAGGCCGCCCCCCAGCCTCACACATTTGCTTGCCGTGCCCCCGATTGCAGCGTGACCATGCCCCGGACCGCCCAGCGGGTGGCGCCCCTCCGCCTCAGCAGCAGCCGCCCCGCGCAGCTCCAAAGCTCCTTCCTGGCGCCGGTGGCGGGCCTGAAGGGCCTGTGCGCCTCGTTTGCACGTGAGTGACGCCGCGCCTGTGGCTGGGAGGGGCTGCGGCGGGGTGTGCGGCGGGGCTGCGTCGAGCACCGTCGCTTCCTTGTCCGCCCCTCATTCCGCGTTGCCCACGCTGCCGTCCTGCCGCCTGTTGTCGCAGAGATGGTGCTGGGCACGGCGCAGCAGCTGGCGCGCAGCCGCACCGGCCTGCTGGTGGAGTGCAACAACAAGAAGGGCCTGGGCTGCACGCTCCGCGGCACCCGCCGGTGCGCACCTGCCTGCTGCCCATGGGTTGATGGCATGCCTGCGTGTGGATGCGCATGCCTGGGCAGCAGTGCTTGTGTGCAGCCGTGCTTGCGGAGGCACGGTGTGCCAACTGGGTGGGCGGCACACCAGCGTGGTCACGGCCATGGGCAGCACAGCTACATGTCATGGCCAAGGCAGGCGCAGCTGCACTGCGCCACATGGCAAACCGGCGCAGCAGCCGCACGGCTCGCACACCCCACTGTGGACGCCGCAGCATGCATGGATGGCAGCCAGCCCGCTGCAGCAGCAAGATGCATTTTACAGCGTGCGGTAGCTGGAGAGCCAACAGGGAGGAAGCTAGGCACTGGAGCATGGGCAGCAGCAGGGGCGGCAGCAGCGGGGCAGTGCCACCGGCCCGCCCCGGGCGCCCGTCTGCTGCTGCCCCGTGTGGCAGCAGCAGCCGATTCGCAGCCTCCATGTTGGCCGCCTGCTGCGCCATGCTGGCGCACAGCTGTGTATCTTGCCCCTGACCGTCGCTGGCTCGCCCCCACCCCCTCGCACCCTGGTGTGCAGGAAGCGGGCTCGCGTGAGCGGCTTCCGCGCCCGCATGGCCACCGTGGGCGGCCGCAAGGTGCTGGCAGCTCGGCGGAAGAAGGGTCGCAAGGCGCTGGTGCCCGCCTCTGTGCCCAAGCGCAAGATGTAAGCAGGCGGCGGCGAGTGACAGCCGGCAGCAGGCGCTGTGACATGCACGGCCCTGGCATGCGCCGGTTGACTGCCAACCACCGTCAGTTCGCGGGAGGCTGCTGCGGCGCCGGCGGCGGCTGCGTGCCATAGCAGCCGGGCCGCCGCCGGCCGGCGGTCGCCGCTCTTCCTTTCTCCCCTTGTTCTGCTGCAGCTCTCAAATTACATCGCACACGCTCTGTAAACTGTCACGCACACGCGGTAGCAGTGTGGAAGTGGTGAGCTGGGGTGGAGTGAGGGGAGGCTGGAACGGGGGAGGAGATGTGTGAACATCAGCAGAGAAATCAAGGCGAGGGCAGGAGCAGAGGCGAACTCGAGAACCAAGTTGACAACGGGAACTCTGGGAAAAAGAGGTGACTTCAAGAACTTGAAAGTGAAGTTGTGGTGCTGGGCTGCAAGTAAACAATGTTGCTGGAGCTCAATCGTTATGTGTTGGTGGGCGAGATGAGCAGCAAATCGCATGCATGTGCCGCCGCGCTTGCTAGGGCAGCCGCTCATTGTGGGGTTGAGAATGGCGGTGGCGCCCAAGCGTCGGCGCGGTCGCGCTGTTATTGGTGCCGAGGCTGATGTTTGCTCCCATGGGGAAGCTGTGGCTCGGTTCAATCCTGGCAATCGTGTGATCAACGCTCCGGTTCAAACATGCTGCGGGCGCCCATGCGCCAGCTCCTCAAGCCGCTGCAGCGCCTGCTGTGCCGTGGGGCGGCCCGCTGCATCCAGGCTCATGCACGCCTGCATCAAGTCCACCAGCTCCTGTGGGCAGGGAGGGCAGCCGAGGGAGGGCAGCAGTTTGTGGGGTTGGTGAGTGACTGCGGGTCGTGTCTGGGGCATCAACCATAGGAGGCGACCTCGGGCGCTCAGCACAGCTGGGAGGAAACATCAAGAGCCCACCTGCGGCCCTTCTTCCGGCACTACCGGCATGCGCAGCTGGCCTCTGACTGGGCGCTCCCCTGCAGTTGGGGAGGCGTGGGGGATGCACGTGTGAGCAGCCAGGCTGGCACTTGGGCATGCACGCGATGGGTGAGCTGGCACTCGGGCTTTGCACGCGGTGGGGTGAGCTTGCACTTGCATCAGCCGCCCTCGCCCCGGCATACCGACCTGTCGCGATCTCCCACAGTAGGACGCCGAAACTACGGCAGGTGGAATGGGCAGAGTGTTACCCTATGAACGCAGACACGCCTAAGCAGCAAGCCAGCAGCTATTTCGAGGCCTTCAGCATGGCAGCGGCACAGCCCGCATGTGCGCGGCAGCCACATGCTTGCAGGCAAGCGTGCAACCCACCTGTACAGGTCGACGCTCAGCGTGCAGCGGCAGCCCATCAGGACTTCGGGGGCAATCCTGCACGCCAAAATGGCACGCAGGCAGTGCGCTATTGGCCGTGTTACTGCAAGCACACGCGTGTGGCCATGTGCATTAGCTACTACGTGGCACGGGAGTGTGCGCCCGGACGCCCCATCGGTGCACACAGGCGGATGGGGTCGGAGAACCCTCATCTCCCAGGTCTGGGTGCCTCACCAGGCCCACGTGCCCACCACCCCCATGGTCTCGGACAGGTAGGTGCGTGTCTGCATGCGGCTCACTCCCACCTGCACGGGGCAGGCGGAGGCAACAATGGGGTCTTGCCAGGCGGCCACGACTGTTGAGGACGCAGCGGGCAAGGCAGGGATGCCTGTGCAGGGCGAGTGCAGGGGCCTTGTACTCACGTCTGCGAGCTTGGCGCTGCCTGTTGCGGACAACAGGACGTTGGACGACTTGACTGCAGCCAGGAGGCACAGCAGCGCACCAGGTTGGCACAGCTGCCTCAGCGCGGGCAGCAAACTCGCAAGTACAGCAAGCAGCAGGTGCCTTAGCACACCCAAGGAAGGTAACAGGCGCAGGCTATGCTACTGTCGATCAACCCGAGACAGTCTTCAGAGGCTCCAGCTTGTGCCGCAGCAAGAGCGGGCAAGCACTCACTGTCCATGTGCACAATGCCCTGCCGGTGCAGGTAGGCCAGCGCCTTGGCCACCTCTACAGCAATGCGCCGCCCGCTCCTCCACCAGCCAAACATGCGCTGGCCGGAGCGTGAGGACTTCAGCTGCAGCACGCTCTGCAGGTCGCGCCCTGCAGGTTGTGGTGGCAGAGGGCGGACAGGCGCCAGGACACAGCGTGTGACAGGGCAGCGCGGGTGGTGCAGAGTGACGGGCGACGTGGCAGACAGCTGGCTGGGCCACTGCTTGCGAGCTCTGCCCCCCTGCTTGCCTGAGCAGTATTCTGTGGCGATGTTGCCGGTGCCGCTCGGCTCATCCCAGCTAACAGCGTAGAATGTGATGATGTGGGGATCTGCAGGGGTGGATGACGGCCGTGGGCAGGGCAGGATGGTCAAACTCGCCGGCACATTGGTGCAGTGAAGCCCTGGCCTGCGTTGAGGCCCCTTTATGCAGGGGCACAGTCAGCACGCGCATGCCAAGCCGGCATGCCAAGCTGGACACTCTCCGCTAGCAGCACTGGCTCACGTTTGAGCATGTTGAGCCTGGCCGCCTCCTGCGCGCATGGTGGCGTTCGCAGCAGAGGGTGGGTGGGAGGCAATCAGGCGGCGATCCGGTGTGTGCAAGGCACACTACCGCTGGCTGACACAAACTGTAAATCAGCAACACGCTCCACCCTGACCTGCCCATTCACAGCACACACCCAACACAACACCCCTGGTCTGCACGCACCGCGATGAACTGGTTCCGGACCTCGACCGACCGGTCCAGCCGGATCTCCTTGACTGCCACCTCCTCGCCGCAAAAGCGCGCCTTGACAACCCGGCCGCTGCACAGTAGGGTGGCAGAGTAGAGGCATGGGATGGGTGGGGAGTCGTGCGGAAGGCCTGCAAAACCCTCGGTGCACACGGTTGCAAAGTACGTCCCCGTGCCCACTCCATGCCCACCTGGCGCCCTCTCCAAGGATGTACAGGCTGCCGTCCGGCTTCTTCAAGTACTCAATCTCGGAATGAGGAACCACCCACTGCTGCAGCGCCGAAGGCAGCGCCGCCAGCAGCTGGCTCATGCTGGGCGCAGCGCCGCTGCTGTGACTGCTGGACCGGCCGCCGCTGGCGGTGGTGCTCGCTAGGCTGCCGGTCAGCTTAGCTGCCTCCTGCAGCGCGCGGTGCTGCAGCAGCTCCTCCACTACCTCTGCCCGCTCCTCATCGGTGACTAGCAGCGTCGCAGCTGATGCCTCGCCGCTAGCTGGCGACAGCTGTGGGCTGGCCGTTCTGTCCAACTCGTGGGACCGCCGCGCCGAGGCGGCGGCAAATGGCGAGGGCAAGACTGGCCGGTGCGACCAGCCCGCCCATCCAGGCGGCCTGACCTCCGCACTGCTCCTGTTGGACAGAGCAGCGGCCAGCGGCGCCTGCGCGGCAGAAGGCGTCTCAGATGTGGGCTCTACTGCCTCGCTCTGCTGCCGCTCCTGCAACAGCTGCTGCTGCTGCAGGCAGGCGACCTGCTGCGCTGCATCTAGGCCGCCCAGCAGCTTCCGGTGCTGCGGTGCAACGCCAGCTGGAAGGGTGCTGCTCTGTGTCGAGGGGCGTGAGTCTGGCCTGCTCCCAGGCTTGCCCTCCTCGCTGTTCACCTCAACAGTTGACTTGCCCAGCTCGCCTGCTGACGTGGCAGCAGCGATGCTGCGCCGGTGGCGCCGCAGCAGCGCCCAGCCACCACCCAGCAGCCCCGCCGCCAGCACGATGGCACCAATGGCAATGCCGGCGGCTGCTCCAGCTGACAAGCTGCTGCTGCTGCTGCTGCTGGTCCCGCCAGAGGTCTCGTTGCTGCCATCTGCCCGCGCATACAGCACGGAGGTGGGGGTGTAGATTGCAGCGTCTAGGTTGGCGCCCTCCTGGTGGCGAAAGTAGGCACTGTCTTGGCCGGACAGGAAGAAGCCGGCTGCGGCAAGTTGTGGTGGTGGGGGATGGGATGGGATGGGATGGGATGGGATGGCGTCAAGGCACCGGGCTAAGCATGCCAAGCGCGGCGGTGCACGTGCGCAGTGTTGCCGACTCGCCAGGTGCCGATGACGAGCTGCGCAAGGAAACACACAACGCTGCCTGGCACTTGCCTGGCTTGTACACAAACGCACGGCACTGCTCATCATCCAGGCAGATGTCTGCCATCTGTGGCAGTGGCTTGCTCTGGTAGCACTCGTTCAGCATGGGCCTGCGCCGGTAGCAAAGGTGCGGCATGTGTGGCACGTGGTGGGCATGGGGCCATCAGCTAGAGTTTGAGGTTGAAAGCGCACTGCCCTGCAGCTGGCTGGCTGGCTGGCTGGCTTTACACCTGTCTGAATCGAACAGTACGATGACAGGTCCCCGGGTGGCCCACACGGCCGGGGGAAAAGCACAGCCACACGGAATCGGCCCCACACCCACGTGAGCGAGCCGTCACAAGCGAAGCCTTGCTGCCCCCACAGGCCACGAGCCACGCGGCGGTCAAAGCCGGGCACCTGCGGCCAGGCAGCATGGCAGCACGTCAAGCGGGTTGCTGGCAGGCTGGATGGCTGATGAGATGGAGCACACACTGGGCACATCATGCTTGCTGGCGCACCCAGAGAGCCCCGCACCTCTGGCCCCGTCACAGCGATGGGGGCGCCCCCAGTAAACTGAACGCCCTCTCCTCTGGCTATGACTGCCGGTGGCCAGCCAAACTTGGGCTCTACCAGCGGCTGCTGCAACAGTTGGCCTGCAGCAGCAGCGCAGCAGGGCCAAATTGCGTTGCGTGACTCCTCAGCTTGCTGATCTTCAAGCACCCTGCCGTGCCCATTTGTCATGCAGTTGCATGCAGCTGCGCTCAAGCCCACTCACATTCGCCTGCCTCAAGCTTCACACTGGTGCGTCCCTGCTTATAACTGCGCACAGGTGCAGGGGAGTAGTCACGAACAGTTGGCGTGTGCCACTGCCTCAACAGAACAGAGATAACGCAACCACCATACCGCCCATCCACCCACCTGCAGCCCCCGGACTGTGAGCCAGAGCAGTAATTGTACACGTTGCAGGCGCCGTCGGGCCATTCGCGGCAGGTGCGGCAGCACTGCTCCGTGCTTGCTATGCCGTCGAGCACTGCGACTGGGGTGCCCTCCATGAGTGCATTGGCTGCCACGATGCAGCCCAGCCACTCGGTGCTGTTTGCCAGTTCAGTGCCTCTAAGACTGCTGGTTTGCAGGTTATCAGGTAGGACCACCGTGGCCTGGCCGTTTTGAAGGTAGGTGGAGGACTGCGACAGACAAGGGGCGGCAATCATGGGTGCGTGTTATGATGCCGGTTGGTCAAGAACGGGGCTGCTGCCTGACATTGCAAGCGGTACAAACCAGCAACCGCTCTCCAAGCCTGCAGGCAGAATAAACAAGCTCACAATGGCCGTGCGCTCCGAGATTTCCAAGGTGTACACGCTGGGGGATATGAACTCGTTGTCTGGTGAGAGGATGGAGCGCTTAAGCAGCGCAATCGCGCCGCCACCACAGCCATCAATGCCTGCAAAGTGAAGGGAGGCTTGCGAAGAACATAGAGGTTTCGGGCCCCAAGCACGGGCAGCAGAACTATGCTAGGGCGTATCGAACTTGCACGATGCCGACATGGTCTTGCGGCAGCATGCCTCGCTCAGCGCACCTTCGGCAAGAAAAGTGACAGCACGGCACTCTGGGAGTGCGGCGCACACTGCCGCGGCATCCACTGGCGAAGGAAACGCGCACACCCCCGGCTCAATGCTGCCGGGGCATTCTAAGTCTGCGCCGTCTATGCCGGCTGCTACTCGTGCCGTGTACCCCGGCAGCGACGGTGGCAGCGCGCGCACCGGGAAGCCTGCGCACACATGCATGGCCAGGCGGGGGCATGAGCGTGCATGGCAGTGGTCTGCACGGCCTACCGGCAGCTGAATTCTGGCGTGAGCCCTGCAGTGGCATGCAAAGCAGGCGGCAATGCAATACTGCGACGAGGAGATCTGCACGTGTTGGCCACACCTGCCGTCCCGCTCTCGCCACGCGACTCCACCAAAGGCACAGCCCCTGTGCAGTTGCTAGCCAGCAGCGTGCACTGCTCCGCGTCGGTGCACTCGTCCTGCGGTGATGGCGCGATTGGGGCTAAGCACAGAGGGGAGGGGCCCCCAGAAAGAGCCCCAGGACTCGCCCCACCTGTGCCTCACCTGCACGCT
This sequence comes from Chlorella sp. Dachan, assembly GCA_006782975.1. NCBI lineage: Eukaryota > Viridiplantae > Chlorophyta > Trebouxiophyceae > Chlorellales > Chlorellaceae > Chlorella > Chlorella sp. Dachan. The sequence continues at coordinate 2,121,098 of RRZL01000082.1, read as the reverse complement.
CCTGCAGTCGCTCCAGTTGAAGTAAATGCACTCTTCCGAGTCGTGGCAAGCGGTCGCGCAGCCTGCAGGACTGCTGGACGCGACTTGCGAGAGCACTTCGCCTTCAAGCGTCACCCCACTGGCCAGCACGCTCACACCCGGTCCGTCCGCGCTGTTGAAGGGCGCCTGGTACGTTTCTGAGCGTTGCAGCGCCTGCGTCACTGCTCCCCAGGCCAGAGCTAGCAGCAGCGCTGCAAGCTGCTGTATTCGAGGGGCCTGCATGAGTGTTAAAGACCTGCCATGGTGTTGAGAAGCGCAAGGGCGACGCGCAGCTGTGGCTTGACCCTCAATGCCCCCCTCCCCCTGCTGTCCGCTGGCGGCGGGTGCGGCGGTTGCATGCAGGCGGGGAGCTGAGCCGCTGCTGCTCCACTTATGACCAGCCCATGACAGGAAGTGACCCTATGTGTGCGCCAATCTTTGCAAGTGGCTGCGCACCCACTGCTGGACACCGAGCCGCAGCGCCGCATGGTACGGGGCTGGATACCCCACACCAGCCTCACAACCGGCCACCCACGGTGCACGACCCTAAGCATTTGCACGACACTCAAGCATCGCCTCCAAAGCAGGGCTATCCAGGTAACCCATGATTACGTATAACGCCGCCTCATCCAGGCAAGACACGCCTGCCAACTGGGGGCAAACACTTAGGCCCAACTGCTGCCCATGGTCTCGCGAGCACGCACGCAAGGGCACCATCCACTTTGCGATGTCCATGGATGTAGCCTAGGCAGCACAGTTTATATGCCACACCAAGGCTATGCGGACGCCTCCTGCCTCATGATCGACTCAACCGCTCTTGAGCAAGTGATGCTGCACAAGGCAGCAGCGATGCGTGCTGGCAGGGCTTGCGTGTACGGCGGTGCCAGAGGCAGCCGCGCGTATCTGTATCCAGCCGAATGTTTGGTCCGACCTTCCGATTGGCGTGGTTTAGGGTAGAGATTTGGATGAAATTCCAAATCCGCCAGTCAGAACTCCACATGACGTGGAAATCCAAGGGCGGATGCGACGCTCCTCATGCAAACATTGAGCAAATGTGGGGCCCCAGGGCAGCTAGATTAGCCGGCGCTTTAACTCGTAACTGCGTGGATTAGGAATGAAACATTCGTAGATACATGTGCTTTGAGATCGAAAGCATCCTGGCACACAAGGCGGTGCAGGCAAAGGGGACAAGGGCGTGCGCAGCATGCAACTCAGCTCAGGCAGGCCTCCACACACGGCAGGCCGCTCGTGTTGCAGATGTCACATTAAACCTACCAGCTGCTCTACATCCACGCCGTGTCAAAGCGCGGGCTTGCGGTGGCCAACGCAGCGAGCGGCGGCGGCGCCACCTCAGCCCACTCGACTGGATCTAGGTAGAGGCGGAGCTGCAGGGTCAGCTGCTGATTGTGGATCATCCTGGCGCCTCAGACTGGCGGCCCAGGGCCCACACGACTCAAGTTGAGCCTCACCCAGAACCCCACCGGCCCTTGCTCGTCTGTTCGTGTCGTTGCGGCGCTCATGCGAGCCTGCGCGGCACACACAGCAACTGGGCGGCTAGCTTGAGGCCAGCCGAGGCGCCAACCCAGCGCTCCAGTGCGGCGGAAGCCGCAGCCAGGCAGGCCAAGCACGCCATGAGCAGGAGCTCCAGCCGCGACGCCGCGGCGCACCAGCAGCTGCTACCCAGACAGAGCGGCGGCGGCGCCGCCCTGCCGCTGCTGCCGCTCTTCGATGCCGTGCTGCTCCCTGGCGGCTTTGCCAGGGTGACCATCCCCGCCAGCTGGCGCGCCAGCGCGTCGCTGGTGGAGCTCCTGCTGCAGCAGCAGGGCGATGCAGACGTGCTTGTTGCGGCGGTGCCATTCCTCACCGGCAAGCCGGGCAGCAGTGCAGCGGCAGGCCCTGACCGCGGCGGCGGCAGCGATGACGAGGGCTTGGCGGACGATCCCTTGGACCTGGACCGCCTGCACCACACCGGCACAGCGGCACGGGTGCTGCAGCTGGCGCGGCGCATGCAGGTGGGTGCTGAGTCGGCCGGCGCCGGTGGGAGGGGCGGATTGGTGCCGCCGCGCTCCAGACTGTTTCTGGGGTGCCCGCCTTCTGCGCTGCTGTCTGCCGGCCGCAGCCCTCCAAGTTCTGGACGCTGCTTGCAAACCTCCTTGGCTTGTGCAGTCCAGCGGCTGGAGCGTGCTGCTGGAGGGGCGGTGCCGCGTGCGGGTGCGCGGCGTGCACCTGTCCAGCCGGCCGCGAGACCTGTACGAGGCGTCTGTTGAGCAGCTGGACTACCTGGCGCCCACAGCTGGGAAGACCAGCGGCGCCAGCACCAGCAGCAGCAGCGGCGCTGGCAGCAGTAGGGGCGGCAGCAAGGAGCAGGAGGAGCTGGCTCAGGAGCTGCTGAAGGTGGGCTGGCATTTGCTGTGGTTTCCATGTGCTGCGTACTGGGTACCCGCACTGCACTGGGGAGCATGCCTTGCTTGCTTGGTGGTCCAGCGCAGAAGCATGCTGCGTCGTGGCACCTCGCGGTGCGGGTGCTGCTGCTGCTGGAGCTACGTTTGCCTGCCACGATCGCCGCAGCTGAACTGCCACACTCACGGTGCCGTCCTGCCGCCCCTGCAGGGCACGCGCCGCCTGTTTGTGCTCATCCAAGGCGAGGCGGAGGGGCGGGCGGCTGCTGCCCGAGTGGCTCGCGCGCTCGGCCAGCAGGGCCCGGCCCGTATGGCTGACGTTCTGGGCTCCCTTGTGGCACGCACCCTGCGCGACCGCCTCGCCCTGCTGTCCACGCTGGGCGTGACGGCGCGCCAGCAGGTGGGTGGGGCGGGCTCAGAGGCGCAGGCCGTTGTTGCGCAGGCTGGCGGGGACACCGCGGCCGTAGGTGGCGGCATGTTGAGTCTATCCATGTGTTGCTTGCACTTGCACCTAAGCACCGAGCCCTGCTGTGCACCCACACACACGTCTGCCCTGCTGCAGATGGTGCTGGGCCTGCTGAACCAGATGCTTGAAGTTGCAGAGAAGGCGGCCGCAGGGCGCGGCAGCCGCAGCAGCGGCGGCAGCAGCCAGCGGGCGGGGCACTCCACCGGCGGCGGCGGCGGCCTGCGCCTGCCGGATTTTGGCGGTGCGGGTAGCGAGGAGGACGAGGAGGAGGAGGGGAAGCAGGAGCTGCTTGCGCTCATGCAGAAGCTCAAGGTGAGGCAGGGTGTGTGCGGGGCGTCTAGGGCGGCTGCAAATATGGGCGATCTGCAACTGTGCTGTAGTGGCTGCTGCTTTGACCTGCAAGTCCAGCCGAGTTCGCTGGCCATTGGTTGTGCCTCTGGTGTTGCGGCACATGGCAGTCAACTCTTGTTCTCCCATGCCTGCCTTACAACACCGCAGGATGCCGACCCGCCCGCTGAGGTGCTGCGTGCGGCGCAGCGCGAGTTCAAGCGCCTGCAGCGTGGCAGCGAGCAACATCCGGGTGGGTCACCATTCTTGTGTGCTGCTGTGTTTCTGAGCATGGGTTGGGGCCTGCATGCTGTGCATTGGGTCAAAACCCGAAGAGCTTGCTTCACTGTCCGGCAGCCGACCTTAGGGCATGCTAATCGGCAAGCTGCCGAGCCACGTGGGTCTTCTCCGCTTGCTCACACCCATGCTTCCCATGCCGCACTGCTGCCACAGGCTACGCCATGTCGCTGTCCTACCTAGAAACCCTGGCCGACCTGCCCTGGAGCCGCATGTCGCAGCAGGCGCTGCAGCAGCTGCCACCAGGTGCAGCTGGTGCCGGCAGCGAGCCCGGCCCGAACGGCGCACCGCAGCACAGCCTGCTGTCCCCCAGCATGGGCGCAGGCGGAGGCGCCCCTCTGCCGCTGGGCTTGGTGCGGCAGCGCTTGGATGAGGCGCACTACGGGCTGGACAAAATCAAGGAGCGCATCGTGCAGTTTGTGGCGGTGCAGCGGCTGCGGTGAGCACACGGGCGGCACACCGAAACAGGGGGCGAATTGTGTGTGCCATGATGGCCCAACTCACAGCATCACTGCGCCGTGGCTCCACGCTTGTGTTGCCCAGCGACCTGCATCGCTGCTCAGCCTGCGTTCACCTACTTGCTTTGGCTCCCCTCCTCCGCAGCGGCTGGGATGCACGGGCCCCCATCCTGTGCTTCATCGGGCCGCCGGGCGTGGGCAAGACGTCCCTGGCGCGCTCCATCGCAGGTGCAGTTGCTCTGGTGATAGTTCAAAGTGACGCGTTGCAGCTGGCTGAGGGGTAGCTGCTGCTGGCCCCAGCTGACGTGTAGACTGCAGTCCTGCATGCATGCGCCTCGACTGCTTTGTTCCAGGCCCCGCCCGCCCCCGCAAAGGTGCTGGGCCGCCGCATCCAGCGCATCATGCTATCGCAAGTTCACAGCCATACTGGCACCTTGCCTGGCCCCACGTGCCCCTGCAGACGTGCTGGGCCGCCCCTTCCAGCGCATCAGCCTGGGAGGGGTGCGGGACGAAGCCGAGATGCGGGGCCACCGCCGCACATACATTGGCGCCATGCCAGGTGCGGCCGGCGGCGCTTGCCAGTCCTGCCAGCCCGACTGGTGCTCTTGCCAAGTGTGCCGGCTGGCCAAAGCCGGCTGGGCGCATAGGTGTGTGTGCCCCAAGCAGGCCCTGGCCATGACCAACACCAGCCTGCAGTCACGCCGCCCACATGCTGACCTCCCCTTGCATCCACCTGTCCGCTCCGCGCCTGCAGGCCGCGTGATCCAGGCGATGCGCAAAGCAGGTGTGCGCGACCCGCTGCTGCTGCTGGACGAGGTGAGCGCTCTTTGTTTCAAACCTTCAATCCAACCTTGCCCTTGGTTTACCGCTGCCTGGTGCGCCCCGTGGCCTTTGTTGCATCAGGGCAACAATCCGCGTTGCACCAGCTGGTGGCTGGGCCATTCCTCAGATAACTCGCGCATGTGCATGAGCGCATGCCAACCATGTGCGGTTTCTGCTGCTCCTCCCTGGCAGGTTGACAAGATGGGCAGGGATGCACGCGGCGACCCGGCTGCCGCTCTGCTCGAGGTGCGCAGGGCTGGGGCGCCGTTGGGCAGGCAGCGGCATGTACTGGGGTGCTGTTGATCACCCATGCGCCAGCGCCAAGACATGCAGTTCGATGCTGCCCTCACCCCTCTGTCTCACGTTTCCTCTGCAGGTGCTGGATCCAGGGCAGAAGACGGCATTTTTGAAACCCCATCTTGTCCTGCCCTTCAAGTGTCTCATGATCGTTCCTGCCTGGCTGTGCAGGTGCTGGACCCGGAGCAGAACGCTGCCTTCCTGGACACCTACCTTGGCCTGCCCTTCGATCTGTCCTCGGCTCTGTTTGTGGCCACCGCCAACCGCGCCTCCGACATCCCGCCCCCGCTGCTGGACCGGCTGGAAGTGGTGCAGCTGGGTGGGTACACGCTTGAAGAGAAGGTGAGGCGGTCACGGAGGTTGTCAAGTAGCTTTGCTTGGTGGTGGCATGGGCATGGGATCCCGGTGCTGACCGGCTTGGAGAGTGATGCAGCTGGGCGGGTACGCGGTTGAAGAGAAGGTGAGGCGTTTGTTGAGTGGCTCAAGGCCTGTGAAACCTGTCCCAGTCGGCAGAGGGTCATTGTTTGTGCAGCGACAGCTGCTGCCCACCGTCCACTGCCCTTTCGTTGCTTGGTCTGCGATGCAGGTGCACATTGCGGAGCGGCACCTCATCCCTCGCCTGCTCTCAGAGCATGGCCTGCGCCGCGAGCTGCTGGTGTTTCCTGCAGGCAAGTGCCACGGGCCGCCGGCTGCAGGCTGCATCCTGTGGGTTGCGAGAATGTGGTTGGGATTGGTTGCACCAAGCGTCCAGATGACGACCCTGTTGCAACTTCTGCTGCCCACCGCCAACCCAGCCCCTCCTGGCCGGCTGCCCCGCAGGTGCCGTGCGCAGCATTGTAGAGGGTTACACCAGTGAAGCAGGCGTGCGCTCGCTGGCACGCTGCCTGGCCGCCATCTGCCGCCACGTGGCGGTGCAAGTGGTGCAGCAGCGGGAGGAGGAGGGCAGCGCGCCGCTGCTGGCCGCGCTACCTGTGGGCAGCAGCAGTGGCGGCAGCAGCGAGCAGCACGACTTGCCGCCACCGTTGGAAGAGACGGCGGCACGTGCCGCGGTTGGTGCGCGTGTGGCAGCCAACAGTGTCGCCACGCCGCCGCTGGCCGCTCTGCGCAGCATGCAAGCGGCGCACAGCAGGGGGGGCGGCATGCTGGTGCAGCCGCCATCCGCTACTGGGGGCAGCAGCAGCGTGCAGCTGTGGGCGCAGCTGCTGACGCTGGCTGGCTCACCGGCGGCGGCGGCAGCCGTGGCCAGTGCCACAGGCGGCTACCCCTGGCGGCAGCTGCAGCCCCCCGTGCGTGGCAGGGCAGCGGCTGTCGAGCCTGCAGCAGCAGCAGCGCAGTGCACGTGCCCTTCCCGCAAGCCGCCTCGATGGTTCAGCTGGCTGCGCTGGGCGCGGCACGACGGCGCAGCAGAGCAGGCGCAGCAGGAGGCCAGCTGTGGTGCCGGCGGCGAGGCGGCTCAGGCCTGCTCCTGCGCAGGCAACTGCGACGACCCAGACTGCTGCTGCCACGGTGCCACCAGCCGTGGGCAGCTGGCCGACGGCGCAGCCGGGCACGAGGCTTGGGGCCTGCCAGGGGAGGCGGGCATGGCAGCAGATAGCAGCAGCTGGGAAGCCAGCTGGCGCCAGTCGGCCCGCGCTCGCGAGCCGCCGCTGCTGTGCGGGCCGGGCAGCATGCAAGTCTTGCGCCCGCCAGCTGCGGAGGCAGTGGAGGCAGCGGGCGGTCGCAGCCTCAGCACTCCCCCCAGGGTTGCAGTTGGGGCCTCCGCAGCGGCAGCTGCTGCGATGGCGGTGGCCGGCAGAGCGCAGCAGCGTTCAGGAGGGCTGCCGCTGGGCTTGCCACTTGATGGCCTGCCAGAGGCAGCTGGGGAGGGGGAGCAGCACGGAGCGCTGCTGGGCAGGCACCTGGAGGACCCAATTGTGGTGGATGATGCGCTGATTGAGGCTGTGCTGGGCCCCTGCCGCTTTGAGGGACACCACAGCGCAGGTGGGCGGCCGGTTGCGAGGGAGGATGTGGGCCCAGATGCTGAGCCAGGGGGCAGACTGTTTTTGCGGGCCAGCTCTGACCCTCTGGGCACTGTCCCACGTTGCTGCCACGGTGGAACCACTTCCAAATCTTGCCCTTTTGCGCCCCGCAGAGCGCGTGGCCTCCCCCGGCACGGCTGCCGGCCTGGTGTGGACGGCCGTGGGCGGCAAAGTGCAGTACATTGAGTGCATCTGCGTGGGGGCGGGTCGCGGGAGCGCCCCCGGCCAGCTCACGCTCACGGGTGCGCTGCGCTGCGCTGTGCCGTGCTGTGCTGTGCTGTGCTGTGCCGCGCTGGGCAGCGAGCTTGATGGCTTCCGGGTTGCCAAACATTTCATGTGTCTGTGCATTGGTTGGGTGGTCGAGTTTGGTAGCCGCAACGTCAGCTCAGCAGCCTCCTTCCTCATGCAATTGTGTGCAACGTTTGCTTGCGTTCCTGCCCGCCCGCCCATCCTGCAGGCCAGCTGGGCGACGTGCTCGAAGAGAGCGCCCGCATCGCCCTGTCCTGGGTGCGGGCGCACGCCGCTGCGCTGGGCCTGCCTGGAGACGCCTCCTGCCCCTCCCGCCACTGGGACGTTCACATCCACCTACCCGCAGGCAAGTGGGCGGCGACAGCGGGCGGCTGTAGTCGGGTGACGTTGGGCTGGTGCTGTGGGTAGCTCGGCTGTGGACCTGGCAGGTCGGTTGAGAGTTGCACATGCACAGCAGCAGGGTGTGGGACAAAGCCCTGCCGTTGCCCTGCAATGCCTTGCCCTGGTACGACCAAGTCGTGTACTCAACATAGCGTCTTGCTCCCCGCCCAACCCTCACGTGCAGGCGCTGTGCCCAAGGACGGGCCCTCAGCAGGCATCACGCTGGCTGTGGCGCTTGTCTCGCTGTTCACCGGCAAGTGCGTGCGAGCAGACACAGCCATGACGGGTGAGCGCAGCGTGGGAAAGCGTACGGCGTGGCGCATGCAGCATGCAGCGTAGCATGCAGGGCAGTGCGTGGCTTTCGCATGTCATGACACACATAGAGCAGGGAGCATGGCAGTGGTAGCATGCTGCGCATGCTACGTGATCCCGCCCGTTCTTGGCCCTCGGTTACAAGGGCACCTGCCCTGCTCCGCCAGCCCTGCTGCCCATTGCTTCGCCAGTGGCCCTTGCCCTCCCACACCCGCAGGCGAGCTGACGCTGCGCGGCCTGGTGCTGCCGGTGGGCGGCATCAAGGAGAAGCTGCTGGCAGCCCAGGTGATCACTGGGTGCCTCGTACTTGGGTACCTGGCACAATAGCTGCCTTGTTAACTTTGAGGTGCGTTCTCCAGTTTAGGTGGATCAAGTCGACTTAAGAACAGCGAGTGGCACAATGGTGTACACGTGCACAGGTTTGACAGCGAATGCAATGTGGTGGAAACCCTTCACGTGCCTGCTCCCGCCCAACCCCTTCTGCCCAATGACAGGCGGCGGGCATGGCGCGTGTGCTGGTCCCCGCCCGCAACATGGCAGACGTGCAGGTGGGCTGCTTGCCCCGCTGCTGGCTGGTAGGCTCGGGGCTGGCCTGCTGCTGCTTTCTGGCCTGGCTCCGGAAGGTCTACTTATGACGCACCTCATCTCACTTGTCGTGCCGCCATCTGTTGCCACCACTTCCGCCCCCAAACACTCACCTGTTGCTGCGCTGCCCTGCCGCAGGCGGATGTGCCGGCCGAGGTCCGGCAGGGGCTGGGTGTGGTGGCCTGCAGCCGCCTGGAGGATGTGCTGGCGGCTGCCTTTGACCCCCCCATCCGCTTGGCATCGCAGCCGCTGCTGGCCCGGCTCTAGAGGCCTTCGTAACAGCCAGCTATGCCGGTGGTTGGCGAGTGGCGAGCTCTACCACCGCCGGCGGCAGGAATGGCTGCCCAAACGCCACCGTGTGGCGGATTCAGATCCACATACCTGGTTTTGTAGCCCGTGTAGCGTGCCTGTTCATTTTACCATCATGTAGCTTGCCGACCAGTTTTGCCCTTGGCCTGCCTAGTTTTGCAAACCGCGCTGGTTTGGGTCACAGCCCTACTTGCCTATATGCATGTGTGCCCTCCTTTCCTGCCTCGTCTTGTTGGTCTGCCCGCCGTTCTGTTCAGCTCTGTTTCTCCAGCCAGCAGCTGCTCACGCTTGTAACCTTGCCCAGGCGAGACGCATGAGCAGTTGTAGGCACTGCTACATGGCGTGAAGCAGACTGGCTGGTAGGCGTACTAATGGGCCACAACTGAGTGGCGCATGGTTTGGAGTTGGACTGCACAGCGCTGAACTGGCTCCGTCGCTCTGAGGAGATACCCTGGGTGCCTTGCCCTTCAGCGTCGCGCTGGCGCAGTGCATCCCCCAGAGGCGCGCGCGAGTGCAGCTGGTGTGGGTGCCATCAGCCGACAGCAGTGGCGCCGCAGTGCCTGGCACGGGCTGGTCAAGCCCTGCTCCTCACGACGGGCGGCCATTGTAGCACCAGCAATGCAACAGCCCTCGCCACCAGCGCCCGGCTTGGCGCAGCGCGTGCTGTCCCACCGCAGTCAAGGGCCTCACCCTGTGCACAAGTGCCAGGCCCTGCCCTTGCCGCCCTGCGGGCCAGCGCAGCCGGCCGGCTGGGGCTGGGCAACAAGACCAGGGCAGCTTGCGGCTGCGTCCGCCCGTCACGCGCGTTGGCGGGCACGCGGTGGCTGCCCGGTACAACATCATCGAATCAACGCAGGAATGCCGCGGCGGCACAATCTGGGTAACGAAGAACGCTCCGTATCTCAAGCACGCACTCCTTGAGCCCGGGCCGTGTTGCCGCGCCAGCTAGTGTATCGGCTGGGTTCGAACCTCTGACCTCATGATAGAGGCGTCTGTCTGTCTGTGCTTACAGAGGCGATGCCCGTTAACGGGCTGGGACACATCAGAAATGAATCCACTAGCTCTGCTGCCCCGAGGGGCGGTGCAAACCAACTGGCAAAGCAAGGCATGTGAGGGGTGGGTCACTGCGGTGCAGGGGTCGGGCGCGAAGGACGGCGGGAGAGTGGCGGGCGCCTGGGAACATGCTTGTCTCAGCCAGCGGCTGGGGAGAATGTGTGAGAGGCTGTGCCGCAGTATGATGGGGATAAACACATGAGTGGACCCGTTGCATTGGGACGAAGCACCAGTAATGAGACATACTGCGCAACCCGCCCCGGCACAGTAGCTGCAGGAGCGTCCAGACAGGCAGGCTGGGGATCGCAGAATGAATCAGAGCCGGCGCCGCAGCGCCCTGCTCAGGTCAGATCATGGGGATAGGATGGGAGTTGATGGGGCACCACAGGGTGGGCTCAATCAGCGGGGCGAGAGAAAAACATGGTTAATCAAGAACGGGGGCAGGGCGGGGCCTGAGGCGTCCGTCCGCAACCAGGAAGAAGGGGTGAGTGGGCCATGGCGCTGAGATCCAGCTGGGCGGGACCAGCGGGGCTACTCCTTGCGACCCCACCGTCCGCAACCAGGAAGAAGGGGTGAGTGGGGCTCAGCTCAGCCAGCCAGGACTGGGGAGCACAGCCCAGAGCCGTGAAGTCAGCCAGCAGGGACCAAAACGCGCGGCGCGCTGTGCGGCTAGCTGCTGTGGCAGGATCAGCATCATGCTGACTGGGGGGGAGCTGTGGCTGGTCATGAGTCGGCGGTGGGGGCGGCCCCTCGCCAGGAACGGCGGGATCAGCGTTGTCGGCGCCCGGGAGCAGAAAGCCGTCAAGGGTGAGCTGCCGGTGCTGTGGGCCAGTGGCAGGTGGCTGCTGCTGTTGCTGCTGTAGGCGTGTGGCAACCAACCGCCGCCTGCCGCGGTCCATGGCCTCCACAGCAGCAAGGCACACCACGCCCCACACTCCGGCATGGATGCCAGGAGGGGTGCGCGCCAGCCAGAGGTCTGCTGTGGTGAGGGCAGGCGGGGGCTGTGGAGCTGCAGCCGCCAAAGAGGAGGTGATGTCGGCAACCACTGCACGGGCTGCTGGGCAGTCCCAGAAGTGGTGGAGACGGTCTGGGCGCACGCCAGATGTGCCGCAAGAGCAAGACTCATCGCGGTGAAGGCGTGCTGCAGTGGGCAAGGCGTCATAAACAAGGCGCCAAAAAGTCTCCTTGCGTCCGTTCTCCCAGGGCAACTGCCACAGCCGCTGTAGTGCAGCTCGCAGCTCCGGGAGAGGAGCAGCCTCAAGGTCAGCTGCACCAACGGCGGCAGCAGCGAACGGACGCAGGTAGGTGTTGGCGCGCCAATCAGACGCAGGGATGGTAAGGATGGCTGTGGCTGCCTTGACCGAGATGGATGCCAGGGGTAGCGGCTGGCCGTCAGCACGCCGCCAGCCAATGCGGGGCAGCACAGCGGTTGCCAGCACCTCCGCTGGGGAAGTCAACGCTGGGTGTCCGGCGGCAGCTGCTACGCGGGCAGCGTCAACCCAGGCAGGGGGCAAGTTGGCCAATAGCAGGGTCTGCCGCTCCAGGGCGACGTGCCGCTCTGCAAAAGCATACGAGCCGCGCAGCAATGGGTGCCGAACAGATGTCGTGTAGGTGTCCTGTGTAGGGGCTGCAACCGTGGCATTATGGACCGCCAGCAGCTGTCCCAGACTGGCGACACCAGCAGCGACAAAGTCTGCAAAGGTGGTGTCCAGGCCAGTAGGGAGGAGAGGGTTGCCCCAGAGGGGTATGGAGTGGCACCAGGGCCCAGGCTCCAAAGCAGTGCTGCCCACATCAGCGATGGGGGGCATGGAGGCCAGTGCCGCGTGTAGCCGCAACAAGGGAGGCGGCAGCAGAGAAGTGCTGTCAGGAGGTGGCTGGCCAACCTGCCAAACCAGCAGCCCGGAGGGCGGCAGGTCACCCAGCAAAGCGGTGGCAATAGCCACCCATGGTGGCAGGTGGGAGGGTGAGCGGCTGGCGCCAGACTGCTGGCTGCTCAGCTGTGGCTCAGGTGGGGCCGCATCAATGATGGGGGAGGTGAGCAGACGCGCAGCCCAGCGCAGATGGCGGGCTGTGATGTGTAGCAGCCACGGCAGCGCTCCAAAGCCCCCTAGCTCCGGGTGGCCGAAGAGGACATTGCGGTGGAGTCCCGCAAAGTGATGGCCACCAGCGGTGGGGGACAGGTCGCGGTCAACCAGGCGAGCTGTGATGCGTGTAAGGCGGTCGGCGACAGCTGGAGGAGGGTGGCCCAGGAACTCTGCATGATACAAGAGTTTGGACACACCGTAGCCGGCGCTGGCAAACCTGCGACCAAATGTGGATAGGCCGAGGGTGGAAATCTTGGCGTATACTGCCTCCACTCTGGCCAGCAGGTCTCTCCACGCAGCGGCGGTGGCCTCAGCGGGTGGGTCACCGTTGGCAATGGGGATGCCAAGGGCAGTGATGTGGTCTACCAGCACCAGCCCGCGCAGTGCGGTTGGAGGAGGTAACATGACCTCAAAGTGTGTGGGTACCGCACCAATGGGCAGCAGCTTGGATTTGGTGTGGTTAAGCCGCTGGCCGGTGGCGTCGCCAAAGGTGTCCATGGCAGCCAGGAAAGGGGTGATCTGGGCAGGCGAGCCAAGGAGCACCTGGGCATCATCAGCGTAGGTGCCGGTGGTGGTGGTGATGGGGTGTCCCGGCAGCAAGCCCTCAATGCCAATACTGCGTGAGCGCAGAAAGGCAGTGAGGGCCTGTGCGATGAAGAGGTAAAGGAGCGGCGACAGCGGGCAGCCCTGCCGCACGCCAGCCTCAAAGGGGGCGGCAGCAGAGATGTAGCCGCTGACGATGGCGCTGGCTGAGGTGTTGCAGAGCAGTGGGCGCACAAGGGCAATGAAGCCCGCGCCGACCCCGACAGCCCGCATGGCGGCAAACAAGAAGGACCGATCACAGGTATCGAAGGCCTTCCGGAAGTCGCAGCAACTGCTAGAGCCCAGCGTCCTTGGCGGCGCAGGAGGTATGGCAGCAGCTGCAGCGCCATCACATTGTCGCCAACCAGACGGCCGGGTACAAAGGCCGTCTGCTCCGGGTCAATAATGTGAGG
>RRZL01000082.1:2059053-2081316 GCA_006782975.1 Chlorella sp. Dachan | reverse complement strand
CTCTCCCACTTTCTCCCCTCGGTGACCTGAGCCGTGCACTCGTTGCGCCCTCCCCGCTTCTCTCTGCGATCCCAGCCTGCCCGTCTGGACGCTCCTGCAGCTACTGTGCCGGGGCGGGCTGCGCCGTCTGACGCGGTGTTGGTGCTTCAGCGCCGACTCCCATGTCCCCCTTACACTCGCCCACCAGAGGTTATGCCTCTCCCACATTCTCCCCAGCCGCTGGCTGAGGCAAGCATGTTCCCAGGCGCCCGCCACTCTCCCGCCGTCCTTTGCGCCCGACCCCTGCCCCGCAGTGACCCACCCCTCACATGCCTTGCTTTGCCAGTTGGTTTGCACCGCCCCTCGGGGCAGCAGAGCTAGTGGATTCATTTCTGATGTGTCCCAGCCCGTTAACGTGCATCGCCTCTGTAAGCACAGACAGACAGACAGACGCTGCGGCTGTTGTCAGATTGCCCTGCTTGTGAATGCCCGCATGGCTAGTGGCTTAGGGCCCAGCACGTTAACGTGCCCAGTCCATGTCACACACACACACACACGCTGCCCTTCGTTTCATTAGAAGGAGTCAACCCGAATGCGCCTCGGCCACCTGGTAGCGCCTCGGAAAGCAAACCCGCCAACACCAAGCCAGCACACCCACCCACCAGCCTGCCATGCTTTGACAACAGCACCGCGGGTGGGTGGCGCAGCCACCGCGTGCCCGCCAACGCGCGGCACCTGACGGGCGGACGCAGCCGCAAGCTGCCCTGGTCTTGTTGCCCAGCCCCAGCCGGCCGGCTGCGCTGGCCCGCAGGGCGGCAAGGGCAGTTCCTGGCACTTGTGCACAGGGTTAGGCCCTTGACTGCGGTGGGACAGCACGCGCTGCGCCAAACCGGGCGCTGGTGGCGAGGGCTGTTGCATTGCTGGTGCTGCTGGTGCTACAATGGCCGCCTGTCGTGAGGAGCAGGGCTTGACCAGCCCGTGCCAGGCACTGCGGCGCCACTGCTGTCGGCTGATGGCACCCACACCAGCTGCACTCGCGCGCGCCTCTGGGGGATGCACTGCGCCAGCGCGACGCTGAAGGGCAGGGCATTGCGCTCGCAGCTCAGGAGAAGCACGACACAAACCTGAGAATGCAGACCGCCACGTCAGCGCCCGTCTCGCAGATGGGCGCCTGCCAACCCAAACGAGTCATTGTCCCAGTCTCCCCCTGCCTCCACCACCAGCCTCCAGTACGCCACCAGCCATGTCCCTGCTTGCCGGCAAGAAGGTGCTGCTGACCGGTGCCTCCCGAGGCATCGGAGCTGCCATCGCCTGCGCGGTGGCCAAGGAGGGGGCCAGCCTGACCTTGGTTGCGCACCCGCACCACGAGCAGGACCTGAAGCAGGTGCGCCGGCTGCCTTGGATGGTAGGCGGCCGAGCCAGCGCCGCTGCCCAACCCTTGCCTTGGACGCCTCTGGAGGTGTCCACAGCTGCACCTGGGCCGCTTGAATCCCTTGCAAGCTGAACGGAGGCCAACCGTGCGGGCGGGGAGGTTCAAACTGCGCCGCTCGCGGAATCCGCCGCCGCTGGTGGCGCGGGCGCCCCTTCGCCTTCCCTTCCCTGCCTGCGCGCACCCCTTCCCTCGTCGCACCCCCTTGCCCGCCTTCTCCTCCCCTTGCAGTGCGCCGACAAGGCAAAGAGCTGCGGCGCCAAGGAGTGCAACACCCAGTGCGTCGACTTTGCTGACACGGCGGTAAGCCTCGCTGCCTCGTGCCGTCCCAACTGCTTTGAGTGGCGCTGCCACTTGCTGCTTGCTCAGACCTGCCTGCTGCCACCAATCTACCAACCTGTGTGTGCTGCTGGGGATGTCAGCCGCCTGGTGTTCTCCATGCTGCATGCCTGTGCGTAGTTCAGTGCTGTGCTCTGTTGTGGTGCAAGCCACTGTGGCAGGCTCCGCACGCCTCGGGCGTTTGGCCTGCTGCGCCGGCCTGTCCGTGCACGCCTGCCGCTCGCAATGCCTCAGGCCCCCTCGTCCTTTGCAGCTCACCCTTGCAACCCGCCTCACTGCTAGTGCCTGCCAGCCGCCCTCACTGCCTCCAAAGCCAGTCCCGTTTCCTCGCTCCTTTGAGCGCAGGCGGTTCAGAAGCTGGCCGACCAGTGCGCCAGCCAGGGCGTGGACGTGCTGATCAACAAGTGAGTGCTCCATGTTGAATTCTTACTGATCCGATCCTGCACCGACTGCATGTCAGTTTGGGGAAGGTCCGTTGGAAGCAAAGTGCGGGTGGGCGCATGCACAGTTGACTTCAAACGGCCAGCCCTGTGCCGGGTCTGCCCCTGCGCTGTTTGTTGCAACCTCTGCCTCAGCTGCCGGCCTGCGGCCCCTGCCCAACACCCCATGCCTTCAGTGCTGGCATCCTGGGCAGCCCCAAGGCTGAGGAGACCGGGCCCCTGAAGGGTAGGTAGCCAGCCAAGCTTGCCAGGTGTAGCAGTTGCACGCTGAGTGGGCGGGGCTGGCCGTTTTCTTCTGACTGCACCCTGTTGGTGGCCAGCACACTCCGTGCCTCGTACGTGTGCCGCCAAATCTGACATCCCGCCACCTGCTTGTCCACTTGTGGCTTGCAGGCAACCCTGATGACTGGGACCGCGTGATGAAGGTGAGCCCCTGCTCCAGCTTTCCATTGAGCAGTGCTGCGGTGCAGTGAGGAACAGGGGCGGCACCTGCCATGCTGGCCCGGCTGGGATGGCTCAGCGGGCGGATGAATTGGCTTCCAGCCTGCCTGCCCAGCCGTCAACCACCCCAACTGCCCTGCCCAGCTGGCCTCTCCCTTGCGCTGCACTGCCGCATGTTGCAACCCAACTCACGCACGTGCACTTGCGCTTGCGCCCTTCCCCTGCTCCCCTCCCCTCCCCTCCCCAGGTGAACGCGCTGGCGCCCATGCGCCTCATCCGCGCGCTGGCCCCCAAGATGTGCGACAAGGGAGAGGTAGGCTGTCGGCGGGCGGGTGGGCGGGTGGGTGGGTGCTTCACAGGTGTCTTTGAGACCGGTTGGGTGGCAAATGGGTGGGTGCTTCACAGGTGTCTCCGAATCCGCTCCTCGCTAGCTGGGCTGTCCCCACAAAGCGCCACAACAACATGAGCACGGTGTCATGCCATATGTGCGCAGGGCTGGATCACAACTATTCACAAAAATAACATGACCACGTTGCCATGCAACATATGCGCAGGGCTGGATCATCAACATCTCGGACGTGGAGGCGGTGCACGAGGGCCCCCACCACGCCGCCTACGCCGCCTCCAAGGCAAGCACAGCAGCTGGTTTGAGGGTGCAGCCGGGTTGCAAGGCCCTGGTTCAAGGGCGCGGCTGGGCTGCAAGCCACTCAGCGTGTGGGGGTTGGCAGCACAGCCCTGCTGCACCAGCTGGCCCGTGCGCTCGCTTCCGCGCTTCCAAGCAGAGCATAGTTGGGTTGGGGATGCCACAAACAGTACCTCGTGCAGGCGATGTGTGGTCCAGCCGGGTGCCGCTGGGGGTGCGGGCGTGGGAGTAACAGTCAGCTGGGGAGTGATGCGCTTGCTGCGTGCGGCGCTTGCATCTGCAGCCCGCTGCCCCGCCGCCATGTGCGCTCCTCTGCCCCGCCCTGCCCACCTCGCAGTACGCCCTGCGCGGCTTTGGCCTGTCCGCCTACGAGACCCTGCGCGGCCACAACGTCCGGGTAAGCTCCCACCCTGCCAGTCACAGCGCAGCGGCAGACGCTGAGCGGTGGGCATGCGGAGGGCGAGGACCCTGCGCCCACAACTGCACAACCGGCCGTCGCCCTTCCCACAACACCAGCTGCAGCTGCTGCCCCTCAGCTGCTGCAACTTGCACCTTGAGGCTGGCCAGCGTCTGGCTTACACCTGGCCCAGCCGGTGCAAGCCAGCTGCTCAGCTGACTGAGCCCTTGAACACCGCACTGCGCTCCATGGCACGCAGGTGGTGGACATTGCGCCCGGCAACGTGTCCCAGACCGGGTTTGCGGAGAAGAGCGACATCCAGAGTGCGTAATGGCGGTGCTGAGTGATTGTTTTGCAACAACTGCGCATATGTGCTTGCGCCCTCGCTTGTTTGCCTGCCGCCCGCCTGCCGCGGCCTGCGTCTGCTGCAGGGTCTGATTGAAGTGTTCCAATAGGCGTGTGCAGACGCACGCGCTGTGCCCTGGGTGCAGCACTGCGTGCACATGCCGCAGTGCCCACGCTGTGCTGCACAAGCCGAGGGCGGCTGCACAGCTCGGCCCCCAACGCGCCTCCAGCCGCCCCCCCTCCTTTCCTAGCAGCCGCCGGCCAGGGCACCATCAGCCCGGATGACGTGGCGCAGGCCGTGCTCTTCTGCTTCCGCCTGTCCAAGAACGCGGTGCCGGAGGAGGTGGGTGGGAAGGCACCTGCTGCTAAACTGCTGCCATGTATTACTTTGGGCCCGAGCACGTGTCTGCCTGGTGTTGCTCGCGCTTCAGTCTGTCCAGCAATCCCAGATGGGTCCCAGATGCAGCTCCCTGCTACAAAACTGGGGCATGCAACCTTCCAACTGCGCTAGCCACCCAATCTCTCGACGCGCCCCTGCCCCTCCTGCGCCGCAGATCGTCCTCAAGGCCGTCAAGCCCGGCTCCTCGTGAAGAGGCAGCTGGAGTGTGTACATTACCAGCCCTGCGCTGACGCAGCGGCAGCCCGAGCACGCTGCGCCGGCCAGGCTGCCCCGCCCACCCACTTGTGCCGGCAGAGCGCGCTTCTTGTGCACCCAAGGCGCCCACCGGCTCTGCCGTTGGTTGCATCATACTGCGTGCCCTGTCCCTTTGCGCCATCTGATCCTGTATAGTATACGGTTGATGTAGCGTGCATGGCTGTTGGCCAGGCGGCACAGAGCACTGGATAGTTCACGCGTACAGCAGTTGCGCTCCCGGCGGTCCACCACTCGCCAGGCCGCTGTGTGCCGCGCCGCAGCTTGGGCCAATTGGGGCGCCGGGGCCTATCACGGTCACTTTCAAGCCACGCCAGCAGCTCCTGGGAGCATCAGGGCCAGCGATCGGGCCGCCACAATGCCCGCTCGGTGGGTCATTGCTGGCGAGCGCGAAGAGGAGGAGGAGTCCAGCTCCGAGGAGGAGCTTGATGAGGAGGAGGTCGAGGAGGGATCGGCCGATGAGGCGGAGGAGGAGGGTGAGGCCGACGAGGGCGACGGCGGCGGCGCAGCCGGCGGCAGCGGCCCGGCGGCAGCCTCCCCGGGCTCAACCATCAAGCAGCGCAAGCTCAGCATCAAGCTCGGCGGCGCAGACGTGTGCCACGTGAGTGCCTGGGTTGATGTCGGCTGCCATGCAAGGCATAAGGAAGCCTTGAAGGCATGCCTGCCGGCCGCCTTGTGCCGCCTGCTCCCAACCGCCCTCAATGTCCTGGCCTGCCGCCTGAACGTGTGCAGGTGTGCGGCAAGCGGGGGCACATGGCGGGCTTTGTGGGCGCCAAGTACATCGACTGTGAGGGGGGAGGCTTCTTTGGGTGCTCAGAAACCTAACCTCACGCACTTGATCCTTATCCTCTGCGGCCAGCCAACAGGGTGTTCTTAGGCTGAACGAAAAGCCATGTGCTGTGAAACGACAGGCAATATGCCGCACGGGGGCCGCGTTGACGTGTGTGCCACTGCTGCTGGCATGTGCATGTGCTCAACCTGCGCCACCTTTGAAATCCATTCCATCCGACCGCACTGCTGCGTGGTTTGCAGGCCCCAACAAGCCCTGCTACCTGTGCGGCAAGCAGGGCCACTCTACCATGACATGCCCCTTCAGGTGCAGTCCCAGGGCGGATTTTTGGCTGGCATGGTTTCATCGTGCTGCTGGGTGCATGAAGCTTCTGTGCCTAGGGCGGATGTTTGGCGGCATGGTTTGTCGTGCTGCTGGGTGCATGAAGCTTCTGTGGGCAGCGTTTCATGCGGGCCCACCAGCCGCTCTGCCTCCCAATGTTGCAGGATTGCGCCCGGCCACGGCTGCACAGTGGCAGCAGGCATCAGTAGCGACACCATGCTGTGCTCGCTGCGCAAGCGGGAGCACGGCGGCAGGTGCGCGGCTTGGGATGTTGGAGCGGCAGGGCTCGGCACACATCAGAATGTCGGGGTGCACCCAGGCTGACTCTGAGGCTGACTCCTCACGGATCTGTGATTGCTGGGATGCCCCCACCTCCATTGCTGCGCAATGTTGGCATGCTACGCCTGCCCACCTGCAGGCAGCCCACGCCGCAGGCGCCCACCGCCAAGCGGTGGCAAGTGGACGCAGCCGTGCTCAAGCTGCACTCGCGGCGCACCACGTGCCTGGAGTTCCACCCCACCCTGGTGAGGCGCTGAGGAATATCTCGCAAGGCCGGAGTGCTGTGCCATGTCACGCCATGCTGTGGCATGCCATGACGCCCCACGTGCCTGGAGCTCCACCCCGGTTCGGCGAGGTTTGTTCTGGAAAGGCAGGTGGCTCAAGTGAATGGACGCGTGCAAGTCACCTGCCAGCAACATTGCCCTGCCTTGCATGGGCGTGCAGCATGCCAAGCCATGCGTTGCCGGCCAGCCGTTTACACTGATCCTCCGGAACGTGTGGCTGCTCCCACTGTGTGGCCTGCAGGACCACCTGGTGCTGTCGGGCGACAAGAAGGGCCAGATTGCGGTGTGGGACTGGCAGAAGGCAAGCTGGAGCTCCGGTAGCTTGTTGTTTGTCGAGGGCTGGGGCCAGCGAGGCCTGCGGGGGGTTGATGGGCCGGGCCGCTGCTCAGCGGCAGTGGCACTGGGGGTGCGATGGGGCCTGTGCCATGCCGTGCCTATGCTTGGGGGAACACTGTGGGCGCTTAGGGCTGGCTGGCTGCAATGCCGTGCTTGTGCAGGTGTATGAGCGCACCGTCTACAGCTCCATCAACTACTGGTGGGTCTTGCCAGTGGCATGCACTAGCGGTGCAGCACAGGGAGGCGGCGGAGGTGTGGGTGACACTCAGGCTGGCCAGCTGCCATCCTCAGCAGGGCTCACGTGGTGGGGTCGTGAACTAACATGCCCACCGCTGCTATTACTGTGCCCGCAGGCTGACCAACCAGCTGCGCTTCATGCCGGGCGGTGACGGCACCTCCTGCGCATCCTCGTCCTACGATGGGACCGTCAAGGTGCGACAGTGCAGTGGGGATGCTGGGCAGTTGGGTCTGGCGCGGCGGCTGTGTGCACCCAACCAGCGCTCGCTGTCACCCCTTGGCGCACTTGTCTTGAGTCTGCAACGCGTCGACGCAATGGTTGATTTCGCATCTGCAGGTGTTTGACATTGAGACGGGGTCGCACACCACCGTGCATGACGCCAACCCCCAGGTGCGGCCGCGGCCACCTGGGCCCGCCCTCATCAGATGTAGCATTGCGTGGGCCACCTCAGCTTGCCTAGACTAGCTGATCCATGCCGGGCACTAGAAGCGGATGCTCTACATGCTCTACACAGGCTGGCTCCCAGCTCCCCTGTTCCCTGCAGGGCTGGGAGGCGGTTGTGGAGGCGGAGCAGGCGGGACAGTGGGTGACCTTCATGGGCCTGGATGTGATTCAGTCAGGTGCAGGCAGCCCCCAGCTGGCATGCATGGGTGGATGGTTGCCTGGGCATGGCTTGGGTTGCAAGCGCAGTTGAGGAATGTTGGTCACAGCTGGACCAATCGCGGTGCTTGCTGCATGGCAGAGGACCCTGCCCACCCCACACGGCACCCCGCCTCTGCACATGTGCCCTTGCCGCCCCCACCCGCCCCCGCAGCCGGCACCATCGTTGCTGGGGACAACTTTGGGCGAGTGCACTTCCTTGACCCGCGCATGGCAGCACCCATTGCCTGCGTGCCGCTGCACCGCAAGACTGGCAAGGTGCGGTTCGAGGGCTGGCAGTGCGGCCAAGCAACGCTGGTTTCGGCTGCTGCGGTTTGTGAGCGACTGCCGGCTGACGGGCTGGCCTGGGCTGTCTGCACTTGAAGCTAGTGAAACCGCTCAGGCAACCAGCATGCAAGCATCCTCTGCTGACTTCCCCGCAGATCCAGTCGGTGCACTGCAACCCCGTGGATGCCAACCTGGTCATGACGGCTGGCAACGACTACACCGCGCGAGTGGTGGACATCCGCAACCTGATGGGAGGCGAGCTACTGCATGGGGCTGATTTGGGCTGCTGGTAATGCCAGGGGTTGAACGATCGGCAGGCAGCTGGGTTCGACGAATGGTATAGCAGGCCCGGCACGTTCTCGCAGGGCAGTCTGCTTTGTAGCGGTGCTTGTACCGTGGCGCCTACACTGAATGGTGCCACGTCGGCATCATGCTCAACCGATTTCGCTCTGCACTCCTCCGCAGGGGCCATGGCAGGCAGCAAGGGCAAGACGTCAGTGGGCAGCCCCGGAGCACTCCCTGCTGAGCTGGCGGTGCTGCAGGTGGGTGTGCCGATTGCTGCCACGCCGTTGGCCTTTGCGGTCAGGATGCGCATGATGTGGGCGTGGGGTCAATGTGAGCTCGTCAACAACTTTTTTATTTTGAACACGTTGTCGAACTTATCTCTGCTTGCCATGCAGCACACCAAGGTCATCAACTCGGCGTACTTCAGCCCGCTCTCCGGTGCGCTGCGAGCTGGTTGAAGCAAGCACGGCTGCGCATTGTTGGATGCAGCGGACAGCTGGGGCGCTGCAAGGTGCAGCGCACCTTAGCCCGCTGATCTGCTCCGAAACTTGGCCTGGGAGCAGCACCGGCCGAGCTGCACACCCGCCCNCCACATGTCTGCTATGCCCACGTGCGTGCCATCTTACCCGCAGGCCGCAAGATCCTCACCACATCACAGGACAACCGGCTGCGGGTGTGGGACTACCTGTATAGCACCAACCAGGCAAGGACGGGTGGGGCCTGGTCACGGCAGCGGAGGTGGGGGCTGCGGGAGTGGAGGGGGCTGGTTACGGTAGCGGAGGTGGGTGCATGCGAGACAGCAGGGCTATGGGTGGGGCTGGACCCCTCCCTTTCTGCTCCTCGCGTCACGTTCCCTGCACACCTTCCCCACTGGTGCTCCACCGTTCCCCCCAATGGTGTTTCACCGTTGCCGTGTGCTTGCCATGAAGTTTTGCTTTCCTTTGCCCCCTGCCATGTGCAGCCTGCTGACCGCGAGATTGTGCACTCCCAGAACTTCAACCGCTGTGAGCACAGTGGCGGGGGTGGATGCTGCGCACGCCTGCGCTCGCCTGCTCTGCTGGCCTGCCTTGGTTGCCATGCTCGAATGCGCCGGTCGTGGGTCGCCACCCCACCAGCGCCGCTGGCGGACGCGGCTGCAATGGGACGGCTGAGCGCATTCCAGCCCTCCTTGCGGCTGCATCCTCGTCGATTCCCCAAAACACGCCCCGTTTTGCTGCTGCATCCCTGGCTTCTCAACAGACCTGACGCCGTTCCGGGCGGAATGGGACCCCAAGGACCCCTCGGAGCGCCTCATCGTCTGCGGCAGGTGACCCGCCATAGCAGCCGCTGCATGCAAATGGTGTGCGCTAGCGGGCTGGGAGCGCCAGCAAACAGGCCAGCAGTCCCGCTGCATGCAGTGCAGCCTGCCGCCCAGCAGCGATGTTGAAGCAACCTGGCGCCTGCACCAAACCTTGGCTTTCGATTCCCACCAATCAATGCGAGCGCAGGTACATTTCGGAGGACTTTGGCGGGCTGGCGCTGCACCCAGTGGACTTGCTGGATGCCGCCACAGGTGGGCGGGCACAGGCGCTGTGTGATCTTCGCTTTGTGTGCATTGGCATCGTCAATTTCGTCCTGCTGGGTATTGCCACACACTCGGGCACCTTGTGCTCGCCGTCCACCACCAGCAGCGGATGCATGTGTGTTTACCCACCAGGGCTATCACTGCCGCACAGCATACAGGCCCTGGGCCTCCTGGCTGAAGCATACAGGCACTGGGCCTCCTGGCTGAACCCCTGGGCGCAACCCTGACCGGTTTGTCGCGTTCGCGCACGCGCAGGTGCGCTGGTGGGCGAGCTGACCGACCCCAACCTCTCCACCATCTGCCCCGTCAACAAGCCGCACCCGCGCCAAGAAGTCATAGGTGCGACAGCGGGAGGCTGTGCAGCAGAAGCCTGTGCCTCGCTGTAAAACGGGCTGTGGCCGTTCTTGAGCCTGAGTTACAGACAGGCCCCTTGCAGTCTGCAAGGCCAGCATACCCTGGCGACCTGTCTCCAACACTGTGGCGTTGCTGACCCGCTTTAAGGACTGCCGCTGCCATGCTGCCTCTGCTGCACCTGCAGTGAGCGGCAGCAGCAGGAGCCTGTATGCCTGGCGGCCGGCGCCTGATGAGGGGGACGATGAGGAGGATGCAGAGGGGGAGCGCAGCGGGCAGCAGCGCCGTGGCGGCGGCGGCGGCGGCGGCGGGGGCCTGCCGTTTAACCTGAAGGTATGCCGGGGTTGTAAGATCTCTGCGGTTTGTGGGATCGTGCATCACCTGGTTGAGCATGATCTCAGGACGACCGCAGTTCCGCTGGGTCTGGATCGGTCTGGGCAGCAGCGCTTGGTCGCGACTGGGCTGGGCCCGCACCAATTTGCCATCGATCCACCAGCCCACGTGGAAGCGCAGTACATCTGCCTCCCTCCCATGCCTCTCACCTGTCACCACCTGTTTCTGCAGGGCTCTGCCAACTTTGTGTTCTTCGATGCCGACCCAGATGCCGACAAGAAGAAGGGCAAGAAAGGCGGCAAGGCAGCTGGAGCCTCGGCCGCAGCCACGACAGGCACTGCTGGCGCCTCGCCTAGTGGGGCCACCACAGCGGCCGCCAGCGAGGATGGATCACCAGGGCCCTCTGCTAGCAAGCCTGCTGCCAAGGGCAGGGGCAAAGGCAAGGGCAAAGGCAAGGCGGCTGCAGCGGCGGAGGAGGAGGAGGAGGAGGAAGAGGGTCCAGGGCCCAGCAAGGGGCGCAAGCGCGGCGGCAGCGGCGGTGGCGGTGGCGGTGGCAGCAAGGGCGGCGCCAGCGGGAGCGGCAAGGCTGTGGGGGGTGCCGGCGGCAGCAAGCGGCGAAGAAAGCAGCAGCCGGAGGAGGAGGATGAGGATGAGGATGACAATGTGTACTCCCCTTGATGACTTGCACGACACTCACACCACCCCTTGCACCTGCCTGCCCTTTGCAGCCCCTGGCTTGCGACCGTGGCCCTACCTGTTGTACAGTGTGCACCCGCATACGTTCACTACCTGCCTGCCTGCATCATTGCTTGCCATGCGTTGCTCTGCACCAGTTGCAACGGCTTTTCCGCGCTAGCCCGCACCCCACTCTGCGTGCTTGACGCGGCTGCCCCTGCCTGCTGCCACAACCTGTACGTGCCTCCATTGTTGCATGCCTCTGAAACTTACAGGCTGTTGAGCCAGATTATGACGAGGTGGAAAGAGCACAGCGGGGAGCAGCAGCGGGCAGCGAGCAGAAACAGTGCGGCGGTCAGTAGTCAGGCGTCAGCAGCAAGTCACTGGAAACGTAGAGCGGTGGAGGCTGAACGGTGCGGCTGTGGAGTAGCCGCCGCAGCCATTGGCCGAGGGTCGGTCACACGTAGTCGCGCCAGCGGTGCCCACAGTTGCAGCAGTTGAGGAACAGCGTCATGCCCTCCTCCGTGGATGCCGTGAAGAAAACCGCCTCATTGTTTTGGCAGATGGGGCAGCGCACGTCGCGGGTGCGCGGCAGCGTGGGGTCTGACCGCACATCCTGCTCGAGAGGTGGAGGGGAGGGGAGGGGGCAGGGAGGGAGGCGGTGAGTGGATCTGCAGAGCAGCTCGAGCGGGGCAACAGCTTCCCAGCGTATGCACAACAGATGGCTCGACACCGCCAGTGCAGCACTGGCAACCAGCCGCGCGGTGGCGGCGGCGCCGCTAGCAAGCAGCACGGCCGCTTGTTGACTCCAACAGCAACTTGGAGGGCAGCAGGTGGACGCGCACGCACCTGCAGCACTACCGACTTCTCTCGGCTGGTGTGGTGCACCTCATTGCGGTACACGCACCAGTCGGACGGGTCGGCGTCCTCTTGGTACGGGCAGCTGCAGGCAGAGGAGGGAGGCAGGAGCGGGAGGGGCAGGCGGGGTGGGAGGCAGGACGGTTGGGTTGGTGTGCTGCTGCCCTGCGCACAGCAGCACAGCGGCAACTGGATGGGCACACACGACCTCCTGCATGTGCGCTGCCCTGTGCAGAGCAACCACCATGATGGGTGCCGGCCTCTCCCTGTCCTGCCCAGCAGGCCCGGATGGCAGCACGAGAACACACGCCCCGCACCTGCGGCAGAAGTAGACCAGCACCTTGCGCTCCTTGTCCTCCTTGGGGTACAGCAGATCGTTGGACTCGGGGCAGAAGCGCAGCTTGGGCCCCCCGCCGCTCATGGCTGCGGCTGGCTGGCGTGGGGTGCTGCAGCGGCAAGGGCGAGGTGCGCGACGCCTGCAGGGGGAGCGGCGGCGGCGGCGGTCGGGAAAAACGAGGGGCCTGCAGGCCGTCTTTGGTGCTCAACACCGCTGAGGTGCCTGCCAGCCGCCTGCAAGCACGCACTGAGCCGCAAAGAGCAGCGGGCAGCGAGTTCTTCCAGACGACGGCGCGGCAGCGGCCATCGGCACTTTCAGGGTACTCAATGACGCTGCAGGAGATCAGGCAACCCCACCGCACCTGTTGCAAAGCCCCGCACACGCCGGTCGGGGAGCGCCTGTCGAGCTGCGGCACTGGCAGCGGCCAGGGACTGCTGGAAATGGATGATCGTTCGGGTGGCCGATGGTTTAACTCCATTGCAGGCGCAGCCGGCGCTTGTTTCCATTCGGACGCCTTCCACCTGGCGTGACCTGGCGCCCTGTGGCTGCCAATTGGGCGGCCAGGGCTTCTCGTGGGATCGTGTAGTTGGCCTGAATACCGGAGCACCGCGTCCAAGTCCCGCCGCCGAGCCGAGCGCCAGCGCCCCCTCAGTCGAGGCCCTCCGCAGCAGCACGCCGTTTGGGAGCCTTCGGCTTGGAGTGCCAGGTGCGTGCATGCCTGCAGCAGTCCCTGCGCACGCTTGCAGCCGCCGCCAGGCTCTGGCATGGTGCGCCGCCGCTGCCTTTGCAGGCCGGCTGCTCGCCCTAGCATGCGTCTCAGCATCCTAATGGCATGCGGTATGCGGCAGTGAGCAGGGCAGCGCCCGCCGCCTGCCGCCGCCGCCGCCTGCTGCCGCCTGCTGCTTGCCGTCCGCAAACTTGTGCCCATCCCCGTCGCTGCAGGGAAGCATCAGCAGCAGCGGTGAAGGCAGAGGGCACCACCAGCACCTAGCAGCAGCCAGCACCAGCAGCAGCAGCAGCCATGCCCAAGGTGACGAAAGCCAAGGGCGCGGCGGCCACCGCCGACGACCTGCTGCCGGCAGCCGCCACAATGACCGACATTGAGG
The DNA here is from genome assembly GCA_006782975.1 of Chlorella sp. Dachan. Classification (NCBI taxonomy): domain Eukaryota; kingdom Viridiplantae; phylum Chlorophyta; class Trebouxiophyceae; order Chlorellales; family Chlorellaceae; genus Chlorella; species Chlorella sp. Dachan. Next base: position 2,067,967 of record RRZL01000082.1, on the reverse strand, counting down.
CGGGGGTGGAGGGCATGGATGCAGAGGGGCCCAGCACAAGCGGCGACGCAGCGGCAGCAGGTGGCAGCGGGGCGGTCAAGCCCAAGTTCCCGCCGCTCACGTCGTACGAGGCAAACGGGCGGCGCATCGAGTTCCGCCGTGTGCCGGTGCCGCAGGTGTGGGGGCACACGGGGGTTGCGGGGAAGAGCTGGCATGTGTCTGCTTGGGCAGCCGGGTGTCCGCCAGCAAATAATCGCATGTGGTGTGCTGTGTTTGCGCGTGACAGCACATGGCAGTTGGATCAAGCTGTCTTGCTTAAGAACATTGCGGCAGCCTGCGTGCCTCGCCGCCGCCGCTGCACCCGGCACCCGCCCAACATCCCGCACTGCCCTGCCTTGGCCTACGCTCAGAACCGCATGACGCCGCTGAAGAACAACTGGCTGGCGCTGTACAAGCCGGTGACTGAGAACTTGAAGCTGGACATGCGCATGAACCTCAAGACGCGCAAGGTGGGTTGGTGTGCAAGCTGGCTGGGCGTACGAAAGCGGGGATGGGGCAGTGCAGCCGTTCGCTCAGCAGGTTGGATGTATGCACACGGAGGTGGGCACTTGGGTGGCTCACGGTTGCTGCGCAGCGGTGGCAGCAGGCACTGGCATGTCGCCTCTTGCTCATGCTTGCCCATTGCCCTCTGTGCAGGTGGAGGTGAAGACGACGCCCGACACGCCCGACTCCAGCAACCTGCAGCGCGCCGCCGACTTTATCCATGCATTCATCCTCGGGTTCGAGGTGCAGGTGGGTCTATCCCTGTGCTGCGACCTGCATGCTGTGCTTGTTGCCCTGATTGCGCCCGTGCGTATTTCTTGGCGCTCAGCGGTGCTTACCCTTCCCTGCACGCCATTGGATCGTCCCACTGCCTTCAGCTGTGTGATCCCCTGTCATTCAGTCTCCTCCTCCCGTGCTCACCCCTTGTTTGTTTGCTCCCCCTGCCCTGCCGCAGGACGCCATTGCGCTGCTGCGCCTGGACGACCTGTACATCGAGTGCTTTGAGGTCAAGGACGTGAAGACGCTGCGGGGGGAGCACCTGGCGCGCTGCATCGGCCGCATGGCGGGTGCGTGGTCGGCTGGGAGGGCGTGGAGGATGGAAGGGTGTGGTGGCTGGATGGGAGGCCGCCTCACTGCGTGGAAGCATGGGCCAAGCCGGGGGCAGCGTGCGTCGCAGCCACACTGCTTGTTTGCTGCTTTTGTACTGCTTAGCTTGGCCACACAAGCTCACTGCTGCTGCACACGCGTTGCCGCCGCTGCGCAGGCAAGAACGGCAAGACCAAGTTCACAATTGAGAATGCGACGCGGACGCGCATCGTGCTGGCGGACACCAAGATCCACATCCTGGGGTGAGCGGCGCGGCGCAGCTGGCACCAAGCGGTTGTTTCTATTGATGGAGGTGTCAGGCTGAATGGTTGCTGGCCGGACGCCAGATCTTACCGGCTTGCCCGCTGCCTTGTGTGCCGGGGTGTTGCTGCCGCCAGATCAACTACACCTTGCACCCCACCTCACTGACTCCCTCCCTGTTGCCGCCACGCCACCTGTGCGCGCAGGTCGTTCCAGAACATTCGGGCGGCCCGCGACTCCATCTGCGCCCTCATCCTGGGCTCCCCCGCTGGCAAGGTCTACTCCAAGCTGCACTCGGTCACGGCACGGCTCAGCCAGAGCTACTAAGTGCAGCCGCTTGCCAGCCGCACCCGCAAAGGTTGCACTTGGTCGCCACGCGCGGCCCAGCCAGAGCTACCAAGCTATCGGCCAAAGCTGCGGGGGCGCCTGGTGGGAGCTGCTACTAGTGGCCCGTCTGCAGCCTATGCTGGGTGAGCTCGGTTGCGGGCCCGCTCCCTCGAGTTCCCCCACTTCCTTCCTTCCCCTCCCACCCACCTGTAGCTTCTCACTCTCGTACTCTGCCCTGTATTTTGTTTGTCGCCCTCCCCCAGTTCCGTTCTCGCTACTTTTGCTGCTCCCTCGTCCCCGCTGAATCTCTGTTGCTGTTATTGACCATTGCGGCACCACCAGCAGCTCTCAAATGCTAGCACTGTGAAAACATTCATCACTGACAAGCCCGAGCCCAGGACTGGAGACGTGCCGTGCCGCAGAGCCGCGTGGCCGGACCACTGCAGCAACATAACAACTTCTGGCTGCACACAGTGCTGTAGCCCGTTCACACGCTCGTCTGCCGAGGTACAAGCGAGTGGAACCGTCCTCATAATGTCCCGGCCCAACAACTAGGCTGCCGGCGCCACCCCTGTCACGCGACCCTTCAAACCTGTCACGCCAGCACCAGTGGCGACACCCAAGAGCCGCCATCCCCTCGTCCCGCCTTGCCGTGCTGCCCGGTGCCGCCCCTGCCCGTGCTGCCACCCGCTGCGGGCTTGGCTCCAGAGGCCAGCAGGGTGGTGGGCCGGCCCGCCATCAGCAGCCTGTCCAGCTCCTCCCGCTCCGACCGGCTGCGGCTGGTGCTGCGCCGCCGGTTGCTCAGCTGCAGCGGCCCACGCACGTCCTGGCTCACTGAGCGGTGCGGCTCCTGCAGGGCAGCAGGGCAGCATGCAGATGGGGGACGTGAGAGCACCAAGAGCGGTCAGGAGGGTGATCGATGTTGAGCGGACCCACTCCAGCATGCTTGGATGGTCATGGCCAAGCGGCAGAATGCACACTCACCGCAGAGAGGCTGCGGCGCCGGCCCCGGCTGCTGCCGCCTGCTGTGGCTGGCAGCTGCTGGTTGGCAGCATGCCAGGCCATTGGTGAAGTCCTGCTGCTCCTGCTGCCCCCTGCTTGGCCAGCTCCCCACCCACACACTGCTGCCTGCTGCACCCAGCTGCCGGTGCCGCCCGTGGCCCGATGTGCCGTGGCCTGGCGCGGCAGAGGCTGGTGCAGCGTAGCCCCCGCTGGCGAGTCTCGGGTGTCAAACAGCCATGGCGCCGCACGGGCTCCAGAGGCAGGGGGGGCAGCGGGAGGAGGCGAGCGGGCACCGCCGCTCCGCAGCTGAGCACCCGCAGCCAGTGCGGCCGCTGCCGCCGCCAGGCGCTCAGCCTCGAGCCGGGCACGTCGCTGCTTCAGCTCTCGGATCAGCTGATAGCTGTCCTGGTGCTCCTGCGCCTTCTGCCGGGCTGGGGATGCCGGGCGCCTGGCGGCAGCGCCCGGGCTGGCGGGCCGGCTGCCGCCGCCACGGCCAGGGCTGGGCGGCCATGCACGCTGCTGCTGCTCTGATGCTTGGATGGACTGTAGCTGCAGCCGCTCCTCTGCGGCCTGGAGGCGGTGCTGCAGAGCTTGCAGCTCAGAGAACACGCGGTGCAGGTCCCCCGGGGGCGGGGCAGCAGGCGGCTGCACCGGCAGCGGCTGCAGTGGGGTGATGTCGGCCGCCTGGCCCTGCCGCTCAGCCGGCAGGTGTCCAGGTGGATCTGCAAACGCTGGCAGGCCGATGGTGGTGTGGTGCGCCTGCCATGGCGCTGATGGCTCCTGTGCCTGCTGTGGCATGTCCGCCAGCTGGTCAACCAGCGCACGCTTGGCGCGGCCCAGCTGGTCAGCACCGGAGCAAGGTGCCGCGTGCTTGGGCGCTGCACCTGCATCCGCTGCATGCGGACTGGCAGGCCGGGCGTAGATGGCAGGGTAGCGGTCCTGCTGCGGCAGCTGGCCCTGCTCCTGTAGTGGGGGCGGCGGCGGTGGGAGCAGCGGCGGAGGGGGCGCATGCGCAGCCACGGCCGCCGCGGCCTCCAGCGCTGCCACCCGTGCCCGGCTGGCCGCTAGCTGCTCCAGCAGCCCCCGGCTCTCCTCCACTGCCTGCCTGAACAGGCTTTGCAGGGAGGCCAGCTCACGGGCCGACTGTGCCTGGCCGGCCTGCAGGGCCGCTGCCCGCGCCTCGGCCGCCAGCCTGTGATCGGGAGCAGGTGGCGGGTCAGTGTGGGAGGCGCAGTGTGGATTTGGCGACATGTGCATCAGCTCAGACAGGCGGTCGCTACTCTTGCATCACCTGGCTTGCTCGGAGCGCGCCAGCGCGGCCTGCACGCGGAGTGTGGCGGGAGGGCGGGGGTCACCGGGGGTCACGGGCGGCAGCGGCGGCGCGGCGCCAGGGAGCAGTGGGCGAGCGAGAGCGGCGGTGCACCTTCCCTATAATCTCACCCGCAGCTCCTCCAGCGCTCCCACTGGGCCGGGGGCCTCCATTACCGGCGGAGGTTCTGCGTTGCGGTTGCCGCGCCCTGGCTGCCTGCAAGCGTGCTGCAGGGCCTTGGAACGCAGGTGCAGGGTGTATTTAGCACGCGAATCGCGGTGCAACCGGCTGGAAATGCATGGTTTGGCAACGCCGTTCCGCCATTGTGTCATGCGACCTTTGATGTTCTATTTCAGCCACTGAGTTCACCACCTGCAGCTGTATTCGTGTGCGATTGCTAGACGACCCACCCGCCCAACCAGACAGTCAACAGCCGCGTCTCTCTCCTCCCCGTGCAATTGGCCGCCAGCCGGTCTCCATTGGAGCCCAGCCGATCGCCCAAACCACATGGCGGGCGTGGCGGCCCTGCCGCCGCTGGCCCCTCCCGCCTCGCCGCCGCCGCCGCCGCCGCCCGGCGATGCCTCCCAGCCGTCCTCGCCGGGCAGCACTGCGACGCGCCTGCCCGTGTTCCTGCGGCACACTGCCTCCAGCCGGTCGCATGCGCTGGTGGACCCTGAGTCGGAGACGGCGGGGGAGATCCGGGCCATCATGCGACGCGAGCTGATCCCCGCCACGGGCCGTCTGCCGCAGCTGGGCACCGCCGGCGCCGCCGAGTATGTGCGGCATGGCGGCGACGACCTGCGGGAGCTGGTGGCGCGCAAGCGGCAGGTGGGTTGAGGGGGCAGGGGAGGGCTATGCGGAGAGTTGAGCCAGTGCACCTGGCAGCAGCTGCGCCTGTTGACGATGCCCAGCAGGCACTGCCCGACGCCTGCCTGCCATCACCCGCCTGCCACCCTGCAGATCTTCCTGGCCCAGATGAGCCTGGACACCAAGCACAACGAGATCGCCAAGCTGGAGCAGCAGGCGCACCAGCGCGAGGAGGCGCTGCTGGTGGGTGCAGCCGGGGGCATTGCCAACCGCAGCCGTGCTCTTCATGTTGTGCCTGTTTAAATCGGCAGCCGGTGGCTCCGTTGGGTCGCAGGAGCTCTCGACAAGACATCATTCTGCTGTTGCACCTTCACTGCCGCGTGCGTGCAGGCCGCGGAGCAGGCGCTGGAGCAGGACTCGCAGCGGTTTGAGGAGTACCTCAAGGAGAACGACGCCAAGCTGCAGGTGGGTGTGCTGCTTCACTGCTCAGCTGGCCAACACAACAGCCAAAGGCTGTATCCCAGGTTTTCGCCAACCAGTACATGCCCCCACGCAGTGGCAGGGCTGCTTGGTTACCAGAGCTCCCATGCACCCATCCCATCCCTCTCTGAGCAGGAGGCGCTGCGCGCGGCGGAAGCAGCGGCACGGGCGCGCGCCGAGAAAGCGGCCGAGGCCAAGCGCCTGGCGGCCTCCATTGCCGGCATCAAGGGCGAGATGGGGAAGATTGAGGAGCAGCTGCAGGAGTGCCAGCGGTGCGGGGGGCAGGGGGTAGTGGGTGATGGGTTGCTCAGCCTATAGCTGCGAAACGGTTTTACAGGTGCACATGCCTGCTGTGTTATGACCCACCAAAGCAGCACTCCCACGCCGTCGTCCGCCGTGTGCAGTCTCAAGGCTTTCCTGGACAGCGTGACGCCTGAAGAGTGGTTCCAGTCGCAGGCCGCTGCACGGCAGGCTAAGAAGGCGGCCCTGCATGCCGAGTGGCGGGCAGCCTGCGGCACGCTGGCCGCCCACAAGGCGGAGGCGGCTGCAGCCAAGCAGCGGGCGGAGCATGACATGCAGTGGGCGCGCACCCAGCAGCAGTGGGAGCGGGCAGAGCGGGCAGCGCGCGAAGCGGCGGCGGCGGTTCGGGAAGCCCTGGCGCAGCAGGCAAGCGGGCAGCGGGGTGCCGGGTTGTGTTGAGTGTGGGTAGGGCACCAGGCACTTGCGGCTGCTGGAGCAGATAGTGTTTAGTGCGCACCTCAACAGCACAGCATGCCCGCTGGTCTCCTCTCACACAAACACCTGGCCCAGTTGCAGGACCCGCCCGAGCCTGAATACTCCACAGTGGACCAGGAAGAGGAGACCATGTACTTCCAGGTATGCGTGATGCCCCCAGCCACATGCAGGTGCAGCCAGTTGGCAGGCGCTGTGCAAATTGGCTGCCATGCGCAAATCGCCTCTGGATGGATCTGCAAGCAGAAGCAACAGGTGGCCAGCCACCTGAGCACATTTGTTTGCGGGCTTCTCATGCCCTCGGTCCTGAACATGTTTGCGCAGGACCCTGCCCAGCTGCTGGAGGCGTTTTCTCAGCTGGAGGCCTCCAACATGTTCCAGATCGCGGCTGCACAGGAGGCGGAGGCGGCGCTGGAGGCGGCCCGGGCTGCCCATGCCGCCACGCAGGTGGGAGGGCTGTGTGGGGGTGGGTGGGGAGCTTGAGGGGCATGAGGGAGCTGCCTTGATCAGATCAGATTCTGCGATGGAGTCAGAGTCACATCCCTGACCACACCCCACGCCGTGCAATACCCCCGCCCCTGTCGTCTTTGACACAGGCGCGCCTGGATGGCGAGGCTGAGGCGCTGCGGCGGCAAGTTGAGGAGCTGGAGGGCGCCATCGCAGCCAGCAGGGCGCGCTGCGCTGCGCTGCGGGCAGCCGAGCAGCAGGACCTGCAGGGCGGAGCTGCGCTGCTGGGCCGCGACGCTGCCCCATCCAGCAGCGGCGGGGGCGGCAGGAGCGGCAGTGGTGCTCCAGTTCAGGGACAGCAGGCGGATGCAGCGGGACCAGCGCAGGCAGCGCAGGGCACAGCCGGCACAGCCGCAGCACTGGCGCAGCACCTGGCCGCCGCTTACCAGGCTGCCGGCTTTGCGCCAGATGCCTCTGTTACGCCGCTGCAGATGTTGCAGAAGATGGAGGCTGCTCTTGAGGAGTGTCTGGCGGCCATTGGCCCGCCGGGCAGCCAGGGGGCGCTGGCTGCTGAGGCGGTGGAACGAGCGCGGGAGAAGGAGCGGCGGCAGGCGGCACGTGCCACCAAGCTGGCGGCGCGCCAGGCGGAGCATGTGGGTTGCTGGCAAGCGGGAGTGGGGAGGGGGTCCGCTGCTGCTCACGCTGCACCCACACAACCATCCAGTTCCATACTCGACCTGTTGCCCTGCCCACCGTGCCTGCTGAATCAGCCCCTCGTTCAAATGGCGCCTCACCTGCCCGTCCATCTGTGCCGTGCCTGCAGGAAGCGCGCATCCAGCGGGTGCTGGAGCGTGCTGCGGCCCCCAGGTTCCAAAAGAAGGTGGGTGGGCCGGATGGGAGGAGCAGCTTCCTGTGGCTGGTTTGCTGCGATGTACGCGCTGCTTCCCGACCTGTCCTCTTGGCAGCCACTGTCGCAGCCGCCAGCTCCGCATGTTCTGCATACCTTCACCAACAGCTGTACATCCAAGCTGCTATGCAGGGCAAGCCGGCCATGACACGCAGCGTGCTGCAGCGGGAGGAGGTGGCGGCTGATGGCAGCCAGCAGGACGATGGCGAGGACGAGCTGGCCGCCTACCTGGCCCGTATTGATGCCACCTTTGGCTGCTGCGAGTAACCATAGTTGTGCCAGCAGTCACGTCGCAACAGCACGTACCGCCGAGAACCTGTGCTGTGCTGTCCAGTGGGTTGTCATAGCCAATCTTACTTGTTAACAACGAGGGTGCAGCCATCACAAAAGGCAGGAAAGTGACATGAAAGAGAAGTGCGCGGCACAAACTGCAACTGATAGGGGAGCAAGTCATGAGGAGCACGGGTCATTGCGGCAATGATACAGCTTGATATGTGGTTGCTACAGTGGGCAGGTTACTATTTGCGGCAGCGTGGCAGCTGGGCGCTTCACCTAAACAGTGGCTCACTGCACGCAGCCACCTCTGCAAGCACGAGCTGCTCCAGCCGCTGCACCAGCCCGCCCCGTTCAAACCGGCGCGTCATGCCCGCCGCCTGCCCATCACTGCCGTTGGCGCTGCCATTGCTGCAGCCGCCTTCCTTGCTGCTCGCTGTGCCCAAGACAAAGCCGCCAAGGGCAGAGACGTCTTCCGGCAGGATGCTGGCTTCGTCCACCGGCAGGACCAGGCGGGAGGTTGAGGAGATGAAGCAGCCCTCCCAGCGCTCCAGGTCCTGCAGCTGCGGAGGCTGCAGCACAACTGCAGGCCAGTGGAGGGCGGGGAGAAGGCGCGGAGCGATGCGCATGACGCCTGGTGGTTGCAAGGGGTGTAGAGCAGCCAAGGCCGAGTGTTGGCAGTCCACAACGCCACAGTTGCAAAGCAGGGACATCGCCAGCATGAGCAGCGCGGCAGGCAGGCCATTCCGTACCTGGAATGCCCTCGCGGCGGGCCACCTGCAGCGCCACCTCACGCACAGTGCCCGCCAAGATGCCTTCGCCAGCGGTGTACACCGTGCCGTCCAGCACAGCGAAAAAGTTGGAGGACAGCCCTTCAGCCAGGCCACCGCTCGAGTCCACAAGCACCACCTGAGCGGTTGGCAATGGCAGGGAAGCAGGGGCGGGATGGGATGGGTGAGGTGGGGTGGGAACGGCGCGGGCGAGGTGGGATGGGGAGGTTCAGGTGTGCAGATGTGGTGCGGCAGACCTGGGTGGGCTACAGATCGTAGCACCCGCGACGCCGCCCTTGCAGCAACATGCACATGCTCGGTAACATCCCGCACCTCGTTCACGCCCGCCGGCAGGCCGACCTCCAGCGCCTTGCGCTGCCGCACCCACTCGCTGTCCTTGGCTGCCGCGTTCTGCCGCGGCGCGCCGCGCATCACCACCCGCACCGGCGGTGCCGGCCGCGGCGGCAGCGGGCTGACGTGCACAAATACGTC
>RRZL01000082.1:2043814-2054358 GCA_006782975.1 Chlorella sp. Dachan | reverse complement strand
GCTGTGGCTGTGGGTGGGCGGTAGGCAACCGCACCCGGAGGGCGGTAGGCCGGGCGGTAGGCTGGGCGTGCGGGCGCGACCGGCTGCGGCGCCGCAGCAGCCGTCAGCTCCGACAGCATTTCAGTCAGGCTGCCGTAGCCGTTGAAGGCACCAGCGCTGCCCTGCGCTGCCGCCACATGCTGCGGAGCAGGGACCATGCCAGGCGCCGGCGGACGCACCGCTGGGGGCGCTGGTGCCGGGGCCGCAGGGCGTGGAGCTGCGTTGCCCAGCAGCTGCTGCAGCAGCTGCTGCGGCGCAGGTGGTTGTGCGTAGCCGCCCGCCGGGTGCTGCGATGGCACAGGAGTGATGGGTGCTGGCATGCCTGCCGGCCCAGCGCTGCTGCCCACTGCCGCCGGAGCAGGCTGCCGCAGGTGCGGTGGCAGCGCTTGCAGGTGTGCCGGCGCCTGCTGTTGCTGCTGCTGCTGCTGCAAGTTGGGCTGCAGCTGCGGAATCAGGGGCCGGGCTGCCTGGGGAGGCGGCGGCTGCACAAATGGCCGGGCTGCTGCGTTCATGCCAGGCGCTGCTGGTGGGGGCACAGGCACGGCTGGCCGTGCCGCCATCGACGGTTGAACGGGCGCTGGCTGCTGCGCAGGCGCTGGTGCCTGGGGCGCTGCTGCCGGCTGCGGCACGGGTGCCTGTGGTGCTGCTGGCTGCATCGGGGCAGGCCGCGGCACGGGCGCTGCCTGCTGCGGGGGTGCTGCCGGCTTGAGAGCTGAAGGCGCTGGAACCGTCGCAGGTGCAGTTGGCGGAGCCGGCTTGCTGGCCACTGGTGCAGCGGCGGCTGAGGCACTGCTTGCCTGCCGCTTGGGCTCCGCGGCAGCTGCCCGGCTGGTGCTGGGTGCAGGGGCTGCGCTGCTGCTGGTGGAGGCGCTATAGGGCTGCGGCATGGGCACGCTTGTGCCATTGGGGAAGGTGACAGTTGCCGGCGCTGCCGCTGGCGCGGCAGACTGCGCTGCTGCAAAGCCAGGTGGTGGCACCTTGGCAGCCGCTGGGCCTGCTGCGGATGCCGACGCTGCTGCTGACGCTGCCCCAAAGCCCGGAGGGGCTGCCTTGGGCTGCTGCTGCTGGTCCTGCTCGCGAGGGGGCGGCGGCGGCGGCGGCGGCGGCTGCTTTCTGAGGGCAGAGTTGCGCACCGCCTGCCCCCCATCGCGCAGGTAGCGAGGGTAGCGCTTCACAGACTGCATCACAGGTGGGAGGGCAGGGAGGAGCAAACAGCTCAGCTGCCATCGAGCTTGCCGCCAAAACATTGGCCACAGCTTGCGCAGAGAAGGAGTGTCTGCCCCAAGCCTGCCCCAAGGCCAGCAGCATCAGCAGGTCTGCTTGGCACTCGCCTCTGCCGGGGACGAGGGCTGGATCTCCGACAGCGAGGGAAGCACGCGCTCTAGAAGCCGCGGCTCGTGCTGCTGCAGCCAGGCACGGCCGGGGGAGGGAGGAGGCCTCGTGAGGGGTGGGAAAATATGCTTGCATTTTCACAGCATCTTGCTCAGGCTGCCAACAGTTGCTTTGCGACCAAAGCTATGCAAGTTTCTAGTTTGAGTTCCAAGTCCATCCACATGTAGAGGCGCACCCTGGCCGCATCGACCTTGGGCTTCAGAACGGCCACGTCCACCCCCGCTGCCTGGAGCGCCTGCAAAATGGCAAGGAGACACAGGAACGCCGCGGTCAGGCATACCATGCAGAGCTGGCATACAATACAGTCAAAACCACCTCTGGCCGGAGTATTCAGACAGCCCAACGGCCCGTGGCAACAGGACTGCCACGCAGGCACCGTATGACAGCACAGCTGCTCCACACAAACAGCGCAGCTGTGTCACGCGACGCACCGCCCAGTGCTGCTGTGTCTCGGGTGGGCGCCACAGCGGCAGCGCCAGGCTGTGCACCAGCAGCTCGTGCGCCTCTCGGTCGCGCCGCAGCTCGTTGCCAGCCATCACCAGCTCTGCACAGCAGGGCAGGCAGGGGATGGGCATTGCCGGGAGGGTCACGGCACGTGCAGTGAGAGACGGAGGGCAGGCACCCAGGAGCCGGCAGCCTGGGGATCTGCACTGGGCCAAGCACACCCTGCCCAAATCCAGGAGCATGCAGCCTGGGGATCTGCGGTGAGCCAAGCACACCTGCCCAAGCCCACACCAGCGAGGGCAGGCACCCAAGAGCGAGCCGCCCGGGTACTGCACATCCAAGCAAACCCTGCCCAAGCCCAAACCAATGCACCCACCCTTTGTGATCTGCACCACCCAGTCGTCCTCTCGGTCTGCCAGCAGGAAGTCGAGCAGGGCGCGCACCAGGGCGGGCCCCCCAGTCTCCCCTTTGCTCTGCAGGCATAGTGCCAGCCCGTCAGGGTGAGCCAGGTCAAGTGCGTGAGCCGGGTGGACGGCACAGGCATCTGATGGCAAGCATGGCCATTTTACTAGGGTTGCAGCTAGGCACTTTGAACACAGCCAGAGCCCGCAAGCCCTTGGCCCCGCCACCCCCCTGCCCTCACCGCCAGCTGCCCAAAGTGGCCTTGCAGCGTCTTGGAGGCGTAGCAGACAATGTCTCGCAGCATCTCACGGGTCCGCGCATCACCGGCCTGCTCAGCAGAGAAGGGCAGGCAAGGGTCAATCAGCACTTGGGGACAAGGACAGGTGAGGGGTGCTCGGCACTTAGGGACAGCGCATCAGAGGAAGCGTGCTGCCCAGGCGGCAGGCAAGGGCAAGCGCTGGCGAGCCGAAACGCGGGTGTGCCACGGGCCAGGATGTGCAGGCAAGGCCAGGCGCTGGTGAGCCGACACGCTACTGTGCCACAGGCTAGATGTGCCAGGGCCAAGGCGCACCCGCATCTCGGTGAGCAGCTGCAGCGTGCGGCAGCCGTGGCGGGTGGCTGCCAGGGCCGGCGCGTTCTGCACAAGCTCATACCCCATCTGTGGCAGTGGGGCGGGGAGGGAGGGGAGGCAATCAGGGGAGGCAACCAGTCACAGGCTGCGGCTCCCTGGAAAGCGACTTGCACACACTTGCGCACCCAGAAGCCAGCCCAGTCCGCCCCGCCCCGCACAACCGGCTCGGCACAACTGGCAATGCAACACCCTGCCTCCCTGGCTGCCCACCCACCTTGAAGGCGTCCACAGCCGGCAGGCCGCACTGCAGCAGCTGCGCAACCTTTGGGCCCAGGTACTGGTGCCGCGCACACTGCACAGGGCAGAGCGCCACAGTGGAGTGCAGGGGTGTCGCGTGAGCAGCTTGCCGTGCTGAGCAGCCCTCAACACCAGCTGCCCAGCGGGCACATAAGATGCACACCCAGTGGCCGCATGTGCTGCCGTGCTCCGCTGCCATCTGCCAGTGCTTCCAGGCGCACCTGCTGCAGCGAGCGGTTGTGCTGGTACAGATGGCCGCACAGGCGCACAATGCTGGCGGTGGCCCGCTCTGCAGCCCCGGCATTGTCGCAGTTGGCGGCCACCGACTGCGGGATGCATCGCAGACGCACGGCGACAGTTTAGCGGGCGCTCAAGCGCGGCATCTGGAGTCATCTGGGACGCATGGCTGACTGTGCTTGCACCAAGCCACGCTGCAAGCAGATGGCTGACTGCGTCTGGACCAAGCTGCACACCCTCCATACGTGCCCCAACGACGGACACGTTTGCAGCTGGCGGTACAAGTGCCGCCACTCACCAGCCGGTCGATGAGGCTGCACACCACCAGCGCACCACCCTTGGTGACCACCATGTCGGGCAGGTCGTGCATGATCTACACGAAGCGCAACCACAGCAGCCACAGCATGGGTCAGCTGCTTGGACGACCGAGGCATCATGGGTTCAGGTGCAAGCGAAGCCGGCGTCCCCAGCACGCTGCAAGGAAGCACACTGCGTGAACGGCAGTGCCGCCTGGAGGCTTGGAGGGGGCCGAGGGCCGCGTCTTGCCTGCTGGCATGCGCCATGCACAGGAGGCGGCGCTCCACTGCTCCTCTGGCATGCTCAAGCACACGCAGAGAGGTCCCCATCTTGCAAGCACACGCGGACAGCACCTCAAGTGCAAGCACACAACGCTGAGCTCCCCACCTGGTTCAGGATATAGGTCGTCTCCGGCGGCGAGCTGAGCTTGATGAGGCGCAGCAGCACGTGCACGCCTTGCCTGCGCAGCGGTGAAGCCGGCGGTGAGGAGAGCTTGCACGAGTGTATGCTGTGGACGCATTTGTGTGTAGTCAACAGTGCACTCACTGCCCCTTCGGCGCTGCGTCAGCTGCTTCAGATAGCTGTTCATCAGCGCATGCAAGCAAGGCAGTGCAGCCAGGCCTGCTGCCGCGGGGTTCACGCCCCCACACTCACTCGCTCATGCACAGGTTGTGCAGCATGGAGGCCGAGGTCAGCGTGGCCAGCAGCTTGGAAAAGGCGGTCATGGCCATTGGCTGCCCTGCGCTCCCGCCGCCGCTGCTGCTGCTGACGGGCGCCCAGGCAAAGTTCTCGGGCGGCAGCGCATCCTGAAAGGACAGTTTCGAGCGCCACGATGAGTCACTTATCAGTGCAGCGGGGAAGGGCGCTGTGCAGCACGCGTGGAGGTCTGCCCCTGCGGCTGGGCAACCGGGCGCTGCTGCCGACCATGCACGCGCGCCACAACTCGCGCTGCGCCTGCAGAGCTCAGAAGGGTGCCTCCCACCCAACATTTTAGCAGCTGCTCACCTGCTGCTGGAGTGCGTTTGCCTCCATGCGCAGCCGGTGCGCGCCCTCAAGCACACTCTGCAGGGGGTTAGACATGTGGCAAGGCAGCGCAGCAGCACGTCGAGATGCGCGACCCAGGTTGCAGCACGACGTGACACGAGGCCACGCAGGCAAGCCATGCAAGCATTGCTGGCGCAGCCACGCTGGCAGCAACGAGAGATGCACCTAGCTGAGAGCCACGCCTACTGCTCCAACATGCCACCCCACCCAATGCACCCCGGAACTCCAAAGAACCACACACCTGCACAGCGTAGTTGCCCCACTCGTGCGTGGCCACCCGCTCGCAGTCCATCGGGGCAGCCAGCACATGCGCCGCCTTCATCAGCCGCTCGTGCCGCCGCGCACGCAGCGCTTGGCGGATGCTGTCGCTGTTGCCGCCCAGGCTGCCTATGCCTCCCGCCTGCAGCGGCAGACACAGTGGCTGGCTCAGTGTGGCAGGCAGCGAAGCCCCAGGCTGCAGCCAGGTACCAGCTGCGGCCGGCAAGTCACATGCCGATCCACGCTGTCGTGCCCAGACCGAATGCCAGCAGCAGCCCACCTTGTCATGCGGCATGCCGGCATCCTGAAGCGAGCGGTACAGCGAGGCGTGGCTACGCTCGCACAGCGTGCGTGCCACCTCGTCGTCCGAGCAGGTCAGCAGGTCCTGAGAAAGGGAAGGGACAAGGGAGGTTGATGACCACCAGGGGGAGGGCTGATAGGGGGGACCAATGCAAACGCCACTGGTGATGCAGCTGCCCCCTCCCAAGCGGCAGCAGGCCACCACTGGCTGGCGACCACAGCGCCCTCAGCGCACCTTGGCAGGTCCCAGTGCACGGTCCGGGTGCGGCGTGCGGCAGTGCGTGCACTCTGCCCTGGCGGCGGCGTTGGTGCGGCGGCAGGCGGGGCACGTCCATCCGGGCTCAGAGGCGGCAGCGGCGGCAGAGGCAGTTGACGTGGAGCGGCCGATGGGTGGCACCAGCCGCTGCGGGTCTGGCACCTGCGGACACGCCAACGTGCGGTTGGAGAGTTGAGGGGTGAGCAGGCGCAGCAGGGGAGGCGAGCAGCAGCAATCGGGCAACAGCATGCAGCATCAATCTGCACCGCTTCTCCTCACGTCGCCTGCCATGCGCTCGCCCCCGTGGACACCCCGCTGTCATCCACGCCCGTCTTGCCCAGCTGGGAGCAAAGAACAAAGAGCCCAGCATGGCAGGACAACGAGATATAACTGAGGAGCTGTGCTCACCCCCGTGGAAACCGCCTTGTCCATGCCCGTCTTGCGCGCCACCCGGCTCTTGTGCGCCGCGCGGTTGGCCTCCACCAAGTCGGGAATGGTGTCAGACCGCCTGCCATTCCAGGGGAAGAACAGTCGTGATGCAGTTGGCAGAAGTCACTGGGTTATTGCACGAGTACCAGCAGAGTTGGCCTCGACCACGTCAGGGGTGGCGTTGGGACGCTCGGGGCGGAAATGTGGGCAGCGTGAGGGATGTGGTGCAAGAGGGCCAGTCTTGCCTTGCAGCGCACCGCAACACCAAAGCGGCACCACAAACAAGCGGGGACGTGCTGGCAAGCTGAAAAGACACGGTCAGCTTGTGGTGATGGGAGGAACAGCAGAGGCAGGCAGGCGGAGCGGCGCACCCATTCATGTCGGTGAATCCGTCCACGTAATCGCGGCAGAAGGGGCACTTGAGGCCCGCATCCGCCTGCGGGCAGCAGCAACAGGCAGCGGGCAGCAGCAGTCAGCAACGGGGACAGGCGGGGCGGAAATGGCAGCCTCAAAGAACCTGTAGCTGCAGCTGCTACTGCCGGGCTGTACGGCCGTCGCCTGCAATATTGCATCAGTGGCACTCGTGGCTGGCAGGAGCCGCAGCGCCGCACCTTGAACACGATGCCTTGCCGCATGGTGTTGCAGCAGCTGCAGAGTATGAGGGGCGGGCAGGGCCACAAGTTGAGAAGCGGACAGGCTGCATCGGGGCAGTGCAGGACCACAAAGCAACAGCGGGTGGTTGCTGCGACGCAGCCAACAACAGCGGCGGCGGCAACAGCAGCAGCAGCCGTCCACCCTGTGCTTACGATAGGCACATCTCATGATTGCACGGCTTGAGCTGCAACAACATGGGCGGGGCAGAAGCGCAACTTGCAGGGCGTGCACGAGGCGCTCGAGCTCGAGCAGGCGGCGCCGCGGTCGGCGGCTGCAGCACCTGCTGCTGGCAATGCCCAAGCGCACCCCCTGATAGCGACAACCGTCCTAGTGGGCTCGTGGCATTGTCCGATCGGCCCCAGCGGCCCAGGAAGGCCGGCAGAGGGCCAGGAGCCGTGGCGAGCGCTGCAGGCCGCCTCACCTTGACTTCACACATGCTGTCTTCTCCGCAGATGTGGCATGGCTCGCTGCCCTTGGGCAGGTGCGCCCTGTCGCCGCTGGCACCCCCACCCGCTCCCCACGCCGCCTTCGCGCCCCATACCATCCTGCCACCGCTGCTGGCTGCCGTGGATCGCCGTAGATGGCTGGTCAGAGGCCCTGGGGACCGCCCGGGGCAGCAGGCCGGGCTTGACGAACCAAAAAACAAGCTCGCGCTCCCACAGTCGCTCAGGCCTGCCACAGCAGCCGCGCAAATGCCGATGCGTGCGCCAATTGCACCGATGGGGCTGCCCGTGCAGGGCGCCACCTCAGCGCCCACGCTGCCGCCGCTGCCGCCCCGGCACTTCTTCCGCCATCGCTGCCGCCGCACCCGTGGCTTTACATGACGGTTCAGGGGGGGCACGCTGACAATCATTGCCGCGTGTCCAGGCTGCTGGTGTCGCTGAGCGTTGATGTCGCCGGTCGCGGCTGCCGGCCTCGCTGCACGCCGAACAGCCGCACTAGCCTGGGGATGAGATTTGCATTGCCCAGCAGCTTGTTGGTGACCCAGCAGGCGCTCCGGAACACCGGCAGCGGCGGCAGGGACGCTCTAGACGCGGCGGCAGCACCCGCTGCGCCACCCTCTCCCAGCACTGCAAGCATGAGGGGTGCGATGGGGGGTGCGGTGGGTCAGAAAGCAACGCCAGGGCTGGCGGCCCATGACAGCTTCAGGGGGTGGGCAAACCACGTGCAGGGACAGCCTCCCTCAACAAACCGTGTGGCCAGCCCCACCAGCATCTTCGCAAACAAGAATGCATCTTCTGCTGAGTAGGGCTCCCATCCCTCGTGACCCTCCGGCCCCCCTGTTGCCTCGCCTCGTTGGTACACCATGCGGGGGTTGGAGTCGCACGCCATCATGATCCACAGCGGGAACAGCACGCCCACCAGGGAAGCCCCCACGTAGAACGAGGTCAAAGCCATGGGTAGCACTGTGGCGGCGCCAAAGCCTGGCAGCCGCAGGCGAGGGGAGGACGGGGGTGCCAATGGGTGGCAGGGCGAGGCATGGCGCTGCCAGCCTTCTGCCTGGCAGGATGCAGGCAGCCCTTCTGTGAAACCAGAACCAGACCAGTGGGCACCAACGGCACTGCTGAGCCAACCCCCAAACTGACATGTCAGCCCTGCCCCCGCCCACCCAGACAGAAGGCCCAGCGCCGATGGCCGTGCCTGCCCGCACCAACCCAGGCCCTCCCTCCTGCCCCGAGCCAGAACACGGCAGCAACAAGGTGGAAGGTGGTGAAGAAAAGGTTTAAGATTTGGGAGAGTCTTACCCAGGAAGAAGGCCCAGTGGCGCTCAAAGTAGGCGATGCGCTGCTGCAGCTGCACGCTGTGCAGCGCCCACTTGTAGTCGAAGCAATACAGCGCGTACAGCCAGCTGAGCAGCAGGAAGTTGAGGGCGGGGCCTGCAGGGTGGGCGGGCGGGCGGGCGGCATTAGGGGTAGGGAGGCAGGCAGGTGTCCTGCTGCACATGAGGCACGAGTACTGCCTGTCAGCACAGCATGCTCCAGCACGACAGCAGGTGCCAACACAGGCTCGGACAGCCAGCGAATGCACCGACTGCTCTGCTCACCAATGAGCGGCAGCGCTCCTGCCAGCAGAACTTGGCCAAAGAACACGGAGTACAGGGCGGCGCGGTACACCTCCTGCATGCAGTGCACAATCGGACAGGGCGTGCTGAGCCAACGAGCACAAGTGCAGGAACGCGCACGCTTCACCAGCAGCTGGCGCGAGCGTCACCAGCAGCTGGCGTGAGTCCAGCAGGCCAGCAACCGGATGCACAGCTCGGGACAGGCCGGATGTGCAGGGAGGCTTGCCTGCGAGATGAAGGTCACGGCATCAGGCCGGTGGACCTGCACAATGGGAACCACAAGGCAATGGGATTGCCTGGTCAGTCCAAGATGGCTCCCAAGCAGCGGTAGCCGCGATGCAAGCAGCAGCAGCACACAGTCGCGCATCGATCCAGCCACCCATCCATCCGCCCACCCACCTTGACCACCGCGCTCTCCGCCGCGCCCGGCACGAGCATGACGCCCTGCCGCACCGCCCGCTGCTGCAGCGCCCGCCGCTGCCCCGCTGCCACGACCAGCTCTGCTATCTCGTTGTACCTGCATGTAGTCCGCTCCAAGTTTCGCATGGATTGCTTGGCGCATGGATGCGCAGCAGCAGCTGGCCACATGAGTGCCCCACATCCGTTGCGCTGGTCGGGCTGCGGTTGGCCCGCAAGCCCTGGCCCCAGCTGCGCTCCCTGTCATTCTCTCGCGCCTCCACCACTGCTGCACCCACCAGATGCAGTTGACCAGGAAGGAGATGAGGTAGGCGGGGAAGAGCCAGAGCACGTGGTACAGCCCCACCAGTGCTCCGCTGATGGCGGCCGCACTGGCGGGCCCCACTACCGCGCTCAGCCCCAGGTGCAGCGCCGGCTTGAAGCCGTAGTCTAGGAGCAGGACGCTGCGGGTGCGGAAGGGGGTGGAGGACAGGGAGCCAGCTTCGGAGCAAGGACGTGGAGTTGGTTTCGGATCGAGGCAGGTGGGCAGGCTACGAATTAACTCGGCAAGCAGGAACGCAGCATGGCGAGCTGCCCACCTGCCGCCAAAGATCAGGCCGTTGAGCATGAAGCAATTTGCCGTTTTGGCCTGCGAACCGAGCCCCAGCAACAGAAGGTGGTCAACACACAAGCGGCTGGTGTGCTTCTGCTGAGCAGCCGCACCTGCAGCTTGCCCGGCCTGCCGTGTGTGCTTTGGCCGCTGCAGGCCCTACCCTACCCCTCACCAGGATGCGCGTGTCGTGCACAAAGTATACCACGCAGCGGTGAAAGCACAGAGCGTCCCTGAAGCCCGTCAGCCTGCGCAGGAGCGGGCAAGCGCTGGAGCCTGTCAGGCAGCGGCGGCGGCGGCGGCGGCAGCGGCAGACCCACAGGGGCTGCCCATCGAGTTTGCCGGACATGTCGAGACACCTGCCACTTCTCCTCAAGGTGTGAGCATTGCGTAAATCGGGCAGAGCGAGCTGCAGGCGAGGAGAGGCCGTGGCCCCGGCCGGCCTGGCCGGCAGGGCGCTCACCACAGCAGCAGTCCCGTCCAAGAGGCATCCCATGCTCGTTTCAAACGCGGCGGCGCCATTTTCGCCGCAAACCCCAGCGCTCAACCCCAAGCTGGCCCACTGCCGTCGCTCCAGAGCGCGAGCCGGGTGTGATTTGAAAGTGTGTGCGGTGAATGTGTCATGCGCACAACCTGCCAGCCATCCCAAGTGCCACAGCACAGTGCTGTCGCTGGCTGAGCGCGCCTCCTGCATCCTGCCACCGCCACTCGCGTTGCCTGCCCCCCCATCCCCTCTGCAACTCACAACTCACGGGCCCGCTGTTACATGACGCGCTCTGCAATGCACAGCAGGCCCACCCCGCGGCGACGGTGCCGCCTGCTCAGGCCGCCGCCGCCGCCACGGCGCCGCCGACGG
>RRZL01000082.1:2028408-2043795 GCA_006782975.1 Chlorella sp. Dachan | reverse complement strand
GAGCCGTGCGCCCCGCCTAACGGTAGCGGCGCAGGCTGATGCTGTTGTTCTTGCGCCAGACGGCGCGGCGGCTGGGGCGCGCCTTGTTGTGCAGGTGGCCCTTGCCCTGCAGGCCGCGGTACTTCTTGCCGGCCGAGGTCAGGCCGCGCAGCTCGCGGTGCTTGTGCACGGGGTTGCAGATCCAGTTGACGCGCGCGTCCTGCAGCGGGCGGGGGTGACGCGGCGGGGTGGGGTGAGCGGGGGTGCAAAGATGGGGCGGCGGGCTAGGCTGCAAGCTCGGGGGGCTAGGACGTGGGGCCAGCTGTAGCCTGCCGCATGCGGGTTGGCTGATGCATCTGACAGCCTGGTGCTCGCCAAGGCTGGCGCTGCACACCATACTCCTACATCCCCCATGCTGCCTGCTGCTCGCGCCATTTGCCGCCGCGTGCCGGCAGCGCCATACTGGCTTAGCTGCCGTTCCCATGCCGACCACCCTGCCGCTGCTGCCCAGCTGCCCGCCAAGAGGCTGGTCGCCGTGCGGCGTGGCTGCAGCCAGCCTCCCAGCTGGGCTGCCTTGAAGCCCCGCCATGCAAACAAGTGCACCCTTGTGTGCAAGCCCAGCACCCGACAATACAGCCCAGCCTTGCTGGCCCAGCTGGCCCGACCGGGTCGCCAAGCAGAGCCCAGCTTCTCACCTTGCGGATGGCCTTGTGGGCGGGGTCAACCAGAATCACCTCGAAGTACTTGTACACAGCGTCCTGCAGGGGGGCGGCAGGGGCAGGCGGGCAGGCCGGGCGGCGGTTGGGAACACACCTCGCCGGCACAGGCTTTGCAAGCCACACAGGGTTCGTGCAGATCCAGACTTCAGAGCTGCACTCGCAGCTGCACACCGACCGGCTGGTGCACGTGCCGTGCCGCGGAACGCACCTGGTTCACCCAGTAGGAGTTGAGGACGCGCAGGCCGCCGCACTTGCGGCCCACCCGCTCCTCCGCAACGTTGCGCAGGTTGCGGGTAGGCTTCAGCTGCGTCACACCCTGGTGCACAGGCTTGCCGTACACAATACCCTGCACAATGGGTGGGGGCGGCATGGGGCGCCAGTCGTAAGTCAGGGCCCCACCTTGCCCATGCTGCTTCAGTTGAGGGGCTCCTGCTGCAGCCGACCCCTGCTGACCCTGCAGCTTGCGGTCCCCACGGTCTCAAGCTGTGCTGGCATCCATCTGCCAGCCGCCGCATGCTGCTGCCCCGCCACCATGCCACTGCGGGGCCCCCAAGCTGCACACGCTCCCCAGCCCAGCCGCTGCGCCATGCTGCCATGTCCACACGCTGCACCGGTGTTTCCCAGTACGCTCCACTGGCCCAGGCACACAGTCATGGGCCGGCATGCTGCTCTGCATGCTGCACCATGTCGCCCCATCACGTGCACCGCTGCCGCGGCCAGCCAAGCACCGCATGCTGACGGCTGTTCCTGCCGGCTCCTGGCCGCCGCACTCGGCCCTGCTGCACGACCTCCCCACCACCACTGTGCGCACCTTAGACACGGGCTTCTTGCGGCCGCCGCGGCGCACGCGCACGCGATAGACAACGTAGCCCTGCTTGGCCTTGAAGCCCATGCGGCGCGCCTTGTCGGGGCGGCTGGGGCGCGTCAGCCGCACAATGCCGGGCAGCTGGCGGTACTCCCAGCACCTCACGCGGAGGAGGAAGCGGAGCACATCGCTCTGCTTCTTCTTCCAAAGCTCCTCGATGTACTTGTAAGCACCTGCGGGCGGGCGGGCGAGCGCGGCGGCCGGCGGTGAGCAGCAGCACTGCACTCGAGGGCTGCCGCCGGCGGGGCTGGCAGGGGGGCGGCGCCCTGCCTCCGCCGCTCCACTCCTCAGCTGTGCCAGCCGCGCTGGCCAGGCGGGTGCTGCAGCAGCCGCCGGGCGCCTTCACGGGCGGCGGCCATGCGTCCAGGCGCGATGGGCCCCCGCCGCCGCTGCTGGACGCCCGCGGCTGGATGCACAACCGGCTGGACCGGCCGCGGGCGCTCCAGGGGCGCATGGCTGCCATGCTCGGCTGCTGCAGGCCGCCCCGACCCGCCCACGCCCCGGCGCACCCATGGTAGCGTGCCCCACGACCGGGTGCAGGTCAAAGAGGCCGAGGCGGGCGACAGCCACAGCCTTGCATGCCCGTGCTGCGGGTGCTCTGTCCCAGGCGCTCGCAATTGAAGCGGCTGGCGCTGCGTGGGGGGCGTCACGCCAATTGACAGGGAGCTCAGGAGTGCACGACCTGGCATCGAGCCAGCCGGGCAAGCCTCCCGCCTGCCAAAGAGCCCTTCAAAGCGCCGGGGCCTGCTGCTGCGGTCCTGGCGTTGAATGATTAGCTGCCAGCTGCTGCTGCGGCCCATCGCACGCCTCTGCACCCTCCGCTCCTTGCGCGCCCGCCGCCTGCCTGCACCACCGGGAGCGCTGCCGGCAGCAAGCCGCCTCGCGTCTCCCTGGGCAGCCCAGCGCTTGGCCGGGACAGCCGCACTCCCCAACATGCCACGTGCAGCAGCAGCAGCAGCAGCAGCAGCAGCAGCAGCAGCAGAGGAGCCAGCCAAGCGCGGCCGCGGCCAGGGGCGGAAGGGTGGCGCTGCGCTGGACGTTGCGTCGGCGGCGGCAGTGGCCGCAGCGGCAAATGCAGCGGGTGCGGCAGCGGCAGCGGCAGCAGCAGGTACAGCGGCGGTGGCAGCAGCAGTGACACCACCTGGCAAGAAGAAGAAGAGCGGCCGCGGCCTGCCAGGCCCCTCCCAGGTGTGTGTCTCACGACCTTGGCCCATATGCATCCAAACAAAGGCAGGCGTGGGGTTGACCACACGCCCAGGTCCGACTTGGTGCCTTGCAGCTGCAGCTGACTGCAACACTGCCCTCCTCAGCCCCCTCCTCCCTGTCCCAGCTGCCTACTTGCCCCTCTCCTCCCGTCAATATGCAGCTTGTGCTCGACAACCAGGCCGCGCTGGAGTTCAAGGCGGGTCGCATCGCCGAGCTGCTGGGGCGGCTGTACCCCAAACCGCCCATCCCCTTGGACCACGGCTCCACGTTCCAGCTGCTCTGCGCCGTGCTGCTCAGCGCGCAGGTGCGCGTGCGTTGTGGTGGGGCTGGGGCGGCGCCCGGGCTGGCCAGGCGGGCCATGCTGGCCATGTTGCTGCTCAGCATCTCCCCTTCCACACACTGGCCGCCCTGCACTGCCTGCCTGCTGCCTCTTGCCCTCACCATCCCACCTCCACATCCCCCTCAAACGCAGACAACCGACAAGAAGGTGAACGAGTGCACGCCGGCGCTGTTCCAGCTGGCTCCCGATGCAGCGGCCATGGCGGGCGCTGACGTGGCGGACATTGTGGCCTGCATCAAGACGCTGGGCCTGGCGCCGACCAAGGCAAAGAACCTCAAGGCCATGAGCCAGGTGGGAAAAGCACACAATCGATCGTTGCTTGACGTATCTGTTCAGGGCCTGCCTGCGGCGGCACCTGGCGTTGGCCTAGCGTTGCGGGTGAAGCGCCTCGCCGGCCAAACCGTGTTTACCAAGGACTCCTGCTCGTGCCCAACACTTCAACTCAACACATAAACTGCAACTCAACTGCGCAGATGCTGGTGGAGCACCACGGCGGGCAGGTGCCAGCCGACATGGAGGCGCTGGAGGCGCTGCCTGGGGTGGGACACAAGACGGCCAGGTGTGAGCGCTGGGGTGCATCGCTCGCTGTACCTGCTGCCGCGCAGTGCGGCAGAGCGGGCGGCCAGGTTGCTTGGTGGCTGCACTGCGCCGCTGTTATGCGGCAGGCACCTGCAGCGCTTACGCGACTCCTGCTGGCTGTACAAGACAGCACGCTCCTCCTCTGAGCCCAGCCCTCCTGCCTCCTCCTCCCTGCGCCAGCGTGGTCATGTGCCAGGCCTTTGGCCAGGCCGCCTTCCCAGTGGACACCCATATCCACAGGCTCGCGCAGGTGCGGGCCGTCTGCCGTTGCTGCTGCCGCTCTCTGTCCCTTTGCACGCTGCCACACAGGCATCCCACCGCATGTCTGGACCACAGCCACCATTGAACCACCCGAAACATGCGCCTGCCGCAGCGGTGGGGGCTGACGGATGGCAAGAGCGTGGAGCAGACTGAGTCGGACCTCAAGGCGCTGTTCCAGGAGCCGCTGTGGAAGGAGCTGCACCTGCAGGTGAGGAGGGCGGGGGTGGTCAAAGCATTCCAGGTCGGAACTTGGAAGGAGGTAGGAGGAGTGGCAGGCAGTAGGGGCAATGCGGGTGTGGCAGAGCTTGGGTAGGAGTGGCGCACCGCAAGCTGCGTTGTGCTGCCGTCAAGCTGCAGGTGTGTGTCGTGATCTGCTGGGCTATAAAGTTCGTCTCTTTCGTTGCCGACCCCTCTCTCCCCACTGCCAGATCATCTTTTTTGGGCGCGAGAAGTGCCCAGCACAGCGGCACGACCCCGTCACCTGCCCGATCTGCAGCTGGGCGGCTGTGCCCCCTTACGACAAGGCTGGAAATTCGCCAATTAAGGCAAACGGCAAGAAGCCGGGGGGCAGCCCCTCCCCCAAGCGGCCAGCAGCCAAGGGCAAGGCAAGCGGCAGCAAGGGTGCAGCAGCAGCGGCGGCGCAGCCAGCCGCCACGAAGCGAGCGGCACCAGCCACTGCAGCGGCGGCCAAGCGCACGCGGCGCTCGGCATCTGTTGATGAGTGAGAGCGTATACCTGTCCAGTACATTGTGCTACCACACCCTTGGCCTCAATTTCTGCCAATCACTTGCACCAGTGCGCTCTGCCGCCGCTGCTGCGGGGGCCCTCCACTTGGACTGTACCTCTCCCCTCTGTCTTCAGTGATCGGCCACGTTTCCTGTAGCGATATCCCCTTGTAAATTTGGCAGCTGCAACGGCTTGCAAGCGACGGGATGCAGGTCGCGCGGCTGCAGCACTGCTGCCCGGCGCCCTTCCGGGCCCAGCAGCAGCTTGGTGGGCGCTCGTCGACCACACAACGTGTCAGGACTGCGCCACCGCGGGCGCAAGGCGGCGGCGAGGAGCAGGGCGACAGGCAGTGTGAGTTGCACCCTACAACGCGGGCTGCACGTTGAACGGCAGCTTGTGCAGACTTGGTTGTCTGTAACAAGTGTAACGAGGCATTGATCGGGGCTGCAGCGCGGGCTGGCAGGCACCGCCGTCGCTCCCGCCGCCGCTGCCGCCGCCGGCAAGACCCCACTTGCTGTCTCTCCACACTTGACAGCTTTCCTTCTTGCAGTGGAGACCCAGTTTGAGCGCGAGCTGCGCCGACGCGGCCTGGACGCCGATGCGCCAGCCGGCACCACTGGCGATAGCTACAGCTCGGCCCCCCGCTCGCCGTTTGAGCAGCAGCAGCAGCGTGCGGCGCCACGGCCGCCGCCATCGTTCAGGGGGCAGGCAGATGACAGCGTGCCGCCGCAGCTGCAGTACTCGCGGGCTCTGAACTCGGAAGGCCTGGAGGTGGGGCGGGCTAGGAGAGGGCAGCTGGGTCGGGAATGGCCGGCGGCTGCTGGCCCAGCGGGTGGGCGGTCTGTCGCTTCCCGTGCCCCAACCCCCCCCTGTTGCGCTGAGCTTCTTGGCTGTCGGTACGTCCCCCGCAGGGCTTCATCCCCCGCGCAACAGAGCTGCTGAAGCTGGGCGGCACCTTCTTCCTCGCCTTCCTGCCCTTCATCCTGGTGGTGTGTGCAGCCAAGGCCACACGACCACACACCATGTGTTGCCTTCCGTTTGGTGCTGTTTCGGCGCAACAGTCTGGGATGACCCGCCTGGTTGAGGAGGGGCAGACGGGCAGACGGTTCCAACTGTCGGGCCCGTCAGCAGGCACGCTGCTGGGCCTGCGCTGCGAGCTGGCCATGCGGCTCACGTGAAACTCCTGCACGCAGCAACCACCCAATCAAGCCCACCCCTCCCCACCCCTGCTCAGGTCTCCCTTGGCTTTGGCGCCGTGTACGCGGTATTTGGCGACAGCTTTGTGCACGGCGGGCGGCCCTCCTCTGGGCCGCCGGTGTACTACGATGCTGATGCGCTGCTTGCGGAGCCCACGGCTGACCCCATGGTGAGGGACAGTGGATGTGCAGCACGTGGGTTTCTTTTTCGCGGCGGGGCCATAAGCTATCCTGCGCTTGTCCCACTTGATGCATCGCTCCGGCCCCTGTGCAGGTGCCCCTGGACCTTCGATGAGCAGCAGCTGGCAGGGGAACTGAGCCAGACAATGTGTATTGTACTTCAGAGGAAAGCTCGGCTGATTTGATTGAGTGCACGCTCTAGCTTGCCGCCGTGAGTTTAGATGCGAAATGCCGTGCACTGCAGGCTTGTGCAATCTACCGACGTTGTAACAGCATCAAAATGCGCTTGGGGACCGAGGGGGGCTCCCTTTCAAGCCCGCAGTTTGGCACTGCGGCGTGCCGCGGCGGGTGTGAGGTGGCGGCGGCGGCGCAGCGAAAACATGAAGCCATCGCAAACGTCAAGCGATCCAGAGCATGCCCCCGATACCCTCGAGCGATCAGCAGGGCTTGATGGGGCGTGGGGGCTCGGCAGCGGGCGGCGAGGGCTCGGCCCTGGAGCTGCTCTCCAGCGCGCGCTTTGCGCCCTTCCGAGACGATGCCTTCGATCCAGCCTCCTTCGCCAGCCGCAGCCTGAGCGAGAGCCACACCACGGCACAGGCCCAGCAGGAGCAGCTGCAGCAGGGCGTGGCGGCGCTGGATGGCGCCCTCAGGCAGCTGGTGCTCAACCACCAGGATGATCTGATCGCCCAAACCGCCCGCCTGACCGACGCCGAGTCGGCGGTGCAGGTGCGCCGCCGCCGCTCGGTTGGGCGCCGCCTGCTGCTTGTGTCGTTCGTGCTGCCGCTTTAGGCCCATCCTGCACCCAGCACTGCACGTCATGCCGCACCTCGCCTTCTCATCCACTCCGCCCCCT
This sequence comes from Chlorella sp. Dachan, assembly GCA_006782975.1. Lineage (NCBI taxonomy): Eukaryota > Viridiplantae > Chlorophyta > Trebouxiophyceae > Chlorellales > Chlorellaceae > Chlorella > Chlorella sp. Dachan. The sequence continues at coordinate 2,036,891 of RRZL01000082.1, read as the reverse complement.
CTGGACCGCAGCGTATCGCGCTGTCGGTGCGCAGCCTGCAGATGGTGGCGGCGCGCGTGCGAGCTGAGGTGGCGGAGCCGCTGCAGCAAATTGGCACACGCACGCAGCAGCTGCGCAACCTGCAGGCGCGTACCTCGCTGCCTGACAATGCTTGCTGAACCAAACCTGGACTGTGCGCCAGCTGTTAGTTTGCTGTGCTATCAGCTGGATGGTGGACCATTCTGCGAGGCGCCGCAACCGGCCCCCAACCGCTGCACCTCCGCCTGCCACGCGACCCTCGTGCCACTCGAGCACTGCCCCTGGCAACCAGCTCCTGCACCTCCCGTCCCTGCCCGCAGGCAACAGTGGACCTGCTGCGCCACGTCATCCACCGGCTCAAGCTGGTGCAGAGGCTGCGCCAGCAGATGGCCGTCGCCGGCGCCGCGGGTGCGCAGCGGCAACGGGAGCAGGGCGGGCGGGGCAGCGCTGGGCAGGGCTGGGCAAGGCTGGGCAGGGCTGGGGTGTTGGTGGAAGGTGGTCGCCATGTGAGCCCAACCCCGCCCCGTCACCCCCAGCCAGCTGATAAGTGGGGCCGATGCATGCATGCCCGCCTTCTGCCTACTGCCTTCTGATTTACGACTCCTGCCTCCCTCTCTGCAGGCATCTTGGAGGTGGCCAAAGCCGCCAAGCTGCTGTCGGAGATTGCGGCAGTGTCTGCGGAGGCAGACTTGAGCGGCATTGATGCCGTGGATGCAGATGCAGAGTTCCTGCACACCGCGGCGGCGGTGGTGCGCACCCAAACCGAGGTGTGGGGCGGCTGGCTGGTGTGTCAAATCGACTTCGAGCATCATCAAAAGGATCAAAACCACATGGGGGCATGCATGGTGCTGGAGGTAGGAGGGCAGGCAGGCGCCTCTCGATGCTCAGAGTGGACGGAGCTGTGGGGCTCTTTCGTGGACGCGGCGGCTGCATGCGGGTGCCTTAAGCCCGTTGCCCCGCCTGCCCGGCCTGCCCGTGCAGGCGGCCCTGAAAGCAGGCCTGGAGTGCCTCAGCCAGGCCGATGTGGGCAGTGCGCTGCAGGTGCGCCCGTTTGTGGCGTCTGTGCGGCTAGCCCACCATCAAGGGGGGCCGCGCACTGTCTTTCTGCGTAGCGCATGCTGCCTGGCTGTGCTCCCTTGGCACATGCATGCGTGACACCACCGTTTGCGCTGCCCACTCTATTCCCCCCAGGTGCTCTTCAATCTGAACGAGCTGCAGCAGGCGGTGATGCAGCTGGCGGACAGCGCCGCCGCCGCTTTTGCCCGCGAGCTGGCGGCGGCTCTGGACCCTCGCAAGCTGACCGCTTCCAGCGTGGCGGCAGGCAGCGGCGGCGGGCCGGGCGGCGCCAAGAGCCTGGGAGGCACGCTGCCTGGGTCCACAGCCAAGGCAAGCGCAGGTTGCGGCAACGGTTTTGTGTGTGCCTGAGCACTGCTGCTGCACGTGGCTGCTGGATTTGTCGGATGGCTGTGGGGTGGATTGCTGCCAGGCCCCACAGCCAAGGCAAGTACAGCATGAGTGACAAGGCTGCATGTGATGGCCTGCTGTGCATGCAACTTGGGCCGTGCTGGCGCTGCTGCCCGTGCGCTGCCTGTTGCGTGCAGGGCGCATGTGCGGAACCCGCGATTTCCAAGGCCAGATGGCGTACACCTGATGTTTCCCTGCATCCCCGGCCCGCCCAGCAGGTCCAGGAGCTACTGTGGGAGAAGCTGGGGGCGGCCCTGGAGCAGCTGCAGCACGGGTGGGCACACCAGTTTTGAAGCTCCCCCAATGACATGTTGCTAGGGACGGGGCAGCGCGTGCAAGTTGGGGCATGCAGCGCGGGTGGGGTGGGCAGGGACCGGATGCAAACAGCAGGCATGGCGTTTGTTGTGAGGGCGGAGCTTTCACGGAGCACAGACGCCCCCCAGCGCTTACCTGCATGACGAACTTCGCCGTTTCACACCTCCCACCTGCAGTGCGGTCGAGGTGTGGCACCTGCAGCGGGTGCTGGCTAAGAAGCGCGACCCGCTGAGCCACACGCTCTTCCTGGATGTGGTGGCCCCCAAGGATGAGGACCCGCTGCCGCTGGACCGCTTCTGGCGAGTTGGAGCTTCTGGCGTGTGTGCTATGCTTGGCATCGTGCTGTTGGCCCAACTGCTGTGGTGGCTTTCCAGTTCCAGCTCGTGCACACTGGCTTTGTTGCCCGTTCGTGTCTAGGCAGGGCTCCAATGGCAGCTGTTGACACGTGTGCCACCCGACTCGACTGCCCCGCAGGTTGCGCGCCATCGCAGCCGCGTCCGACTGCTTTGCAACTGCCTTCTCCACGGCTCGGGGCGGGTTTGTGCGGGACACGCTCGTGTCTGGGTGAGGCAGGGAGGCGAGGCATCAGCTGGTGGGGTGGCTTGCCGTGCCTGTCCTGCCTTGAAAAGTTTGAGGGCGTCACATCACGCTGCTGCATCGCAGTTGCTTCAACGCTGCCCCCCCTCTCCCCTCTTGCATCATAGGTACCCGCGCCTGGCGGTGCTGCTGGAGGGGGCTGCGGCGCGAGTGCTGCGCGACAGCGCTGCCCGCGATGCGGCGCCGGCACTGGATGATGAGCAGGTGAGCGGGCTCCAAGGTTGCAGGTGAGCGGGCTCCAAGTTTGGTGGCATCGCAGCAAGGTCACCGGAGGAGCCTTTTGCAGGTCCGCGTGTTGCCCATTGCAGGTCCGTGTGATGAGCACCATTTCATCTGTCTTCCCTGCCCTTTCCAGGCTGCCGCCCTGCTGGAGTCTGCGGCCGACTTCCAGGTCAGTCCACTGTACTGCTGTGTTGCTGCATCAACTTGTGGAATCCGCCATAGAGCTGCACAATGCACACACAGGTGCCGCGACCACTGCGAACGCTGGTCCCCCCAGCTCACATAGCAACGACCCTGCTCCACACCTACTTTGCTCTGCAGAATGCGTACCTGGCAGCCAGCCTGGCGCGCCTGACTGAGGCGGCCACCGCGGCCTTCCCAGGCAGCACCTCACGCCCGCTGCCATCGGCGGCCGACCTGCAAAAGGCGATTGCGCGCGTGCATGAGGAGCTCAAGGCGGCAACTGGTGGGTGCCGAGTGTGCGCATGCCTGGGGTGGCAATGCGTTGCGTGCTCCTGGGCTACCCGCCGTGCGCGCTGCCTGCTGCAACTTGCTCCCTGACGCCCCATCTTACATCTACCACCCTCCCCCCACACAGGCTCTGCACGGCTGGCGCTGCTGGTGGCGTCCACCGTGGGCCAGGCGCTGCGCGTGATGGCCCAAAAGGCAGAGTTCACCGCGGCGTCGGGGCCCGAACTGCGGGCCGTGGGCGGCGCCTGCAACGCGGCGCAGCTGCGCAACATTGCGCTGTGCAACTGCCTGCAGGAGGTGGGTTGGGGGGTGGCAGGCCGGGAGCCGGGTGTGTGCACGGGATGCAGCGCAAGCCGGTGCGCGGCTTCGACGATGGAAAGGCGGCACAAGTGCCAACACAGCATCATATTCACAACTCTCGCACCTTCACATGCCTCCCCAACCTTGCCTGCTCACAGGTGCACCGCAGCGTGGTGGGCATGGCGGGGCGGCTGCCGCCGGCGGCTGCCGACGCGCTGGCGGGCCCCCTGGCCGACCTGCAAGCCGCCGCTCTGGAAGCGGTGGCCCCCACGTTCCGCGCCCTGGTTGAAACAGCAGAGGAGCTGCTGCTGCAGATGCACTCTGCGCCCGCCTACAGCGCGGCGGCGGGAGGCAGTGAGGGCGGGGAGGAGGCGGGCGGAGAGCCGGGGGTGATGGACACATCCGGCTTCATGCGGGACCTGGCTCGCCACCTGGCCCACTGCCGGCTGGAGTACCTCTCCAAGTTCAACCCCTCGCCTGCCTCACCCATCCCGTCCGGTGAGCCGGCTCAGCGGCTCGGAGTGCGGCTTGCGGGGAGGGGAGGATGAGCAGCAGTGCAGCAGTGCGGTGCTGGGCACTGCGATGCATTGCTTGAAGGATCATGAGGCAGGCGAGGGCCTCCCAGTTCAGACGAAGCAGCTGCGTGTCCCTGTAGCCCTGCCGTCCGGGGGTTCCGCTCTGCTCACGTGACCTGTGCCTCCATCCCTCCCCCCTGGCAGTCGCTCGCTCCCTCGTGGAGCGCATGGCGGCCCGGCTGGTGCTGTTTGCGGTGCGGCACGCCTCGCTGCTGCGCCCGCTGCCGCAGGCGGGCAAGCTGCAGCTCGCGAAGGCGAGTTGTTGTTCGTGGGGGAGTTTCTTGGCATGGCGTGGTGTGACTTGGGGTGCTCAGTTTTCAGTGCTGTTCGCAGCCTGCATTGTGTGCATTGCGCATTTATGGCTGCACCTGGCAAGGTGCTGTGCCTTTGGTGGCTGGTGGCAGTGAGTTGCACGGGCTAGCACCTGTTGGCTCCCTTCAACCCTTGTCTCTGTACCCGCTCTCCACCTCATCTCATCTCTCCCGCCCCGCCAACCACCCACTAAGCAGGGCCCGGCCGAGTTGAAGGTGGCGGCAGACTAAACCCAGCCACACATGGCCACTGCTAACTCATCCTGACCGCCCCACCCACCCCGCCTCCCACAGGACCTTGCCGAGCTTGAAGCGGCTGTGGGCCAGCAGCTGCTGCCGCTGGAGCAGCTGGGGGGCCCCGCCCGTGCGCTGCGCGCCTTCCGTCGCCTGCTGTTCCTGGAGCCGTCAGAGCTGGAGGGCAGCCCGCTGCTCAAGGAGCTGCCCAGGCCGGAGGTGTGTTGGTTGTTGGCGAGGCTTCTGCCTTGCGACAGGATGCCTTGGCTGCCCTGCGCAGCCGTCAGAGCTGGAGGGCAGCTCACTACTGAAGGAGCTGCCCAGGCCCGAGGCGCGTACACTGACGTTGGGATGCGGAGTTTTTCTGGCTGCAGTCTGTTGTGTTTCTGCTGCCCCCCGGTGTGACCGCTCATCATCCTTTGTCGGGGTGCACCCCGATGGGACACAAGAATGCACGAACCTCCCCTGCAGGTGCTGCACCACCTCTACTCCCGCGCGCCACCCGCCCTGGAGTCGCCGCACGTGCGGAGCGGGCTCACACCCACCCAGGTGCTGCCCTGCCGGCTGCTGCGCGATGCATGTTGCCAGCAGAGGGGCAGAGGAAGCTTGCCCGCTGCCATCCTGCTTTGCGCTCACCCTCAAATCCCCAGCTGGCCATTCTGGCTGCCCGGTGGGCTTGCACGCCTCTCACACCCACACTGCCACCCGCTGCGTCCTGCTGCCCCGCAGTACTCTCTGTGGCTGGATGGGCACAGCCAGGAGGAGACGTTGAAGTTCATTCGGACAGCCCTGGAGGCCTGCGCAGCCAAGGCAAAGGGCGCAGAGGGCACGGAGCAGCTGCTGCCTCTGATGCGCCGCTTGGCGGCCTAGGGCGGCTGACCCGTCGCTGACCCGCGGCTGTGACCGTGCGGTAGCAGTGAGTGCCACCTTTGCCCCATCGCTGTACTGGCATGTGCGTGCTCTGTTTGCAACGCATGTCTGGCGACCAATCGAGTTGAAAGCGATGGACAAGAGTGAGCGGAAGGTGTATCGTGGCGCCCACGGGGAGGGAGGGGCAGAGGGCGGGCGCCGCCTGACTGCTGACGTGAGGTTTGGACGCTGCTGGGCAGGTGGTGTTGGGTTGCTCAGCAGAGTTCGGAGCAAGTGTGGGCGGGGAGTGAGGGAAAGGGGTGCACTTGGCGCAGGTGCCGTGCTATGCGTGCCACGACTCACTGCCACTTGCAGTAGCTGCCGGCTGGGCAAGGCAGCGGCGCAAGGCCCAGGCGGTGGCAGCCACTGCAGGCGGTGCAGCCTGCACGGTGTGCTGGGCAAAGCGCGAGTAAAAGAGAGACTTGAAGAAAAAAAGACGGGGGAAAGTGGGACTGCAAACGTGCACCCTGCCGGGGGGGAGGGGCAGGTGGGGACTGTTGGGTGGTTTGTGCTTCAGAAGCAGTGGGTACACAAGCATGCGTCAGTGTAGAGGGGGGGCAAGGGCCGGCTGCCCGTGCAAGCAGCCGATTGGGCACGAAATCGGCGGTTCGTTCGTTGTGAAGACGGGGGCTGGGCGGCTGGGAACAGCGCAGCGCACTAGCGCTGCAGCTGCCCACATGCAGCGCGCAGGTGCAGGTGCGTGCGGGCGGCAGGGCTCCCAGGGCAGGGTGGCAGTTGCTGCTGGCTGCGGCGCCAGGCACGGCCAGCTGGCGCCTAGCTGCCGCCCAGCTGCTTGCGCTGCTGCTCCAGCTGCATGAACTGCTCCAGCCGGGCCTTGAGCACGCCAAAGCTGTCTCGCAGCTGCGCCACCAGCTGCTGGCAGGCGGCCTGGTTGTGTGCGTGGCACGCGTCGCGGAGCTGCAGCAGGGGAGGGGCGGGCGGCGGCATGGGCATGGCGAGGAGATGCCTGAGCGTACGTGGCAGGCAGGTAAACGGCGCAGCTGGGATGGGGGCGGCTGCTTGCTGGCTGCGTGTGCCTCGTCAGCAGGTCCGGGCACCAGGGGCCTGTGCACGAACAGCATGCACAAGGGCAGCACTCGACAGCGCCACACACCTGCACGCAGAGCGCTGCCATGGTGTGGGCCCCAAAGGAAGCGCTGCTGCCCTTGAACTGGTGCACCAGCGCGTCTATCTGCAGCAGGGAGTGGTAGGGATTGAGATGTGCAGGTTGGCGCCTGCCCTACAGCTGCCATGCCGCGCTCCCCAGTCCCGCACGCAACTGTTGCGTGCCGCAGCGCGTGCCTGACAGCCCAGCAACCGCGCGGCGCTGCAGGCCGCTGCACGTCCCCGTCCGCCGCGCAGCCAACTCGCCATTCACTGGCAGTGCCAGCACGCGCGCGCGCCACCCTGCCTCTGCAGCCCGCCCCGCTGCGCACCTGGCTGTAGGAGGGGGCGGGTTCCGCGAGCCGCGCCTGCAGCGTGTCCAGCTTGGATGCGCTGTCCTCAAAGTACAGCTCGACTACTTCCGCCACAAAGTCGGGGTTGGACTCGTCCTGCGGAAGATACGAGAAAAAAAGCGCGAGCGTGAGGCTGGGAGCGAGCGCGCCGCCGCCCGATTCAACCAGGCAGCCTGAACCTGGCGGTGTGGTCGGGCTGGTCCTGCCGAGGTATGCTAAACAGGCTGGGGTCTGACTGTCAGCATTCGGCAGCTAGGACTTAATTTTCAGCCAGCCGTTTGGCTGAATGGATGCAAGCGTGCAACTACAACAACAACGCAGCACACGTTGGCAGCCGCCGCCGGCTCGGCATGCACATTGATTCAAAACGAGGCACCAGCACAGCCCCCGGCCCCCCGCATCCCACTCCCTTGCCTGCAGCTGGATCAGCTGGAGGAACTGGTCATCCAGCAGCCCCTCCTGCACCGAGTGCGCCAGCAGCTGCTGTATCATCTGCTGCACGGCCGCCGCGTCCATGGCTGCAGGCGGCGGGCCGGAGTGGCGGCAGCGGCGGCGGCGACCACCGGGCGGGCTCCTGGCGCCTGTGCGGGCGCTAGACTGCTGCGCCTGCTACTCTTGCAGCTGTGTGTAAGCCCCTGGGCTGCGCGGCGGCCCTGCCTCGGACTGCGGAGGTCGCAGGGCAGCGAGCTGCGGCGCTGGGATCGCAGAATCCGCGCTCAGCGGAGGCTCACCGGCACCAGTGCTAGGGGTTACGCCCCTGCCAAGTTGTGAAGATTTGGTCCAGCCTCCTGCTGGGCGTGAAATGCCGCAGGGATCGCGGCGAGCGCTCGTTGCACCAGCCCTGCATCGCCTGACCGCGCGCAAACAGACGCCATTCGATTCGGACCAGCGCGGAAAGCCGGTGTAGAGCAAGGCCCCACCCGTCCCTGTGCACAGGCCGCCTCTGTCAGGCCACCCAAAGGAGCAGCCGTGCTAGCATGAAGCCCTCATGATTGCTTATTTGAAGGCGGCCTGCAGGGCTGTCGCACCACTGCTCCAACCATCGTCCCAACCGCGACGTAACACTCGGGGTGCCGGGCAATCAGGACGCAAAATGAGGCACGCAAGCACACACACGCACATACACACAAGGATTTTGATAGGGAAAAAGAGGGAGGGATGTAATAACAGTCCTTGCATGGCCATGCGGGGCATGGCAGGATTGCGGCGGGTGTATATAGATGCACAGGGCGGGAGAGCATGAAGAGACCAAGGGGGAAGGAAAAACCTGGGCTATAAAATGTGGCCGCTGTGCGACATTCGCATCTTCTCGAGGGGCGAAGGAATTGCGGGGGGAGAAAAGACATAAAATGTGCGCAAGGGCGAGGGGCCGGGGGGCGGGCGGCGGCGCAGCAAAAACGCTGCCCGGCTGCATGCTGCTTCAACGAAACGGGCAGTGCGTGGGGTGGATTGGGACTTGGTGTCGTTGGGTGGGCAGTGAGCAGGGGATAAATGGGTGGGGACAATCAACAACAACAACAAGTGCACGGCGATGCATCATATGTTGGGGGGTGGGCAGCTGCCAGGCGTGGGAGCAGCGCCGGGGGCAGCCGGGCGGGCGGGGGAGTGCG
>RRZL01000082.1:2007121-2020674 GCA_006782975.1 Chlorella sp. Dachan | reverse complement strand
GGCGCTCCCGCTCCCGCTCCCGCTCTCGCGACCGGCGCCGCTCCCGCTCCCGCAGCCGGTGCGCTTGGGCAGGATGAGTAGGGGCAGCAGTGTTGCAGCTCAGCTGGGGGCCGTGGTAAAAGTATCTGCTGCCGTTCTTTCTAGCAAGCAGCGCAGCAAGCTCTGTGCCACAGAATACTGGTTTGCTGCCCACCATGCGGTGCTGGATGGCTGCCCACCATGCGTCAAGCAAGGCACTAAACAGACACCACCGCCTGGCCACAACACCACCCCTTGTTGCGCAGGGAGCGGCGGCACGACGACGCGCCCCGGCGGTACGAGGAGGCCGCACCCGACTACCGCGCGCCTCCCCGGGGCACCGACCAGCCCTGGCGCGCCGGCGACTGGGACTGCCCCTCCTGCCACTTCCACAACTTTGCGTCCCGCGACCGCTGCTTCAAGTGCGGTGAGTGACTGCTGGGTGCATGGTGCTGCTGCGTCCAGTGCGGTGGGTGCCTGCCGCAGGTGCGGGTTCCACGGCTGGGCTGCATCTGCTGCTTCATGCCATCGCGCAGCCTGAATGTCCCCAGCTGGAGAATCTCCATCGTCCCTCACTTGCCCCTCCTCCCTCCGCCTGTCTCCCCAGGCTCTGACCGCTCTGGCCAGGGCGGCGGCGCCGGCGGCGGTGGCTATGGTGGCTATGGCGGCGGCAGCCGCGGCGGGTGAGAGCATGCTTTCTCGGGACTTGCCGCTGGCAGCTAGCCGTGCAACCCTCCCTTGCTGTGCCCCTTCCGCTCTGCTAGCCAGCTGCTTTGCTTGTTGCTGTGTGTGCTGCGGCATCCCCATCACTCCACGGTCATGCCAGCCGTGCCAAGGCAGCTGTGCATGTGCTTTCGTAGCCGAACTTGGCACTGAAACGTGGCACTGACTGGACACTGCCCGCCTGCTTGCTTGCTGCAGATACGGCGGGTATGACCGCGGTGGCTACGGCGGCTACGACTCGGTGAGCCCTGCGGCCCCTCGGTTGCCACCAGCGCCTTGCATTTCCTGCTGTGGACTTGCATGCATGGCTCTGCAATGTCAGGATAATGGTTCAGCGTTGCTGCGGCAAGCGGCGCCGTGCTGCTGCCCGGCTGTCACCGCATGCTCATTGTCTTACATTGTTCTTTTGCCTCCACTGCAGTACTACGGTGGCCAGGGAGGCTACGGCTATGACCAGGTGCGCTGAGCTGGTGTTGCTCAGTGGCACTGCAAGCCGGGCTGATCTGTGCAGCGAACTAGTGTGCACCCTGTTGCTGAGCACCAAGCGCTCTATCCTGCGCCGCCTGCCCTGTGCTCCTCTCCACTGCTCCCCCGTCCCTCATGCTGCCCCACTGTCGCTCCTTGCTGCAGTATGGTGGCGGTTACGGTGGACAGGGCGGCTACGGCGCACAGGGTGGCTACGGCGCACAGGGCGGCTACGGCGCACAGGGCGGGCAAGTTTGAAGCGCGATTTTTTGTCGGAGCTGTGGCGGTTGAGCTGCGAGGGTGTGCTGGCTCCTAGCAGCTTGTCACAAGGGCTGGTGCCTGCCGGTTTGCCTTCTCTGCTTGGCAAGGCTTACGTGGCCCACTTGCATGTTGGCAAGCGGGTGAGGTGCTGATTGGCCTCCGCCGCTCTGCTGTGACTGCCTGTGTGCAGGTATGGCGGCAGTGGTGGTGGCTACGGTGGCTATGGGGGCGGCTCCTCCTACGGAGGCGGTGGCTAGTGAGTGCTAGCCTTTTCTGGCTCTGCGCATTGCGCAAGGTTGTGCCGCGATGCCTCGCCTGCTGTGCTGCTGCGTCCTGCCGGCGGGCCTTGTGCCGCCACTATGCAGCATCATCACACTCAACTGCTTGCTTGCGTCCCTGCAGCGGCGGCGGCGGCTACGGTGGTGGTGGTGGCTACGGCGGCGGCGGCGGCGGCGCCCCCCGGTTAGTGCACCGGCCGCCTGCTGTCGGGCGTGTCCCAAGGCATGCGCTGTCATGGCTGCCTGGCGTGCCCTCGCTTTGCACTGTGCACACGATGAGTGGCCTGTGACATGTCTGCTGCCTCCCAAACCCTGGCGCAGGGCGCCCCAGTCCTTCCGCGAGGGTGACTGGTACTGCCCCAGCTGCAACACCCACAACTTTGCCTCGCGCGGCCAGTGCTTCAAGTGCCAGGCGCCCCGTGGCGACTGAGCGCCGCGACGATGCGCAGCGGCTTAGCGCTGCGCCCAAGCCGCAGCCCAGCAGCGCTGTGGCGCCACGGTGGCAGGCTGACCAGCTGTCTGTGTACGGTGTGTGTGGCGCAGCGGCTGCTGCCTGAAACGGCTGCGTTTCAAGTTGAGCCAAGACGAGGCCGCCGTTGCGTGGCGGCCTGCATTTTTTGTTTCTGCTGTGTCACTGCACCCTGAGCCCCTCTGGAACGCGTTGTTGATGCTCCTGCCTGTGTATTGTTCGACCCAAGACGGCCTTCGTTGTAACGCGGGCGGCCTGGAGTAAAGAGAGGTGGGGCTGCGGTGCATGTTGGCGGCAGCGCAGCGGCGGCTTCTGCTCAGCAGGCCGTCGCCCAGCACCCATCGCTCACCTGTCCCATCGCCACTCAGCTTTGCGTGTGTTAGAGGGCAACGCGCGCCTTGAGGTCCCACAGCCAGGCGGGTGCGGCCCCGCCGCTGCTGCAGCCGTCCACGCCCCTGCGGCCTCCTGCAAGCTCTGCAGCGGTTGCCGGTGCTGTGGCAGCGCGCCGCCACCCTGCCGCAGCAGCCGTTGAACTGCCGCCGCTGCCGCCCCCCGCTGCCCGCAGCTGCCACTGGAGAAGGGTGTAGAAGCCAGCCAAGATGGATATGGCCACACGATTAAAGCTGGCGGAGCTGATCCAGAAAGACATGGACCAGCTGCGCAAGAAGGCAGATGGTGCGTTGCACGCACCGCCCCATTGCTCGCGGCACGCCACTGGTGTCGCCCTTCCCGGAATGCCTGCAACCAGTCACCCCTGCACTTTGCTCTAACCAGCGTGCCCGTGCGATCTTCATTGTCATGCAGACCAGGGCGTCACGGCCTGGATGCAGCGGCCGGTGCAGCGGGGGCGGCCCAACGAGCGCTTCCTGCAGCACACGCTGCGCAGGTGGGGGTGGTTCCCGACTTGCACTTTGCTGGTGCCGCCAACTTGGCTGCAGCAGAGTGTGTGGCACTGCATCGGGCGTCACGCTGCTGCCAGCGCCTGGCATATGCATCTGCTGTACGGAGGTGCAATAAGTAGATCATGCCTGCACTGGAGCCCTGCTGCTCGCATTCTCACCAGGTCACCTGCTGAACCCCGCCCATCATCCCCATCACGCAGCGTGCATGCTCACAACCGACGGGCGGACGAGGAGGAGATGTGGGAGCTCTACCAGCAGCAGCGGGAGCGCAAGGAAGCCGAGGTGCAGCGGCGGCGGCAGGGCGGGCGCAGCGGGCACAGCGCAGAGCGCTCACGCTCGCGCAGCAGGGCCAGCAATAGCGGCCGCAGCCGCAGCCGCAGCCGCAGCAGGAGTCGCAGCAGGAGCCGCAGCAGGGCCCGCAGCCGCAGCCGCAGCCGTAGCAGGAGCCGCAGCAGGGCCCGCAGCCGCAGCCCGGGCGGCTCCGAAGAGCAGCTGCCACAGCAGCGGCGGCGGCAGCACCAAGGTGCAGCAGCAGATCAGCAGGAGGAGGAGGGCAGGGAGGAGCTGAGTGACGAGGGCATCGCCGCGCTGATTGCCGCCAAGCGCAGCAGGTAGAGGGGCTGTAGATGAGGCGGGCAAGCGGGCAGCCACCGGCGGCCCTCTGTCCGCGTGCCCCTCAGCTTGTGCGGTGTGGAAACAACAGCGTGCTGTCCCGAACCACTCTAATACCCCATGCACTTGTCAACTGTAGCATCCCCGCCTAGCGCCCCCGCTTGCCAGTGCACCGCCTCAATGCAAACCTGCCTGCCCTCCGCTTCGCATCTGCAGGGGCCGCGGTGGGGTGGGCTCGCGCATGGATATGCCTGGCCCCTACCTGCCGCCTCCCAGCCAAGGCGATGGTGAGCTAGACAACGAGGACACTGCCGTTGTGCGGCGGCAGGCGCTGGGACCAGAGCGCCCGCAGTGGCTGGCGCAGCAGCAGGAGCAGCAGCAGCGGGAGGAGGCGGCTGCGGAGCGGCGGCGGCAGCAGCGGGAACGTGAGGAGCGCAAGCTGCTGGCCCTGGCTGAGGAGCTGAGGGGTGGGCGGCGCAGCAAACAGAAGAAGCGGCGGCGGCGACGCAGCACCGACAGCGGCGGCACCAGCAGCAGCAGCACCAGTAGCAGCGGCAGCGGCAGCAGCGACAGCGAGGGCAGCAGGGGCAGCAGCGGTGGCGCGGAGCGGCGGCGGCGCAAGGACAAGAAGCGGCGGAAGGAGAAGCGGCGGAAGCGGCGGAAGGAAAAGAGCGCGGGCAGGCGCTGAGGGCCTGAGGTTGGCCAGCCGTGTTGCGTGTTGCGTTGCACGGTTGATGGCAGGATTCCAGGGGGAGCGCGATTGTTTGGCCGCACCTTTGAACCGACAAATGACGCACATGTGACGGAATGGTTGAAGACATTCACTCAAGGGCATGGCAGCGGGCCAGTTCTTTGCCAGTCCTTCCAGTGCACCAACCTTTACACAATCAGAGGCAGCAGCCCGGTATGGTGCGGAGGGACGGGCCGGCATGCCGATGCGGTGGAGGCACCGTGGCGGCGCTGGACCGCCGCCCCAAGCACAGAGCGGCCCGATCGAGCCCTGCCGCCGTCCGGCACCTTTTGTATCCTCTTTCTCAATGCAAGCACTCGTGATCTGTTCGCAATTGCGCTGAACGCGCACCGAGAAAGACAGCATGTGCTCTTCATGTTTGCAAGGTGAACTGCCACGCTGCAAGCCTCGCATCGCGTTTCGACACTCTCCAGCATGTCGCGGCGGCAGCGCCGGCAATGATATAGCGCGCACAACGGGCCGCAACACTTGGGCAGCAGCTATGACGGAGTTTCGGTGGCTCGTGGCCCTGCTCCTGGCTTGTCTGGCCCAGCCGGGAACAGCCCAGGACAGCCCGCAGGGTGAGCACGCCCCACCGCCAGCTGGGGCTCCCCATCACTTCCGCTGCTGCGCCCCGCGCCCTGCACGCCCGCCTGTTCGCTGCCCATGGTGCCGGAGAACGTTTGGCACGCCCACGTGCCGGGGCGGCGGGTGGGCCCAAGCCTGACCGCTGGACCCAAGCCGGCGGCGGCTGGCGGCGGGTGTGGGGTGCCCGAAAACTGCCCCCTGTGGCGTGCGTGCCGCGTGTGTTGCTGTGCGCACATGTGCGCACATGCGATAAATCAGCGGCGCCATCCACGCATCAGCTTGGGCAGCAGCCTGGCCTTGCAAAGCAGGCGGGCTCTCGCAGGCCGGCGGCATGCATGCGAGCGGTGCAGTACAACTGCCTGTGCCCCCTGGCCCCAGTTGGCAGCTTCGCCATGATCACCTGTCACCTGTTGTGATTTTAGGCTGCCTGTAGACTGTCCCATTGCAATCACCAGGGACCCGCACTCACACCGTGGGCCACGTGCCGTCTCAGCTTGCGCGCTGCAGTTCGCCCACCCCTCCCCACCGCCGCCCCCTCCCCACCGCCGCCCCCTCCCCACCCTGCAGCGGAAGCGCTTCTATCGCTACCCAGTGCCACCAGCAACTGGGACGCTGCCACAGCGGCGTTGAATGGCTCGGCATGGCAGGCAGGCAGCGACCCGTGCGGCGGCGGCGGCAGCGTCGCATGGAAGGGCGTCACATGCGGCGGCAGCGGCGCGGCGGCAGATGCAGTGACCCAGCTGCAGCTGCCGCGCTTGGGCCTGCAAGGCACGCTGCCAGGGCAGCTGGCCCAGCTGCCGTCCCTGGCACTGCTAGACCTGAGCGGCAACGCTTTTGAGGGCGGCATTCCAGAGGCGTGGCTGCAGCCAGCGGGCTTCCCCAGCCTTGCCACCGCGCTGCTGGCCGGCAACAGGCTGGGAGGTGCGCCGCCGCTCGCTGTGTGGCTGTTGTGGGCGGGTGCCACCTTTTTGTTGCTGCTGCCGCTTTGACGCTTCGCCGCTGCTGCTCCGCCAGTCGCTGCCGCTTGCAGTGCCTCACAGTCAATGTGGGAAGATGGCCAGGTTGCTTGCCCTTGCATTTTGCGCACTCCAAACCACCAATGTACCCGCGCATCCGCCGGCCTGACCTGCAGGCGCGCCGCTGCCCAGCGGCCTGCTGTCTCTGGCCACCCAGCGAATAGACCTTGGCGGCAACTGGTTCACCGGGCCGCTGCCTGCCAACTGGACCAGTGCCAGCCTCATAGAACTGGATTTGAGGGACAACCAGGTGACGGGCGGGCTGCCTGGCAGCTGGGGCGGCAGCACCGCCCTGCCGCAGCTGGCGCTGCTGCACCTGCAGGGCAACAACTTGTCGGGTGAGCGGGGTGTGAGCAGGGGCTGTGCAGCACGCACGGGAGATGTGAGAAAGGCTGTGCAGCGCGCGCGCCTGTGGGCAAGCCAGCGGAGTGCAGGCCGCCGACGGCCCTGCTCACCCCGCGCCGTGCCACACTTGGCCGGAAGCAGCCTGCCCCTGCCCCATGACTTGGGTTTCCTGGACCTTGTGAGGCGCAGGGCTGGTGCCTGAAGCTTGGACGGCCGGTGCGTTTGCCTCGCCGCTTGTACTGGAGTCCAGGCCCGGCAACGAGCGGCTGTGCGGTGAGCTGGTGTGGTCGTGGAGGAGGGCTGTCCACAGCTGCTTCTGTGCGGGCGTCGCAGACAGGGTGGTTGGCGAGGCGTGCTGCCCCACGGGTGCCGCTGCCGTGGCATGTGCTGCCTGCCACTGCTGCGCAGCGGCCACGCAGGCCCCAGGCCGCCTTCCCAGCCTCACCCGCCTGCCGCACCTCCTGCCCCTCTGACTCCTCTCCCAGGCCCGGTGGTCCCACTGGACCCTAAACTGTTCCCTGAGGGGCACCCCGAGCGCAACGCTCCCATCGTGAGTTTGAGTTATGCTGGTTGCAGGCTGTGAGGCGCCGTGCGCCGCGATGCGCCTGCCTCTCGGCCTGTATGCTGCCCTGCTGCCGCGAGCAGTGCGCCCGCAGTGGGGTGCCGCCGCACGTTCCGGACGTTTCTGAGCGCCCAAGCTCCCTGCCTCTGGCCGTGTGCAGATCCCGGCAGCCAACTCGATGCGGACGGGAAACAATCTGACGACCGTTGTGGTGAGGCAGCCGCCGCACAGGTTGCAGGGCCCGCTGTGCCACCGGGAGCTGAGGGCCAGCCTTCTGGCCCAATAAACGACCATGCGCCAACCGCCAGCTGATGCCCCTCTGCGCTTGCTCATGCCCCCCACCGCCCTGCAGCTCATCCAGCGCGGCATGTTTGAGCCCTCCACCAGCGTCACAATCACCAACTGGCTGGGCAGCTGTGCGGTGCCGTGCAACGAGGGTGAGCCTCCTTTGCTTGGTGTGAGCAAGCCGAGGGCCGTGGGCTGCGGGGTGGCTGCTGAACGCCGCTGCAAGGGCTCGTCATGGGCGAAGGCCACAAAGCTGGCTGCTGCTGTAAAGATTGCTGCCGCTGCCCCACCCACCTGTTGCGCACCTGCCCTCTGCAACCCGACCCACCCGCCTACCAGCTCACCAGCCCCTGCCTGCCTTGCTCCGCCCGCAGCCCCTGGCTGGCCAGCGGCCCCCGCGGATGTGTCTGCCGCGCGCCTCAGCTGGCCGCCGACAGTTAGCACCAACATTTTTGACGTCAGCTGGGTGTACAACATGAGGTGAGAGCGCTGGCTTGCCATGCGGTTGGCACCGCGTGGTCTTCTTGTTGTGCCACACCACAAGCGTAGGAGCCTCCGCTCCGTGTCCCTGCTGCCGTACTCGCCTCGATTTGCACCGGCTGGCTCTCACATTTGCCCCCTCTCGACTGCCCCGCTTGCAGCATTTTCGACCTGGTCAACCTGAACCCCGGCGCTGCAACCCTCCGCCCGGGCGCTGCGCTGACGGTGCCGTGCTACCCAGGTGGTCCAGCCACCAGATTCGACTACTATGGCGGCTCCGTGGCATTTGGCCAGGTGCGGTTGGGACGAATGCTGCACATGCCGCTTGTGACGTTGCTGCTGCATGCTGATGGTGACATCCTGCTGACTTGCGTCCCTACCTGCCGCAGTTTTCGGGCGGCAACCAGCAGGCGGGACAGGGCGGCAACGTGACGTCAGACAGCCTGCCGGGCGCCATGGCGGCGGCCCGCGTCAACGGTGGCATCCCAAACGAGCGAGTGTGGCTGGTGGTGGCATCATGGGGCGCATGCATTCGCCGCGGCATGCTGGGGCCCCTTTTGAGAGGCCAGTCGCAGGGGCGACCTTTGATCGGCCCTGACGACCACACCCAGGCTTGCTGGTGCTCTGCTAAACAACCCTCCAGCATGCCATCCTGCCCACCACTTGCAGGTTCCACTGGCCGTCGGTTTACGTTGGGTCTGCCGCGCCTGCGGTCAACGGCAGCAGCAACGGGCAGGTGTCGGAGCCGGTGTATTGGTTTGTGGACCTGCTAGCGCCCTTCCAGGTGGGTGGGCACATGTGTGCTGCAAATCGGCTGGTGGCGCTGCATGTGAACCAACCGTCGCTGCGCCTGCAAGCTGGGGTTGGCTTGGTGCCGCCGTTGTTGGGTCATGGCGGCCAGCCTGGGGCCCTCCAGCCCAGCCTGCACAACAGCAGCCCAGCACGACACCCAACTGGCCCGCCCCATCCCCCACCAACCCTCCCAGGTGGTGAGCGTGATGGTGACAGCTGGCATCGACATGCGCAACGCCTCCATCTACATTGGCTCCAACTTGACCTCCGTGTTCGCCAACACGCTCGTGGCGGTGAGCCGGCAGTGTTACTGTGCTTGTAATGCTCGGCTCGTGCGACGGCTGAGGCGTGACAGCACAGCGGCGCATACACAGGCAGGCTTGTATGACCGGCACATACCGCACTAGCAAGAATACGCAGACATGCCTTTCACAAATGCATTCCACAACTGCCCACCACCTTGCGCCGCAGTCGGGGCTGGCCTTGGCGGCGGGGCAGCAGAAGGCGCTGGCGGGCAAGGGCACCCTGGGGCGCTACGTCATCATTTACACCGGCACCACGCAGCAGGGCACCCTGGGCCTGGACGATGTGCAGGTGTACGCCATGGGTGAGTGATCCGGTTCCAGCCCTCAAAACCACGCCCAGAGCGTACTCTTGCTTGCTTGCTTGCTTTCTTGTCCAGCCTGCAAAGTGTGTCTTGCAGCCTGCTGCCCACCGCCGTTGTTTCTCCAATGTGTTGCAGCGGGGGGTGAGCGTCGCCGTGGCCCCTTGAACGCTGCTTGCACTGGAGCGACTGCGGCGCCAAAAGCCAGGCAGACCTTGTCTGCAGTTGCTCACTGCCCCTGCACCACCTGCTGCCCCCCGCGCACTGCAGAGACCAACACGGCCGCCAACAAGCCGGTGACGGCATCCGGTCTCGGCAGCATCAGCAGCAGTGTGCCCTCCCTGCAAGCGCTGGCAGACAACAACGCCTCCAGCTGCGTTGTGGTGCAGTCCGCAGCAGCAAGCAACCCTGGTGAGGACGGCACCGTTTGTGCGCTGGCCGGCAGTGCCGTCCAACGTTTGGACACTGCTTGCGTGACCTGGAGAACCATCCCACGCCCAGCACTGTGCAAAAGACAAACCGCCGCGCCGGCCCTCAACTCAAGGGTTGCCACCCTTGCTGGCCTTCCTGCGGCCCACGCCTGCCTCTCCGGCTGCCACGTCACCCCCTGCAGGCCTGCTGCGCATCGACTTGGGCTACATCGGCACGGTTGGAGCCGTGGCGGTCAAGGCGGGCCGCAACTCCTCGGCTGGGCCGCACAGCGTGCGGTTCTATGTCACCCGCAGCGCGGACGAGAGCCCTTCAGACTCGCAGTCCTGCAACGCTGAGGCGCGGCCGCTGGAGGCTGGGGAGTGGGCCGTGGGCGCCTGCAACAAGGAGGGCCGGTGAGCGAGCGTGTGGGGTGTTGCGGGTGGATGACAGGGTTGCAGCTGGGTGGCCTGTGATGATCAGCCGAGTGCTGTCCGCGCGTGTTGCCCCTGCAGCAGGTGGCCTTGCTTTGAGCAGTTGGCCGTGGGGCAGCGTGCCTCCCCTGGTCTGCCGCACCGGCTCCAGCGCGCGCACGAGAATCACTTGCGTGACACTTGACACACCGCTCCCTGCGCGCAGGTACGTCGTTGCCAAGCTGCCCAGCCTCAATGGGCCTGAGGATTACTTGGAACTGTGCGAGCTCCAGGCGGCCCTCACGATGCAGCCCAAGGGCAACAGCAGCAGCAGCGGCAGCAGCAGCGACGGCAGCAGCAGCAGCGTGAGCGGCGGCATGGTGGCCGGCATTGTCATCGGCTCCCTGGTGGCGGTGGCGCTGCTGGCGCTGCTCGTGTCCTACCTGCGCTGGCGGCAGCGCTGGCTGGAGCAGCAGCGGCTGCAGCGAGAGGTGGTGGAGGCAGACGCCGCGGCAGCAACAAAGGAGGGGCAAGATCCAGAGAGCGGCCTCCCCGCACCCGCCAACCACTCGGCCTGGGAAATGAAGCACTACGGCGGTGGGGACGAGGAGGAGGGCGGGGAGGCAGCCATGGCAGCAAACGGCGCGGCGGCTGGAGCGGAAGGCGGGGACGGAGCCAACGGCGCCGAAGTGGCGGCAGCGGCAGCGGCGGCGGCGGCGGCAGCAGGGGCGGTTGGGGAGCGAGAGTCAGAGTTTGAGCTCATCAAGCGCTTCTTCAAAACGGTGCGGAACTGGGGTGCCATTGACACAGACTGATGCGTGTGAATTGGGGACACCCGGGCGCTTGGGTGGCGTGGTGTCGTAGCTGGTGGCGCACGTGTGTGCATCCGCAGTGGGCCTTGACAAGCAGCACAACGTGCTACCTCCATTGCCCGCCCTGCCCAAGCCAGTCTCACACCCCTTTGCTGGCCGCCATGGTTCCGCCCCTGCAGCTGCGCCCCGGCCGCAAGATGGCCAGCCTGAGCGAGCATGAGAGCGAGGAGAGCCGCAGCCGGCGGCGGGCGGGCTTCCGAGTGGTCAAGGGCGGCGCGGCGGGCGGCGGCATTGACACAAACACAGTCACCGACCTCACTAAGCTGCCGCCGGGCTTTCTGGAGGGTGGGTGGAGGGGCGTCTGGGGAGGGCTGGCATGGTTTGGGGACAGGGCGTGGTGACTGCCTATTGATGTGTGTTGCAGCTGAGGTTGTTGGGGTGCTGAGGAGGAGGGATGCCCGGCGTGGGCCTTGCATCGCCCCCAGCCCCACCCCTGCACCCCTCCCAACGCGCCATCCCTGCTCCCTGCCTTCCCGCAGTGTCCCCCGCCGACATTCGGCTGGTGGAGTGCGTCGGCGAGGGCAGCTTTGGGGAGGTGTGGCTGGCCGAGTATTGCGGCGCGCTCGTTGCGGTCAAAATCCTGGCCAAGGTGGGTCGCTGCGTGCTTGCGTGCTTGCACGGTTCCTGGTCAGGGCTGGGTGTTGGGCTCGCAACACGTTGGGGTTTACCTGGCACACCACCTCGTGGCGTGCTTGCCTCTTGCGTCTGCCCTGTGTGCGGGGCTGCACCCCAACCAACCGGACCCTGCCTTCTCACACCACGCCACCCCTCCTCTCGACTCGACTCTCGAACAGGTCAAGAGCGACTTCATGACGCACAGCATGCAGCAGCAGCTGGCGCTGCGCAACCTGAAGAAGGAGGCGCTGCTCATGAGCAAGCTGCGCCACCCAAATGGTGCGTGCTGTGCTTGCTGCGCCTGCTGCGCTGCGCCTGCTGTGAAGCCAGTGCTCCATGGCCTCCGTAGGTCCAGCTGCATGACCGCACCCAGGCCCAGCTGCAGCCTCATTGCCGCCGGCCTACCCTGCACTCCCGCCTGCAGTCTGCTTGTACCTGGGAGCCGTGAGCAACCCGCCCTGCCTGGTCATGGAGGTGCGCCTTTACGAGGCGGTTGTTGAAGTGGTAGTCGTGACCGGCACGTGCTGCCTGCGTTGAGCGGTTTTGAATCGCTGAGCTTGCTTTGTTGCACACCCGTATCTCATCAAAACCCGCTCAACCACCCATTTCCTTCGGCTTCCAGTACTGCGCAAAGTGCTCGCTCGACCACTTGCTGCGTGCGGGCCTGGCGTCCCCAGCGATGGCCAAGCGCCTCTCCTGGGTCCGCCTGCTGTCGATGGCACTCGACGCAGCAAAAGGTGCGAAGAATATGGCTATGTGGCAGTGGGAGCAGGGAGAGGGCAGGAAGGGCAGCACATGCTGATGCACTCGGATTCGCCGCAAACAACCCGCTCCGCCCCGGTGTGTGTTCCCCAACCCTGCAGGCATGCTGTACCTGCACTCGCGGTCGCCGCCGATAGCCCACAGGTGGGTGGTCCTGGCTGCTTGGCTGGGTTTCTCACGAGTGGAAGGGCTGGCTGGCGCCCACTTGGTCCTGGCCCGGAAGGTGCTCAGGAGCTGCGAGCGGCGCACCAGGCGCAGTCCCCGGCCTGCACACCCCGCTGCTCACAGCGTGCCTCCCCTTTTGCGAGTTTGCAGGGACCTCAAGTCGGGCAACCTGCTGGTGGACAGCCTGTGGCACGTCAAGGTGGGCGCACCGCCGGCCGGCTGCAGCCATATGCATCGGCATCACGGACCGCCCGCAGCTTTGTCCGGTGCACCACGCATCGCCCCTTGTGCCTGCCTCCCTGCCTCCCTGCCTGCCTCCCTGCATACCACTCCACCCCAACCGTGTCCCATGCCTGCCTTGCCAATACAACAGGTGGCGGACTTCAGCCTGAGCCGGGCGCTTGAGTTGGGCAACGTGGCCTACACAGTGGTCAGCACCAACCCCAGGCAAGCCGGGGGGCTGGGCAGGTCGCCCTCCTGCGTGCCGCAAGATGCCGCAGTGCAGCTGTGGGCTGCGCTCGCTGCCGCTAGCTGCTGGTGTGCGCAAAGCGGTGCAGGTGCTGCACCCGACCTCCCAGTGCGGATGTACGGTCACCCACACCCATCAATGGAACCCGCGCGCGCAGGTGGCTGGCACCTGAAGTGCTGTCGGGCCACCCTGGGCAGCTGCCTGCTGACGTCTGGGCGTTCGGCACGGTGAGGGGGAGGGGCTGCCCACCGCCTGGCAGGCATGGATTGTGTTTGACTGGGCGGCGGTGCGCAGCGGCTGGCGGGCGGGGTGGGGCTTGCTGCGCATCCCGGCCAGAGGATTCCACAGGCGCGGGCGCTGCTGGGCTGAGAGCAACCTGCGGCTCACTGCGATTGCTCCCCTGGCCGGCCGCTTGGTTGGCGCAGGTGATGTGGGAGATGATGACGTGGCGGCTGCCCTTTGAGGACCTCAACACCTTCCAGGCGCGCCAGCAGCGGGCTGTGGCCTCCATTTTTCTATGCCTGCTGAAAAATTGGCCTCGAGCTGTGGAAGCTCCCCACCGATTGCTTGTGGCACACAGCAGGCGGTGCTTGAAGCGCAGTGCGCGCGGGCTGCCTGCTTGCCGCTCGCCCAGCTACCGCCCTGCAATGCGCCCTGCCTGGCATCTGCCTCCACCCCTTGCCCGACTCGCCACCCGCCTCTCACCTCCACCCACCCTC